>SRSE01000726.1:2747500-3320000 GCA_005024645.1 Planiliza haematocheilus
ATATCAATATGTTAATTCATTTGTTGCGTTTTAAGTTGTTTAAACCATTACTATTCTATAATGCACATAATATAGTTATAAAGCTTGATAAATGCCTACTTTCCAGTGGCCGAGCTCTTGCTTTCTTTATTTGCATTTCATAATTTGACAAAATAAACAATTAATTGAGGAAGTAATGAACAAATGTACCTATAATGATCATAATCAATCACTAGTGGCAGCCAGACTGGAGCTTTTCTGTGTGGAGTTTGCATGTTCCCCCTTGTTCCTCTGTGATTCTAAGATAGACTGGAGACTCTGAGATAGACTGGAGACCTGTCCAGGGTGGACCCCGGCCTCTTGCTCAATGACAGCTGGGATAGGCTCCAGCCCCTCCATGAGCCTCCACAGGACAAGCGATTACAGAAGATGAATGAATGAGGAGTGACAGCCACGGAATGTTAAAAAATCAGCTCCACACATGTGCTTTGGAATTTCTGAAATAGAAGATATTTATCAAAACTGTTGCCAGTGCAGAGGAAAAGACTGAAGTGCTTCTTGGACGTTAGCGACAGTCAAAGCCAGACTGGTGGGAACGTGGAGCCAGCAACCGCAGAGGTATGCAGCTGCAGAGGCAGGGAAAAGAACATGGAGAGAGAAAACAGGAAGGGGGGATAACAAACAACAAGAAAGAAAATACACAAAGTTGATGACATGTAACATTGGCATACAAAGGTCCAAAATGCCACAGCAAGAGCACTTTGGCAAATATCAAGAACAACGTTTCTCCTAGTTAAGTTTCTCTTTAATGACTTCCAATAAAATCCACTCCTGCGAGAGTGTTTGGCTCCACAGATGATTGTTTCTGAGAAGTGGAGCATCGTATTTCTGATCTGCGGTCCTGGCCTCACAAGCCTGCCCTACGACTGTTGTGGAGCAGGTTGCGTTTAAGATGAGCCTAGATGTCACAGAATAGGTGTTGAGGAAACCAAGAACAGAGAGGAAGTTGGCCAACCAAAGACAGGGTAGACATTAGCCATCGTGCAATGAGACCGACACGGTGTTGGGTAATGTCGAGAACGAGGAGATGGTCCGCTTCCTTCAGGGACCTTTATTGTAAGGTTCTATACCTCCATGGGATCTGGATAGTATGTGCCAGTCTATCCAGGGCCTGGAACAGGTATAAGGCTACCAGGCTGGAGGTTAGCTGACAGAGGAGATGGAGATGGAGGCAACTTAGCAGGTCGTAAGACTTGTTTTTATGACTGACTTATAGGAATTCTAGGAAAATTGCAAGAAGGACGTAGCTCCGTGACAACTGTATATAGGTTTTGGCAAGTGAGCAGCGCTAAAGCACAGACTAAGAATAACATTTTCAACCGGTTTTGTGGTGAGAACTTTCAATATAGATACCAAAATACAAGATAATAATAATATATCTTAAGATCGTTGGCCCCGATAGGCTCCAGGACCTTGGACCGTGTACAACCATCCGGTGGGATTTCCCTCATCCACCTGCCGAATACTTGCCCCAAGTAGAGCTGGGTGGTTTTAGATGATAATAGTAAAAAGATTTGGTTCCAGCTTTAGGGTGTCCCAAATTCAATAGACTGTGAAGGAGCCTCTTGTTATCTGAGAAGCCAGGTTTGTAAGGTCGAGTCCAATTAGCGTCAAGCCTTTTTTTTATCTCCGTTGTGGGACTGTCCATCCCAACGAAACCTAATCTCTGACTGGGTTTAAACCTCACATTGTGACTCAAACAGCTTGGTATAGTTCTGTGCTGTTTATGATTACACTGGTGTATAGAAAGTCATAATAGTAGACAGACGGGGGTCTCTGCCATGAGCAGAAAAACAATTTGAATAACCAGAGCTTGATTGACGACCGCATGAATGATTTTAGCCAACTCTTCACTTTTAAAGTCTCTCACCCGCCCCATTACCATAGCTGTGGTGTGGTGAGCGTGTTTTCTTTTTGGTGTTCAGTCTGTGACTCTCTGTTTGTTTGACCTCTGATTTATATCTCAGCTAATCTGCCAACACTTCTTCCGTGGGAGGGAATTTAAGATTCACACAGAAATTTACTACAGTGTTCACTTTCTGAACCGCCATGAAAAGGCACGGAGGGAATGAGCAGCAGACTGCAGTAAAACAGACAGGAAGTTAAATGGATCCAACCATTCTGTTTAATATGCAACCAAACCCAACACCAAGTGGTTCCAAGTAACTTTTATTTCCAAACCATGTTCGAAAAATGTAGTCGTGTAGCTAAAAGACATGTGTTAGCGATTATCTGAGCTTAGATAGACTATAGCTGACAGCACGCCTCACACGAGCAGGCCTCTCCGTTAAAGCAATGTCACAGCACAGGGCAAACCAAGGACCATTAACAAAGTTCAATTTTCTGTTGAAGAGAGAAGAGTGTTGAACATCAGGCGAGCAGTGTCTTCCCCTACAAAATGCATTAGCAAAATCAAGAGCTGTAAAATAGCTTACAGCAGGCACCGGGGCATGCTTATTGTTGATCGGTGCCGCCATGCACTACAGATATATTATGAGCCTGTCAAAACACTCTCACTTCATTGTCCCAGACTACAGTAAGTCTGCGAGCATGGGTGACTTTAACATCAAGTGTCTGGCAGCGTTCAAATAAAGAAGTGAGGGACGTTGTGGGTGTGTTTACACAAGACATGACCTCTGAAGAAGAACCACCGAAGTAAATTATCTTCTCAGGAGTTCAGACACGTCACTTCAGAGGAATGACCAGGCTGAGTAACCACATGCAGTAGCCATAGACCCTTTTATGGATTACGTCACGACTACGTCATGGCGGTCAGCTGGAGGCAAAAACCACAACGGCAACTGTTATGAAAATGTCATCTTGCCATGTTGTAGGGAGCCAGAATTGGAGGAGTACAGTTAATAGCTAAAGTTCGAGTAATGAGCTACGCTGATACCTTGACAGCAAACTTCATTACTCAATATGTTGCTAAACATAACACGGCTAGCAACATTTTGCTCTTACATTAGCCTCTTTAGCCGTGTAGCCTGTGTAATAGCCTCTCATTAGCCATATAACTTGTATAAGAGGTCAGCTAGTGCAGTTAGCTGTCAATACGTAGCTGTTGGTGCTGTTAACGATTACCCAAGCCTGATGTATGTTTGTTTTCTAGCCCTGCCGCTAGCTAGGCAAAGCTTCAGCTCACAGAACACAAAACTCATCGGTTATATTCTTTTTAATTAAGTCTTGTTAATGACTCTTGTTAAGGACGTAATTATAGGCATCTGGGCAATGTCTCCATTATCTCTTCAGTGTACATGCTTAGTTTCTGTACCAAGTGTCCAACCGTTGCGCAGTAGCTAATCCTGTCAGATTCTCCATCCATTGTGTTATTGTGTATTGGTTGGCCAATCTGGTCCCGTTTATCAATGTTGATGTTGTTTAGGTAACACTCTTGGCCCTGGGGAGTGAGTGACCGCATATTTTCAGATACTTGCATTTTCTTGTACCACTATCAAAAACAAGCCAGTAGTCTGTGTTAACTAACATATTCCTGTGGATTGTTTTGCCTCCAGCTAAGCCCCGCCCACAGGAAAACATCATTGTGTTTACTAACACAAAAGGGGTCTATTAAGCAATACGTTTACTGTTATTATTAATGTAGATCCCTTTTGCTAACAAATTACAGTTACTGGGTGATGCTATGAGCTTTTAGACCACAATACAGTATTAGAATCTTCACACATAATTCATAGTATTGTTATAGGGTATTTATTCTAAATTGTATTAATAATGATTTCAATTTGTGAGTTTTATGAGTAATCTAAAGTCACACTGTATATGCAAGAGATGTTAACAGAAGGTGTGTGTGCACATTACAAGAACCAAGACAATGGTAACCTGTTCACCGGCTCACTGGAGCTGAGCTCAATGATAAATTAAGTATCACTATACTACTATACCAGATATCCTCATCAATAACACTAATGCACTGTTTTATATTTAATATGTGCATTGACAATGTCGTGGTCTCATCAGGTTGTTTGTGTCTTTAGTCAGTTCTGAGCAGATCACTGATATACGGTTAACTTTGTATGTCTGCACAGACTCCTGAGCTGTGGACACAGCTGTTGTTGTCGTTACTGCTGACTGACATGAACACTAACTTAAAGCTGAAGGAGTTCACAGTTCATGGTGCGTCTTGGAGTTAACTTAATATTGAGTTAGCTGGATATTGAGGTTTCTTTCATCTTTGGAAGGAATCTTGTGGTGTCCCTGTTCAATTACAAATACTTTTGGAGCAAATTCATATTTCATATACTGGGACTTGACCCCCCCAGTCTCCCTGTAGCGACTGCACACCTGAGCCAAAGTACTTTGTTCGATATACCACATGTCACAGCCAGAACTGTAGCAGTATAATTTAAAGAAAGCAAATCCTGCCTCAAATGCACAAAAGTTCAACGATGATGGACAGATGAAACTATACTTGCTAGGCTCGGTGTCTTTGCTAGTCCTCACCTGAGCTAATGTCAACCAATGTGTGGCTGCTATTGCTTACTCGGGTAAGTGAATTTTGAGTATCGTATTTGCTGTCTGTGCCCAACATAGCTAATGAATTAGCTGTGGGTTGGTGCAACTCCGATTATGCTAACAAGGCTAACGGGAGCTCACCATGGTTAGCTAACTGAAATGCTTGATATAGGAGTGTTAAAATAACAAAAACAATCAGTTACAATTAAATAACTATTTTCAAATCTGTTACATTAATAAGTTAATTTAATGCTGGTGTCATCACCCCCAGCTGCCTAACGGGAGATGGTGCTCCGTTAGCTGCCGGCTAGCAACAGAGATTAGCCTAGCTTGGTGGCCTTAGCTAGGTGATAGCACCGAGTTGAGTGGGCGTGTTTAACAGCAATTCGTCATTCAGCTTTTACTTCATCCTTCACACTCAGGTCAACACTTGTCCATGTAGACACCTATAGCCCACTGGGTAATGTTTTTTCCACCACCAGAGTTAGCAGATGACACAACCTTCATCACAGTGGGCTGGAAAAGTTCATTTGACTAGATACCTTCATCTTCCACATTTTTCTAGTTGCTCTTTCAGCCCTTGGTAGTTCCCAGGCTCTTGTGCTCCTTCTTCCTGCTGTTGCTATCACTCTGGATTGCTTGCCCTTGCCCTCTTTAGCTGTTTGTCCGCCGCTACAAAGCTAGCCATCGCCATTTTGTCACTGTGCCAGACTAAGTTGATTCACTGTGGGTGACGAACCTCTGCTTAATGTCCAGGAAGGATTGTTTTCAGATTAAGGTGTACGGGCCACTTCTGGCACAATTACAACGTCACCTAAGAGGTCACTTGTCGGAAGAAACTGAAAAACATTAATGTTAATCTGATTGTCTGCTTCCAACCTCATGCTGCTTTTCCCATCCCTGAGCAGCATTAGCACAGACTCTCTTAAGCCTAATTATTTACCTGAAGCAGAACTATAATTAGTGGAAGAAGCAACAAACATAATTATGTGATTCAACATTCAAACTTCCTGATTCTTTGGACAGCTTGTAACATTTCTTTTGAGCCAGGAGGCGCATGCATAATTAAAACCATTTAAACCACCGGGGATCAAACCCCTCTGAGACTGATGGCTCTCTAACGTGCAAGCTTTTAAAAATGTGTCGTTTTTTCTGATGCTGAGACAAAGAGTATTTAGTCTCATCTGTAAACGTCACAACATTCCGTACGTGCATTGATTCCCATCAACGTTTGAAGTCAGAAAAACTCCCAAACTTAATCGTTAGGGTTGGGGTTAGCTGTTCAGAAGTGTTTTTCGACCAGGATCCCCATATATTATGCTGTTTTCTGAACACATAGTGGGGAGATAATTTCCTCAGAAACCTCAGAGTAACAGCTTCCATTTACAGTTGCATCCTGCATCCAGACGTTTGCAGACTCTGCTGTAAAATGATGACTGAACCGCCTGCATATCAAAAGCGCCACGGCAATAAAGCGCATGATGATGCATTGCTCCAGCGCAAACACCATATTTAATTAAGAAGTTTATATCACTTGTGGGGAGTGAATTTGCCTTCTTTTTTTTATGAGACTATACAATAATCATAAAGCTGCCTAGATTTAATTTCCAGTAATAATGCTCCATGACATGCCTGAGGAAACTGAGAAATTGACATTTGCAAAGGGGATCGTGCTGAAATTCGTTACAAACGCTTTTATTTTGCTGAAGTAAGCTGTGGGGGGAAAAAAAACTCCCGGTCATTAAATGCTGCTAAAGAACGCTACGGATGCCTTTTGACAAGCAATACATCAAGCGAACGCTGATAACCCAGACAGAATAATGAAAATGATCCTGTAATTTATTTTTTTAATGACGCGTGTCACCACAATTGTGACATCCTGACCTGCAGAGGACGGACATACAGTAGAGATACAGTTGGGTCTCATAAGCTGGATGGTAAAGTGCTGCTCTTTAATAAGAGTAATAGCTTTCATTATCTCCTTACATAATTAGTATCCCATAACTGTCACATCACTGACTCCTCAAGTCTCTGCCAGCTGCTTTTGGAACCACATCTTTGTCTTTTTTTGTGTGTTTAATCTGTTTATTTTTTACAGTAACCCTATCCCTGCTTGTCGCCAGTCCATCTCAGGGCTAACACAGAGAGATTGTATTTAAAGTAACCATCGACCGTTGAGACCTGCAAACGGCTCGGGCTCTTTCAAGCTCTGTCGCAACTTAACGTTGTTTAGTATTTACGCCGCGCTTCGGAATTTCTTTTAACATATTCATCCTGCAGCATATTCGCGCTGCTCAAAGGGCCCTGTCTAATTAATGCAAATTTTTCCTATCTGAGGCAGAGTTAAGCCAGGAAGTTGAAAAAGTCAGCTTAGCTGCGATACAATCAGCTTTGCTGTAGGAAACATGCGTAGGATGCACAGCAGGCCGAACACACAGAGGCGTGAGAGGATCCGTCAGAAAACACTGCATGTCTGATGAGTGATTCTGTATGCTAATATCAAAGAGATTTTGCTCTGGAAATGGGAATCTGTGGATAAATGTGTTTGTCGGTCATGAACATTTTTTTTTTTTTACTATAAACTGGCACTCCTGCTCTGCTCAACTTAGCCACCAGCTGAAACCCGTGCCTCAGACTCACAGCTAACAGAAAAACCTTCACCTTGGACCTTCAGCTACCGCTCTCTGCCTCGGCCCCAACGGTGCCTTGTTAAGTAAATAAATCCTGTTAACCACCTTTCTGTCTCCTGCCTGGATGCACTTGGGTTCAGCAAGGCACATGACTCCAAGCTAATTTTTGTCTGTAGATGGAAATTGGAAAAAAGTTCCACGTACATGTGTGTTAAATCATCAGTTGAATTCAGGTGCACTTTTCTTTTAGAAAGAAAGCTTCCAATGTGAAGTTGTGGAACTTTTTGAATTAATGAATCTTGCTCTTGGACTAACTGGGAGACGATTTTAAAATTGTGCTCATAAATAACCAATGCTAGCTTTAGTCCTGTCTTTAGCATTCCTCACTTGATACTAAATTATTTGCACTTGATGATTCTTCACACTTGCCTACGATTCTGAGCCAAACAGTACTGTACACCGAATAATTTGTAGGTCTTGCTTGTTGCCTCCAAAACAGTTGAAGGAAAAAAAAAAAAAACAACCCAAGTCTAGTTCCAAGTTTGCTGAAGTGGTGGAGGTTTATTGAAGTTCTGGGTCATGGTGAGCCTACCGACACAGAGTGGATCTGAGACCAGAGACTGACCCTGAATGTAGGGCCAGACCACAGATATACCCGGTCCCCAGGTGTGGTTGCAGACAGTTCCTGAATAGATCGTATAGTGGATGTATATTGGTCAGGGCAACTTTACACAGGGGGCAGGGGTGGCTCTCAGACATCGTCAGAACAAAGGGCAAAAGGACAAATCAGTGACACTCAGGTAGTATGACCAAGGCTCTGATCAGCGGAGGAGAGGAGACAGGAGAGATCAACATATGGTTGGAATTGCCCCAGGTGTGTCAAGGCCAATGTCCCTTCAAAGTTTACTTCTTCAGGACTCATCAGGGAATGGACATGGGCCCTTTGAGGGTGTCCTGTGGTGTATGGCAACAGAACATTGTTAGTGCGGGACCTTTGAGGGGAGGGGCCTCTGTGGATCATCCCACAGATACTTGGATCAGTTTGGGATCTAGTGAAGTTGGAGGCCAGGTCAACACCTCGTGATGTTCTTCATGTTTTGTTTGAGTTGTTCTTAAAGCGTTTTTGTGTCTTTGTCAGGCTGCGTCCTGCTGGGGATGGCTGCTGCCGTCAAGGAGTGCCGTTGCTTTGGGATGGAGGTGCATGGTCTGGTCTAGGTGGGTGCTACATGTCTAAGTAACATCCATATTAATGAATGTCAGGTCCAAAAGTTCCAGGTCCAGCAGAACATTGAATTTTCTTAACATTCAACCTTTCTAGCGGAACACCTGTTCCACAACAGCTTCCGGCAAAATCTGTCGAGGAATCTTCTGCACAACGTTACTTGATGTTGCATGGACGCACTTCAAGACGACTCAAACATGCCTTTTCAAAAACTGTTAAATAACCTAACATTTTCATATTAATAGCTTGCCCCTGGTACTTTCCGCAACAGAGTTTAGAGACATAACTAAGATAAGCCAGCAATGGGGCACCATGTATTCACCGGCAAAGCCTAAAGTGCAAGTTTTCACTCCCAGGCATCAGCGTGGGTGTCTGTTAGACCAGGGTGAAAACCCCTCAGTATGACGGCGGTAAAAAGGAGCACAGTGTTCCACTCCACTCCTCACTTATACCCTGGAGTTTTCCTCCCTCATTTGTAGCCACCAGTTCTGCAGAGGATATGTATTATCTGCGTCACCCAGGGACTACCCACATGGCCAGACCGGGCAATTCAGGCTTCAATTCCTTTCCTGAGCCCAAGGTCTTTGACAGACATTATTTTGATCGCCGCAGCGTTGTGATGGTCAAACTGTTATTGATTCTTTCAGTCGCGGCTCACGTCTGCAGCAAAAACCAGCTCCTGAGAAATCCCCGTAACTGAAATGCAACAGCGGATTTCTGTGACCAGGTGACCTTTCACTTAAATGTCATGATACAAGACTCTGTCACATTTTCTTTCCACCTAAATATCCTTGTCTTGGTAGAGCTATTGTGTAGGTATGTTTTCTGGTTAGGCAAAGAGGTAAAGTGTGACTCACTTCATCAAAACTAATTAAATCCATTGGTGTTTAAGTAATCCGTTGATGTTCTTTAATTACATTTTTTTGGGCTGTTTGTCGGACAAAATAAGCACCATGAACGTGTCACTGGGTTCTAGTAATTGTAATGGCATGTCTTGCCATTGTTAGAATTCAACATCAATGGGGCCTACACCTCTTTTGATGTTCTCATTGACGTTCTGCCAGCTGTGGCATACCAAATGTGTTGGAATCATAACAGGAGACCTTTATCTAGACCTTTAGAACAGTACTTAAGTGCTGATTCAGGCACTTGTCAGCATACACATTATCACGTTAGCGTTCATGCACAGGCGGACCTTGAAGACCGCACTTGACCCTGATTTTGACCTGAGAATGATCCCATGATCTTCTCTGATTGACTGGACGAAAACCACATGCTCCTAAACCTCACTGAGAGGCACCGGGACGCAATTTAAACGTGCTGAAGTTACCAAATGTGGTTCAAACACGGTCCATCGCCCCAAAAAGGGTCAAACATGAGGGTTTCAACGACAGCGCACCCGTCAGTATGGGTTTCATTAAAACCATGTTTCTTGCCACGCCACCTGATACCACCACCACGACACGGGAGGCAAGCACGTTCAGAAACAATGCACTGATTCTAACCACAGACAAGTGATTGGATTAAGAGCTGATTTATTTCTCTTTTGGTTTCGGCCGACGGGAGTGGAACCTGACAGTCTTGTCTTCTTCCCGTCTGCCTCAAGGTTTGATTTATATTCACAGGACTGACTTTGCTCTTCACCAGTCTTTGTAACCAAATCTTTCTAAACCTCCTGACTTGTAGGGTTTCATGCACTGGTCATTGAATGGATGAATGAATGAATGAATGCATAAGTGAATAGAGAGTATACACCAATCAGCCACAACGTTAAAACCACCAATGGGTGAAGTAAATGTCATTGACCATCTCGTGACAATACAATGTTCTGCTGGGAAACTTAGCACTTGTACATGTAGCACCCACCTAGACAATGATACTCCTTGATGGAAGCAACTTATTGTTTCGAGGAACGACTCAAAAATACATGAAGGTGTTGACCTGGCCTCCAAATCCACTAGATCCCAAACTGATCAATTACAGTTACTTAAAGGCCCCTCACTAACAATGCTCTGTTGCCAGACACCACAGGACACCCTCAGAAGACCCATGTCCATTCTCTGATGAGTCACAACTGTTTTTGTAGGCACAGCTATTAGCATCCCTGGCGATTAACTGCATCTCGAGAGTCCTCAGTATCAGGCCGTGTTTGACTATTAAGCCAGGCGATCGCTGCAGTAGTTTACATCTACAAATCTCCGCTTCTTCTGATGTTTCACGCAATAGCGTAACGGCAGCCTTGGTGTATACGTGGCCCCAACACTCTGTCAGTTGGCTCATTTGTTAGGTCTCTTAGCCGCTTACTGTTTGGCCAAAAGAACAAACAGCCTGTACACTAGTATGGGTACAGGCTGAAGATGGAGTTATAAATCAATACAAAGCCCGGAGAAAATGGATCATCGTCTTTGAAAGACATGGACACACACAGACACAGAGAAAGAGAGAGAGAGAAAGACAGCAAGAGAGAGAGAGAGAACACATGCAGGTATAGTATATTAAATTAGCATTGCATTCTGTTTCTAAGTGATCCCATTATTCCTCAGCCTCAGAACAATTACATCCAGTGAATGCATTCAAAGAGTCAAATGAAGTGTAACAAGAGATCAGAAACACTTTCTGCTCGTCTCGGGGCTGCGCAAATGGCTCCTGTGAAACGCCTTCAAATGCTCAGCTGCTCCTTCCACTCATAACCCCGAGGCTGAGAAGGAAAAAAACGCATCTTACAGCTCAGGCGCCTTTGTCTTTCGCCCGCGTCGGGGGGAAGCTCTGATCAGTCGTAACGCCGCGGTTTGATTTTCCACCTGCTCGTCCACCCCTCATCTTCAGGCACTGTTTGTTCGTGATGAAACAGCATTAAAGGCATAATGTTTTTGTTTCTGATTAGCGTGGGCTCTTTTTTAATAGACTGATACCCAGTCATTCGCCAACACATTTTGTTGAATCCTCCGCATTCATTACATACAGACGCAGAGAATTCATTTTTCATGGCCACCTCAAAGAGCGCTCGCCGATACTTAACAAGACACGGTTAAATAAGAAACGGCAATGCATCGAGACATCATAAAATCAAACCCAGCATTGTTATATAATTGGTGAATGCAGGAAATCGCTGTAAAAGCCTCAGTGAGTGAGTGTGAGGGATAAAATCATTATAGTCAGGATCAGGCCAGATATTCCAGCCTAAAATGAAACATTTTGAGAAGGGATTTAAAGGTGGCAAGAGGGTCAGTATAGCAAAATGTCTTGTGGGATGGTGTTCCAGAGTTGAGACACAGAACAGCTGAAGGTTCTAGGCTAGAATGGTTCACTTTACAAATATTGGGATATGGCGCACACATGGAGCATGTCCTTGACTGTATCGTGCTATTTAGTTCGAACACTAGGTGGCGCTAGCATCTCAAACACCTCAGCGTCTCCATGAAACATCGACTTCTGCCACAAGTCACCAACAATAAACTGCTCCTGAAAAGTTCCTCTAAAGTGAAGCCAAAGCTAGTAGAGCTCCCCCTGGTGCCTGGCTGCAGTATAGGTCATAAGCTCCACCCCCTCCACGTTAGTGGGCGGGACTAGGGTTCAAATTAAAACACTAACTAAAATGGTTCCACATGATGGCACCGCCCCGATTCCCTGGGGAACTAGCATCAGTTTGGCTAATGCAAGGAAGGGGACGCATTGTCCATATTTATATACAGTCTACGGTCAGAACCAAAAAAATTCAAAATAGCAAGTGACAATTTCAGGCACGGTGGGAAAACAATATATATATTTCTTCACACAAAATGAGAGTAATTGTGTCTGTTAGATATGCAACCAAACTGTTGCTATGGTGAGAGTATAATACACGATAACACTATGAAACCAGACATCAGACCTACATCACAAGAGCAGAAGGTTAAGCAAACATAAAAGTCTGCTAGCTCTACAATCACATTTTTTTTCTTCTTCCCCATGCTAACAAAACACAGGGAAATGCCACAATAGCCAGTTCTGAGGCACAGGAAACCTTCTCAATTGGGAACTTTATGAAAGAGTGCCTCACTAGAGTGGCAAAAATGAAAGAGCCTGGACAAAGGCAGGCATTCAACAACACTAGCAAGTCTAGAAACACAGTTATGTGGCAAATTGGAGATGACTGAATGTGAGGAGAGAGACACTGCACAGGTGTTTATCATTTTATCGCGACAATAACCTACTCTGCATAACCGAAAAGCAGACTGAGAAGATAGAGAATGACCAACAGCTACCTCTTCTAACTTCTTCCTATCCTGCCGACCACGCTTCACGCACGATTCAACGCTATTACCAGTAAACAATGACTTAAAGGGGAATTAACGATGTTTTTTTTTTACAATCTGGACCTTATTTCTGGCATAAAATCCAATCGTTTACGCACTCATATAACTTCGGTGTCATTTGGAGTCATTCGGAAGATATTTAGATCCAGCACAGTGCTGCATATACCAATATAGTGGGAGTGATTGGGGCACCAAAACACAGCCTCTAAAGTACCGCGAAACTCATTCATTTTGCCAATATTTTGTTATGATACCCTAGTGCTATTCCCCGTTGAGTCCAGAGTTACCTGTTATCATTATCCAGGGTCTGTAGATTGACCTACTAACCTCTGACCTGGATGATGTCATCTCTGAGCACCCCGCCCACCCCTGACGGTCGGCTTGTTTACCTGTAATTTGCTACCGCTAGTTTTTTGCAACATGGCTGAATATTTGTCCAATTCTGAGGTTGTGGACGACGACTGTTTATGATGGACGTCCTTACGGTTTTTGAGCCAGAATATTGGTGAAATGAACAAGTTTCAAGGCAGATAAAGCCTTGTTTAGAGGCTGCATTTCGGTGCCCCATTCACTCCCACTATATGGATATACAGATCTAAATAAGTTCTGAACGACTCCAAATGACACCTAAACTATCATATTTTATGCCACAAATAAGGTCCAGGTGGTAAAAAAACAGTAATTCCCCTTTAAGAATTATATTCCACGATATTCAGGTGTTAGTAAGTCAAATTAAGTATTTGAATAACAAGCCTTTATGGAGCTTACACCTTTGTTTGGAAGGGTATCAATTCAAACAATCACAAGGGAAGGGAAAGCATGTAACACAATGAGGCAATGGACCACAAAACAAAGGAAAATACAACTCGTGAACAAAACCCAACACCGTGACTAGAAGTAGTAGTTTGTTGATCAGAGAGAATCATCCTGAAGGGTGTCTTTTATACTGCCGGCATGGTCCAAGAGGCAGCTGCTGAGGGCTTTTTTTTTTTTTTCTTTTAACAGGGCAGCTGCCAGGAGCCCTATTGCTCTGACCATCTGCAAAACTGTTCCTCTCCAGCCCGCTACACCACCACCACCCACCCCTACCCCCACCACGCTTGCCCTGCTCTACATAAAGGAGCAGAAGACTGTACACTTTCTATAGAGGCTTTGAAAATGTGCCACACATTTCCTAGCAACCACATCCGATGGAACCTAGAAGGCTGGCCTCGACGTCTAGGAGAAATGGTTTCTTTTTGTTTTGTATGCACACAGTTTACATTTCGGATAAATCTAACTGTGCCTGGCAGATTAGGACCTCAGCTATGTTCACGTCGGACCTGGGTGGATGCCACTTACAAATAAGAATGTGAACAAAAAATATCTAATCATGACTAAACTCCTGATGTAGTCATAGACAGACAAGAATTTGGCAAAGAAGGCAAGGGCCACAATACCTACATGTATTTGGTAAGGTCCTCAAACAAATAACCCTAGTCTTGTAAATCTGTTTTTAAGACCTAGTTCAGTTGATAGAAAGCTAACCTTTCTGTGCATCCAGTGACTTAAAACACCTCAAGATGTATGTTATTCACAGAAAACTGTAAGGCTGCAATCAACAGAGAAGAAAAAAAAAATCCCATCAAGCCTTTCTTTGCTGATAAGGCATGGAACACAATGGTCTATATGCGGTTCTTAACCAATGAACAATTACTTTGATATATAATTAACCGGTCTTGGTGTTAAATGTTTAATGAGGGAGCAGTGAGCAGGGGAAGTACTGTAGGTGGGCTGTCACGGAACACCTCTCCCAGTGGCTCTGCAGTGCCGCTTAGCTCTGCTCTCATGATTCATGCGTAATGATCTTCGGCGGGCCGCCATTAAAGCAACGGTCCTCTGAGGCGACGCTCGGTAAGAAACGGTGACTCTGGAAATCTGATTTGTTGGTTTTGTGGGTGAAACATCAGGAAAAAATGTAAAGAGAAGGCAACATGGCAGTTACCTGGAAATAAGATTATTACGTATTAATACGGATCCTCCTTGAACCATCACCTTATCAATGGTGGAGGAGTCAGAGTGCCCTAATGACCCTAGGGACTATGCTGTCTGATGACCCTGGTAGGGTCTCCCAAGGCAGATTGGTCCTAGACGAAGGGTCAGACAAAAAAATGGTTCAGAATGACCCTAAATGCCGAGGAAAATTAGGAGTCTACGTACCTGGCCCAGAAGATTATTTGGACTGGGGCTCATGGGCGAGCGCCTGATGGCCAGGCCCATGGGGTCTGACCTCGCCCTGCCCAAACTGGAGACATGGGGTTGCCTCCCTGTGGACCCACCACCCGCAGGAGGAGCAGTGAAGGGTCCAGTGCAATGTGGACTGGGCAGCACACCAAGGTGGGGGTATTGGCGATCTGATTCTCAGTCATGGAAGCAGTGCTATGATCTGGGGTTGCTGCAGTTGCTCAGGTCTAGGTTCATTAGCTGACTACCTGAATATACTGAATGAGCAGCTTATTCCATCAATGGATCATATTCCAAGATGACAATGTCAGGATTCATGGGGCTCAGATTGTCAAAGAGTGGTTCAGGGAGCATGAGATGGATTGTTCCACCACAGAGTCCAGACCTTAACCCCATTGAGAATCTTTGGGATGTGCTGGAGAAGCTTTGAGCAGTGGTCAGACTCTCCATCATCAATACAAGATCTTGGTGGAAAATGAATGAAACACTGGATGGAGATAAATCTGGTGACACTGGAGAAGCTTATAGAAACAATGCCACAGCAAATGCATGCTGTAATCAAAGCTAAAGGTGGTACAACGAAATATTAGAGTCTTAGAGTTTTTCCTATGCAAAAGTAATGACGACACTTTCATGGACATATAGCGGCCTCTAGTAGATTACCTGCCTAAGGATCTAAGTGACATTATTCAGAGGGGAAACACTGTCTAACAAGGTCTCTGACTCTGTGATAAGAGATATTTCTTAACGGATACAAGGACCTAGCTCATTTTCTCCCCTATTTCAGACCACGACTTAACGATGATGATGATCTTCTGAAAATAAGATAAAATCTGATTATCTGCTGGAAAAAAATAACATTTAAGCTCCATCAATGTAGCCGTCAAACCACCATCACATCAACACGCCAACAGACGACCAAATACCTGAACCCAAAGCTGACAACCTCAGGGGTATTACCAAGGTTTAACACTGACATCGGATGGCAAAAAACCAGCCATTTCCATTGTGTCCCGTAGGTGCTGGATGGGGTAAAGTACAATCGGACCAGCCAAGTTCCTCCACAGCAATATATGTCTTAGTTTGCAGATGAACAGACTGACCCCCTTTTCACTGAGACACCTTGAGATTTCGAGATAGTAGTAGATGGAGATGTCAACTTCTCAGTACTGAGAATAGCCGATGTTGCTTTAGAATCATCCCTAGCTTAGACTAGGGGATGAGGGCAATAACAATCGCAATAGTTCCTAGGGAAAATGAGTCAGGAAAGAAAGGTCTATTCAAATGAACACAAACTAAATACCATTGTCGGTGGGCTGTATATCTCTACCTTCCTATTTAAATGCGTGGAAGGTGCCGAATGTCTCGCTGTCCCTGGGCTGCAGTTTGTCTACTGTCTTATAGCGTCACCCCTATGAAGGAAATGAGGTAGCTACTCCGAGGCAGGAACTGAGAGAAAGAGAGAGAAACAAGCTAAATGCACCAGCATATGGCTCTAGGGCCGTAATAGTCGTAATAGTCAGTGTAGTGAAGACAGATTTCTTTTAAGAAACGCATGTTTTAACCCAAACTCTACCCAGGATAATAGATTCATTCTGTGCGCCCGCAGCAATGACCACCACTTTACACACACTCACACACATATTACACACTGGGGGACTCCAGTTGGGACTCAGCCTGGTTTTAAAATTCCATTGATTCAGGTCAAAGTATGTGCACTGCATACAGGGCAGACTGCATCAGCTGCTCCGTGTCTTCGCGCCTCGCCATCGCTCCCTCTCTTCCCAGATGCCCACGTTGCCGTTTTAAGAAAAGACAGCACTACTCGAGTTTGAACAGGTGATGGTGGAAACCTAAACGACACAACGCCGAGTGTAGAACGCGGCGTTTTACAGCAGGCATCTATCCCGCTTAAGCCAGAGCTCTGGGCTTCCTCCTACAGGACGTTAATCGCTTAATCTTCACGTCATTTCCACCGCTACTCCTCTCAATTATTCCCAGGATGCTGCCGCTTGCCATGCAGGGTGCCCGGCTATTTTTGTTCTGCAGCCCTTTTGTGTGAATTTTGGAGATATTAACAATGGAAGATGACAGGGAACTAAATAAAAAAAACAACTATTGATTCAACCTTACGCCTTTTCAATTGCCTTTAAGTACTCGTGGCGCCTGTAAGGGTCTGGACTTGTTCAGGGAGTCACTTAATTCCAGACAGCGGCCATTGTGTAATGTGAGAGAAAAATAATAAAAAAACTAACAAAAGGTGGAAACGTAGCTGATCTGAACAGTTTAAACTGCGGACAAGACACATAAGTGCCCCGTCTTTTTTACGAAACAGCAATCACATCATCTTAGTGTCAAGTGTAGACACTAGACCAGTGATCCTCACTATACTGCCACATTGGCAGTGCAAAATCAAAAATGCGAGCCACTTTTACGACAACATACTAAGTCACCTTTGTGCATTTCTACACATAAATTGGACATCCCACAAAAAAAGAAATAACACGGCCAATACATTTTCATTTAAGACCAGATTTACTTTAATGAGCTCGTTTCCGTCTCTTTTATTATTAAAAACCGGTCCATTTTTGTGTTTTACGCTAGCTAGCGGAGCTTACGTCGCCAACGTACAAACGTTGCGTTGCGGTCAAGTTTTGTAAACAACGCCACATGGCCACTTTCATTCGCGCTTTCAGTGATTCAGCTGCGTGAAATGTATTACAACTTATCGCCACAAGATGGCAGTTTAAGTAGCATTGCCGGTAAATAGTGGATTGCATTCAAAGGCAAGTGGCAGTGTGATACTGTAAGCTACCATGCGAGCCGCGCAATGAGTAACTGTGCACTAGACTGTACGGTATGCTCGTGTTACTGTGTGAGCAGTCATAGTGTGAGGGTTGAGTTGGTATTTCAATAGCCTCTTAAGGTTTTGGGTGTATAACTCCACCCACCAGGAGTAGATTTCCTCACCTTTAAAAAGCCAGGTAGAGGGGTGGGGGTGGAACTTCCTCTTTGTCTACGTGTGGTGCATTGGTGCCTAGATAAGTCGTGTCCTGTCTATCCTTTAAATGCCATTTAATTCAGTTCAATTGCATTTACATAGCACCATCTCAAGATGCTTTACAGTCCTGGCCTGAAGCCTCCAGAGCAAGCATGAAGGCAACCACCGAGGGTTGCCCATGGTTGAGCCTTACCCGCTGAACCAGACGATTTCCGCATCTAAGATCTAGGAGAGATTCAGATGAAGATTTCTTCTTTGCTTGAATGATTCTGTAAATGCCGGACTTGCAAGGACTTCTGTAGAGACGTTGCAAGGACATCAGCATATACAAAGTAAGATCTAATGGATTTGATTTTTTGTTTCTCTTAAAGTGGTAAAACACTGACACAAACACTGTCACAGCAGTAAAGGTGCAACATTAGTGTCCCTTGTTGCACAGAATGGCAAACCTGCACAACCAGAATTAGTCCGGCAGGTTAAATTTGAGCATAATAGTCATAACTCAAGGTCTACCGAGCTCGTGAAAGCCTTCTGCAAATATTAGATTCGACTTTAACGATATTGCACATTTTTAAGTACAAGGCAATGAAATGGAGTTAACTTCTAAGCAGGAGTGCAGAAGTAGAAAGTATGTAAAGGTGTGCATATGGATTTAAATCTAATGAAACCAGTGTGGACGTGTACACAATGGCTATATCCTTAAGCATATGTACAGCTACGTACATTTACAGTATAAAACTATGCAGGTCAGCAACAGCAGGAGGATATGTGTAGTAGACTATATGAGTGGCAGTAATGGGCGAAAAGGAAGAAGTGGTTCCACATTTATCATATTGTACATAACGGTAATTAATTACATACTAGGTGTGGTAATAGTTGACTGTTAATGGCAAACCGTTAAAAGTATAATGAGCAGCTACTTAATAACTGTAGCAAATAAGGGTCACTTCTATTATAATTAACACTAAACTGAGAAGGACTTGATTGGAAATGAGCAATTTAAAGCCATAGGGCAGCTCATTTTAGGAAATTATGACGGAGATTTCCAGTAAATTAGCTGGAAAAATACATCATTCATGATATGAAGTGTAACTGAAGGGACATCACCGACATATTCCTGAAATATGAAATATTCCTTTGCAGTGAAATAGATTCAGTCTTGAGCAGGTCAATGAAATGAGATGACATTATCAGATATTGTTAATAATATTAAAGTAAATAAACCTTTATGGATCCCATGAAATTCTTTTTTCTGCAGTTGACCCGTCCTTTCAGTCAGTGTTTACACTCAGACCACCCAAGGATGTTTAGATGGTTGCTCAAGGTACCACTACTCCACAGCTCCCACTTAAAGGGGAATTACCATTTTTTTTTCCAACCTGGACCTTATTTCTGGCATAAAATATGGTAGTTTACTCACCCATATAAGTTTTGCGTAATTTGTTTTCCTTCAGGAGATAATTATAGTGGGAGTGAATGGGGCACCGAAACCCAACACATTATCTACCGTTCTACTAGTGCACAGTCACAAACACATAAAAGGTAACTCTGGACTCAACAGGGAATAGCACTAGCGTATCATAACAAAATATTAGTGAAATTAACGAGTTTTGCGGCAGATAATGCGTTATTTAGAGGCTGCGTTTCGGTGCCCCATTCACTCCCATTATATGGATACAAACAGATCTAAATATTGTCCAAACTACTCCAAATGACAAAGTTATATGGGTGAGTAAACAACTGTATTTTATGCCAGAAATAAGGTCCAGGTTGGAAAAAAAAAAAACAGCAATTCCCCTTTAACTTCTTGGTGAGATTCTAAATTCTGCTGATCCCTCAGACAAAGCCTTCCTTCAAATTGGAACCAGATAGTGATGTGGGATTTTCATTAATCCTGCTTACTGTTCAGCTCCCCACCATTCCTTTGAACACACCCATTCTGTGCTCCATGTGGGCCTCCCCTCTCCCTTTGGTCCTCTAATGGTTTGGACTTTTATTAGTTGGGCTGATGGGACATCCATAAAGAGATTCCCTGCCAGCAAGATGGCAAACACATTTCTTTCTCAGCCCTCGTGCGCCTTTAAAGAGTAATAGAACTTCTGGGATCCCTCTCCATTCACTGGGGAACGGAGGCCGGCATCATCTGACTGGAAACTGATGGGGAACGCATGGTGCGACAGGTTCATTGATGGCAGCTTGTTTAATTGGTTTCCTGCAACAAAGCCACGGGAACATCTGTGCATGTCATTTTCAAGTTCGGGGCCACAATACCATTTCAGGAAACTCTCAGGGATTAGAGGCTCTCTTTGGAGACACGAGCAGTTGATTTCTATATGATGCACAGGATGCAGAACGTCAAACGTCTATGTTGAGAGTAGATTTCATTGGCTGTGACACATATGACTGTGCAGGACAAAAGTTTTTGGAACTGCAGTTTGCATTTTTATTTTTTTTTTCATCCAAGTGTTTACGACTCTAGTGGCTGAGTAAAAAAAATATGTTTCCAGAGAAAAGGTACAGATGTGGCAAGTTGTAACAAGGCGACTAATGAAATGTGTAGAGTTATAAAAGCCTTTCTTGCACTTTTCCCAGGCTCTATATTTCATCGGCAAATTTGGAAAGTGTGAAAATAACGTGCAAGCGAGCTCTCCCTATCAAAGGCAGAAGGCAAGGGGGGGAATAACAGATTGCCTCTATTCAGATGGGTGCCGTGCTTGTCACAGTGGTGATGACAAACAGGCTGTAAGAGAGTGCCTCGCACTCATTTGTCAAACTCGCTCTGACATCAAGAATGCTTTGGCTTTCAGGACTGATAAGGGCCGCAGTGTAATCCGTCTTCAAGTCAGAGCAAAAATACAACGGGCAACTGTATGCTTTTCATCACCTTGAATGGGTGAATGATAAAGGGGGGCGAAAAAAAAAAATACTGTACGTCTAAACACTGTGCTTTTTGTGGTGAGTCATTCCTGAAGGTTTCACAGAGTGCTTTCTAACAGATAAACACGAGAATATTCCTGGTGTTACCTGTTCGGAGGGGCCTTTGGAATCTTTAATGTGCCGTACCAAAAACATGATAAGAAGAAGTACAGTCACCCTTCGCCACATCACAGATGACTTCACAGACTTTTTGCAGACATTTCGCTATATCATGGGAAAAAAAACAACCAATATATATATAATTTTTTTTATTTATTTGCTGCTTTAATGATTTCTGTGGTAAAATAAGCAAAAAATATTAAAGTAAAAAAAAAAAAAAGTTAAAATACGTATTAAAAGAAAAAAATACAGTACTATAGAGAATGACTAGTGAGTTACAGAGGGGTTTTATAGAGCGTGTTAGAGTTAGTTTAAGCGCCAAATTCTGCGGCGTATATGAGTTTTGACATAATTAGTATTTCAATTATTTTTGCAGTTAAATAAGCATTTTCTATCCAATTAAAAGAATAAAATGTGTAGTGTAGAAAGTGTTTAAGAGCATAGAAAGTGTTTCTAAGACTATGGATAATGGTTAATAAGAGTGCGGGAAGGGTTCATAAAGGTTTAAAGTACATATAAAACAGTAAATTCTCTCTGCAACAAACTCTGCAACACCAAACCTATTAACCAATCTCATGTTTGGCCACAGTAAATCTATCTATCTATATTAATTAATATGCCCCAACTTTACCCAGTGTGTCACTGAAGCCTGAATTTCACACCTCCTACCGTACTTATTTGTCTTGCTTTGGCATTAAATTAATCTTTAATGTAACAATCAAACTGGATTTAAAGACTTGCTAGATGCTAACGCTCATGAACCTTTAGGAATAGTAGGTGTTTTAACACTGTTTCGTCGTTTTCTATGAGAGACGTTAAAAGTATTTTATTTTTCTAAATTTGCAGCATATGCATATAATGTGTTTTTGATGACTGAGGCCCCAAAAGTCAAATTCTGGTTTCAGAACAAGGGGAATGGATCAACAAATAGATAATGAATGCATTCTAATGCAACGGGCCTTCTCTAAGGCTTTCATGACTCTTATTATGATCAGTTTATATTACATGGTGGTAATTCTACTGGCTGATCATTTTGGATGGTGTGGTTTGGGTTGTGGATTGTGCTGCGTTCTGTTCTTTGGCTCAGTTCACCAAAATAATTGTCAAAATAATAGAAACATACATCAGTACAAGGTATCTCAATAGCACTTCAAACCAGTTCCACAGCTTCAATAATTTTAAATGAACACCATATAGCCTTCATGAAGAATTAGGCGACTTTAAAGCTGTTCATCATTGTAATTTTTGCATAACTTCCATAGGCCGTACAGTTGTTGAAATGAGAGTGGATGTAATTGCTAATAAAGTCACGACAACAGCTTCAGTTAGTGTTATATTTATTTCATTTTCAGAATTAAATACTGCACATTGCATCGCTAATTGCACACTAATATGCAGATAAGCACGTGGGAACACTGGCAACGAGGTAATGACTGTATTTGATGAATGGGCGATAACGGTTTAGAACGGACAGAAGCTTTCTTTGTGTGTCCCTCCGTCCTCAGCAGACAATAACACATTCACCGAATACAAATGTTAGCATGTGCAGAAAGAAATGCTGCCTAGTGAGTCCTGCATGCCGAGGAAAGAGCAGGCAGACGTACTGTACATCTGCTTCACTGTACAGCTGCCACAGTTACAAATTTGTTCTGTTGAAACGGACAAAAAAAGATTTAGATACCTGTACTTTTTTTTTAATCTTTTAAACCTTCAAAGGGAGGCAGTAGTAAACCCCACAACTGGCCTTTGGATGAATAGCTTCCTGTTTGCTGTCAAAAGCAAAAAGAAACACGACTGTATTATGTGTCTCCAGCTCGGCCCCGGACAGGGTTTGAGGTGCTGGTGGGAAGCTTTCCCCCAGCTCCAACCTAGGGAGAAAAGCAGTGGGAGCGCTTCCCAGTTTGCTACGCAATCAATCAGGCATTCTGCTGGCAGATGCATTATTAAGTTTCGAGGGTACTATAAAGTTAGATGATCTTCTGTGCTAGAGATGGGATTCGCGACTCTTTGAGATGAGCTGGATCTTTTGGTTCCGTTCCCTTCAAAGAGCCGCTCAAAAGACTGGCTCATTTTGATATTTATCTTTAGTGTTAAGATGCCAGAATAGGGGTGATCCTCAAAATAAGTGATGTGATAGGGTGAGATTCGGATCAGAGTCATTCAGACTTTCTCTTCTCTTGGTGGGACATTTGATATATCTAAAATATAGATTGTAGATAGATAGATGCTTTATTCGCTGCATGAGAAATTTGGTAAACACCTCCACACTGACTGGGAATCAAACCTGCATCTTGAAGCAAACAGCAAAAAAAATCGGACTGCTTGCAACTGTGACTCGATTCCCATCGTTCGTTTTAAAGAGCCGGTCAATAGATTTGGTTCGGACATGAAAGTCCCTCTCTATTCTGTGAATCCTGCTGTCCCTTAATTTTCAAGTCCACTGGGCTGAAAAGAAAAACACAAAAGCAGGAATCCTTGAAACTCAAAGACAAGTTTTTGTGTTTTTCCTTATTCGCCAACACAAAGGCTAGCACAACAGCTAACAGGTTCAAAATTCGAAATGAAAGCAGGAGTACTTTAGAGCAGTGCACGTCAACTGGCAGACCATAGAATATTACTGAATTCACTGAAAAAAAAAAAAATCGAATTTAACAAACGTAGCTTCAGCCTACACAAATATCGCAATCGCCCCCTAGTGGCACTACAGGTAATACGAGTACGTTAACACTGACAAAGGCTAAAAATATATCAAATAATAATACATTATTTAGGATACAATATTGATTTGATTTGATTATGAGAGCATCTGGGCCTCAGAGTGTCCGCTGAGAAAACTCTGGTCCTTGACCAAATATGACCCCTCCTTTAGAGGTTTACAAGTCCACACTTCACACATTTGATGGACGTCTATCATGTCAGCCTCTGGAAGTTGGAACCCTGTATAATAAATTGTGTTTTGCATTTGTGCCCGATACGCTCCATAGACACAGCACGCTTCAATTAAGAATGAATTAATAATCAGTCAGATTGATAATGTAATATAAAATACACTGGCTGGCCAAAAAAAAAAAAATCTAAAATTTTTGGACCAACCTTGAGCTTTGATTACACACATTCCCTTGAGTTCCACTGTTGTTTTTCTTCCATTTGATTTCACCAAACTTTTAAGTGATCGCCAGTCACCATCAATCAGGATGTTTTTCCGACCACATTTCTTCCTGGAAGACGATAATTCTCCACTCTCCTTCCAGTTTTTAATAATTTGTTGGACAGTTCTTAACCCAGTTTTAGTAGTTTCTTCAATCTCCTTAGATGTTTTCTCTGCTTGATGCATGCCAATGATTTGACCCTTCTCAAACAGACTAACATGGTTGTTTGAGTAATGAGAAGCTACTCATTGCATCAGTTTGGGTTAAATAACTTTTTACCAGCTGAAAGATAATCACCCATGCAGTAATTTTGGCCATGTAGATGTTTTATTTGTTCTTAAAGACAAAGACAAACACCGACAGAATCAACATATATTTTTAGGAGGTTCCTGTTTTAGCTTCTGGAGAAAAAAAATCTTTATCTGTCATTTGATAAATATAGAGAAACTGTATAATACTGACTTTTAACTTGACTAACAACTTATAGCGTCATTTTTTTTTTTTTTTTTTAATTCAAGGGAACATCAAGGACAAAAGTTGACAGATTAACAGCCATTTCTTAAAATCTTAAAAACCCAGACATCCCTCAACGAGCTGCCTCCCGAGATGAGAAAAGTCGACGCAACACGACTTTGGCTCGCTTAGTGAATGCGCCTGTAGATAAATTGTATCTTTTACTTGACTTGTGCCCAACCATTCCGCCTCATTTCTCTGCACAATTTTTCCCAGACATCATTACGTCTTTATGCATTTATTCCGACACAAAAAACCCTGTCTGGGTGTCACAGTGCTATTCTCTCCCCGACCAATAAAGAGCAAGAAAATTCTTTGAGTGAGACATCATGCTAACCCCGAGAGGAATAATTTATTGATATACGTCAAACCGAGAAAAAGGGAGAGAGGGTGTGAAGGCTCACTTATGAGACTGGCTGAAAAAGACAAAAGGAATCCTTGATGAAGTTCCTTTGAAGTGCCTTTTCTAGAAGTCCTTGGAAATACATATTGATGAAGTCCAAATTGCCTGGCCTGGAGGGAGAACTTTTTGCTTTGCACTAAAAATATTCAGCAGAGAAGAGGACACTGTATAGCTGAATTATTACATCAAAATGACTGGCTCAGAAAAGGCATAATTAGAGTGGGTTTGGAGACCGGCGTCAACAGGAGATGATTTCTTTTATGTCATCACTCCTAAAAACATTGGCGTTAGTCGCCGTTTCAACAGCGCATTATTAATGTGGATGCCTAGAGGCTAGCATTTTCAAAAAGGACAATATTAAGTTATGTGTGTAATCCACACTGATTGGAGGAAGGAATACATCAAGATATACAATATATTATCAAGAGAGCTTCTGAGCAAATCAGTATTCAGCGGATGGCTACCCCTGTTCTTGGTCCAGCTGCTGCTGCTGCTGCTTCTTTGTTCATAATCACTCTTTGAACCTGGATCTCCTAAGAAGAAGCTGAAGGCGTCATGACCTCCTGGTCACTGTTCGCATACATTCATTCATTCATTCATTTTCCGTAACCGCTTGTCCTCTGGAAGGTCGCGGCAGGGATGAGGAACCTATACCAGCTGTCATTGGAGGTCTGTCGCAGGGCTAACACAGAGAGACAGGCAACCATTGACACCTCTGACCAATTTAGAATCACCAATGAACCTAAAGAGTGTGTCTTTGGACGGTCGGAGGAAGCTGGAGTACCCGGAGAAAACCCATGAAAACACATCTAGAACCTTCTCGCTGAGAGGGATCAGTGCTAACCACCACACCACTGCGCCCTCTCGTTTGAAAAGTTTAACACAGGATGGAAATCTCACTTTCTGAGCTTTTTTCTACATTTAATAGGGCGTGTGGTGAGTGTGCCAGCTCAGAAAGGCTGATAAAAAGCCACGCCAGCCCCTTTGAGATGAGTTGTCCGAGGGTGAATATGTGTCCGTCAGCGAGCCGTTTCAAATTTGACTAATTTGTGACGTAACCAGCTCGCTCTGCCGGAAGAGAAGCCTTGTTTAGTTTCAGCAAGTATCAGGTACACATCAACAGAGAGGGAGTGCAGTTGGGCTACAAGGACGGAGCTGAGCAAATTTTGCATTACGATTTCAGTTTATTCCAAATGCAATCTTAGCTTTTTTCATTATTGAGATAGTAGATTTCAACTTAAATCTTTTGAATCCTTTATCAAATTTGATTAGGTCATACGAACGTTTTGTCATATGAACTCTGGACTACTACTAGACAGTAACAACTTGTCTAGAATTTCCTTTCCACACATGTAGGACACAAGACTTTGGTCTAGGTGAGTGTTGACGTACAGGTACAGGTAGTGTGCCAGAGGCAGGACATGATCCATTAAGTACACTGCAGAAAGTGTTTGTGTTTATCTTGACAGACATTCCCAAATGTCATTGCCTTCTTCAGTTCAGATCATTTCACTGGCATCTGTCAATGGCGCCTTTCCCTGTGTTCATATAGATGGATATACTTTATTTATACATAATATTTGTCAGCATTCCTACTGCTGAATCAAGGGTTAGGGTTACCCTAACCCTAGGGTAGTGCCAACCAGGAACCAGGTCCCAAATGGAACCCAATTCAGAAGCAAAAACCATATGCCATCTCCTCTGCATCAAACAGTAGGAAGACGCAATTTATCCGAGAGTTCAAGGACGTACTACAAACCAATTTTATCTAAAGGCACGCAATCCCCCCTGAAAATAATCATTCACACTAATCAGAGATGAAAATAACAGCACAGTTTTCAGAGGAAAGCAATTTCATCAACTCTCATGGCACCCCTTCATCTAAATTACAAGCAAATGTCACATTTCTAAGAGGCATCCAGCGAAACATTCTGCCTACACAACATGGAATCATTCGGGACACTAAGCTATGAGTGACAACTATGATCATGATAGCTGCTCCTGTTGCGATTTCCGCGAGGCTTTCTGGTGATTTAACATCTGTGACTGGATGCAGCGAGAGACAAGAAAGTCAACTCGGTCATCCGAAAGACAATTTATGCGACTGTAACTGAAGCATATCTTCAGGGTTTTTGGTCAGATTATCACACGCTGTGCACGCACATTGGTGGGTTGTGTCACGATTCGGGTGGGGCAGGAGTAGGAAATGAAATGTGTTCAAGCAAAACTTACAAAAGTAGGGAGCTAAAGGCAGTGCAGCTGAGAGACAGGGTAGTCCAATAACACAAACTCAAAGAAGAATGAGTCTAAGACAAACATCACAGAGAAGAACAGGGGGATCAGATCAGGACAAAGACCGCAGACGACGCAACAAAGACTCAAGTCAATGGCAGGGATATATATACACATGGAGGGGTGACGAGATGCAGGTGAAACTAATGAGGGCGGAGCCACCAAGAGAAACCAATCAAGCAATCAAAGGAAAGGAGAACACTGGAAGAACCACAAGACGAGAACCGCCAAGGAAGAACTTGACAAAATAAAACAAGTTAGCTCAGATGTTACTGACATTATTTAAACCAATTCTTGTAACCAAATATTCAGCAGCAAGGTAGTTTGTGTTTAGCAGTACGGGGTTTCACATAATAATGAGCAATTCAATAGGGTTGATGTAACAAAGAAACTCCGCTTTAAGTTTGTTTCTGTATTTATGTGGAAGGCTTTATCAAAGGCAGTACCAAAGGGAGCTACAAATTCAAACGGACACACTTGGTGGCGTATCTCGGAGGATCATTTTTGCTTATTACGCTTGTTACAATTAGTTTTGACCTCCAACTTTTTCAGTAAAAAAATAGGCACAATAGGAAACATTATTCTTAATGAACTGAATGCTTTTATCTGGAAGCTTTAGAAAAATAGTGATGTCCCTTTGAGAAAGGTGGTAGTCTTGAGTTGCTGTCGTTGAAGTTGTGCAAAATAAGATGGACGTTTGTCTTTGGGGGTGCAACAGCTAAATTATTAGACTAAGATCTAAAACAATTTCAATGGCACGCCATCTACCGACACTACCATCATGACCGCTACTGGTCAATTGCGCTACCGTCAATTACGATCAATATATTGGGCATCCGTGTTCTCGGGCTTCTCAATTCCATTAAGCTAAAGGTTGCAGCAGGATACCAAAGCCTTGCTTGTATCTGGAACAAGTTGCACTTGAATACACTGTCAACACTACGGCCTAAAGCCCACTTGCACATACATTAGAGAATTTGCCGGGAAGGAAGAGCCAAATAACTTAGTCCAGAGCTGTCCTCCACTGCAGCATCGTGTTTTGTAAACTCCAGATTACCTTTTCATTGTGAAAATATCTCTATTTCGTGTCGTGCAAATACAATGAAGAATGAAAAGAAGCTTCTGTGTATTCCCTCTTGACTTGCCTTTGTAACTTCCCTATTCTCTTCTTGTGCTCCGATTTACTAAGCTGAACGGCAATCTCTCTCTGCCATCTCTCTGAGCGGAGAATGCTAAACCGGATGAAAAGCTGCAGACAGGGGTTCACTCACCGGTCGCTCCACATCAGCCAACTTCTCCAAGATGAATGAGAATATACTATGGGCCAGCTGTGGCTCAGGCTGCAGAGTGGGTCGTCCACTGCTGAGTTCACAGCAACAAAAGCTACACCGTGGTTAGCATGCCCAGCAAGATTGGAGCTAATTCGCTGTTGTAGTGTCACCCATGTGCTTGGTGAGTTTGATGGGTGGGTGTATATGTAACATGAGAACTGATAGAACACATATGATGGGTTGATGGCTGACAAGTTGAAGCCAACTCAACTGGCCCGATGCGTTGCGTCAAGTGTCGGACGTCAGATCGTTGCTTCGTACCTTCGGCTTTAATTGAAAACGTGTTGTAGCTTTCTCGCTGCTAGTGTTGATACGCCATAACTTTAGGACTGCTGGCTCAATCCCTGGCCCTTGCACATGCCAATGGGTCCATGGGGAAGACACTAAACCCCAACTAAGCCATGGCAAGCCAGTGTCTTGCATTGTCAAGTCAACACTGACTTATACGGTTAAACCATGCCTATATGTGCTGCTTATCCATTTTATACTATCAAAAACAGTTTGGACACACTCAATACTGTCTTTACAAGAGGTCTAAAACCTCCATCTGGTATCTTGCCTTAAGACAATAACAAAATATTTAAGTTCCTGTCAGCTGCTGTGATGTTTTTAACACATACCCATACATCCTGTGGCTAGGTTACATTTGGTCCCTTTGCAGAAAGCAATGGACGCCCATTGTTGACTGGGTACAATCCATCAGATGCCCCGACCCAGTTTATTCTGACTGTAAAATTTTTATTCCTCATGAAAGTTTCTCAGGTCTTGCCCTTACCCTTGCCCATTTCTTCTGCGTCCAACTGGTTGGCTACGAGAACCAACTGTTCACTTGCGCTTTGCTAATATTACTTGCAGAGGAAAGAAGCTTCATTGCCTCAGTGGGGATTCCCAATCTAAACCAGAAGCTAATGTGACATTTCTAAAAGGCATCTGGTGAAACATCCTGCCTACACAACATGGAATGATTTGGGAAACGTTTGCAACAAGTCTGAGTGACAACTATGATCATGCTAGCCGCTCCCGTTGCGACTTCCGCGAGGCTTTCTGGTGATTTAACATCTGTGACGGGATGCAGCATCTTTGAGCTGCACACCATGATTTCCCTTCCCCTTCCTCCAAATTCATTAAAAAGAGGCAGAAATGGGAAACAACAAGCCATTTTATTCCAAAGGCACAATTAATGTCACAGCAATTACTGTAGTTCTTAAGAGTTCCTTTGGTACGTCGTACCGCACTCTTTGTACTAATAAAGCAATTTTGTCCACACAGATGCTGGTGGGTTGATGGAAACCATTTATAATGCTACTACACTGATGAGCCAAAACATTATGACCACCACCATGCCTAATGTGTGACAGTTCCTTCACGTGAACAGTTTCAAACAGCTCCAACCTACAGAAATGTGGACTCCATGGGATCTCTTAAGGTGTTGAATCTAAATCATGTAAGTAAGTTGCAAGCTACGTAGACCTGCTGCAGACCAAAACTGTTCAACACATCCCACAACACTTTGTAGGTAGTTCTTTCTGTAGGTACTGCTGATCAGTAGATCCCCATAATCTTAGAAAGTTCTGCTGGGAAACCTTTGGACCTGACATTCATTCATGTGGATGTTACTTAGGCATGTAGCCCCCACCTAGACCAGACCAGGCCTATACCCCACCCCATGGCAATGACACTCCTTGATGGCAGCAGCCATCCCCAGCAGGAGGCTGCCTGACACAGAGACACACACAAAAACACTTTAGGAACAACACAAAAAAACATGAAGAACATTACAAGGTGTTGACCTGGCCTCCAAGTTCACTAGATCCCAAACTTATCAAGTATCTGTAGGATGATCCACAGAGGCCCCTCCCCTCAAAGGCCCCACACTAACTAGGAGGGTGGTCATAATGTTATACCTGATTGGTGTATAACGCAGCTCCTTCTTTGAGGCTTACAGCATCATGTGCTGTGGACAAAATCTCATCAATAAAGCTATGTGTTGCTCTCTTGGCTAAAGAACAATGTTCAGTTTCTACATTTACAGGAAAACCAATCAAGCTGAAACCAACCTAATCAGAGCACACTTAACGGTTTCATTTTCTACATGCATGCTGCTTTTGCGTGGCTCCATGTGCTGGGGGGTTGGGTTGTATACATCCACTGTTCCTGTGTGAATATGTGCTACCACGCATCTAAGCCCTTGGTTTGATTAATATGCGAAGCACATGTAGCAGAAACAAACTCCTGCTTTTCTCCGCCTCCATTGAAACCCCCCCCCCCCCCACCCCAAGCACTTACCACATTTAACATTGAACAACCATTCAAATAACGTCTGTTGAGGAATCATCCTGCATAAAGCGCCATCTGCGCCGCTTTGCCTTGCCTTCTTTTCACCACCAGTGTAAACAGAGGGGCACTGGATCACGGGCAAATAACGTGCACAAAAAAAGCTTACATCCACAAAACAGGTTACGTGTAATCAGTAATCAGTTCTCTGCATAACCAAAGCTATGCCATGGGGGAAATATTTGCTGAATGATTTGCAAACATCAGTGGGAAGGGTGGAGTCTGCATAGGAGCTGATTGGAGAGGTGACATTGCTGATTAAAACAGCCCCGGCTGACGGAGCCTGGGCTGTATGTGATAGGTCACGCCTCAATCCTTTTTACTGAATAAGTGAGAGCCCGGTGTCATAAAAAAAAAAGTGCCAGGGTTCACAGGAACATCTTTAACCTGTCTCCTCAGCTATCAAATTAGCACTTTGCTTTCCTCGTCCTCCACTTGCCGTATTTAAATTTATTCAAATGAGGAGGAAAAGGCCGGCGCAGGGTGGGACTCTGGCAAAGTAATCAGCAGATCCATGATAATGAGATATTAGCGGTGCAGCTCTCATGTCTCTAGCAGCCCATGAACCTGGCTCCGGCTCAGACCTCTGCACCTCTGCCGAGCCATGATTAGCACCGGCGAGTCGCTCCACCGGCAAGTTTATTGATTAGAAATGTAATGTGGATGGAATACAGGCTTTTTCATTTTTTTTTTTTTTTTTAGCTAGCAGGGCAACCACATGGAACCCATCCGCATATCAACAAAGCGTACTATTACCTTTGTATATTTCGTTTCACTGGCAGATGACTGACAAATAGTATCATGGTTCCACATATAAAGATTTCATGAAGCCAATATGTGATGTGCTTAGATATTTAATGACTGGGATGTATAATTCAGGAGCTCCATCATGTTACAACCCTCTGGAGCATCAGGTAAGGGAAGTTCCCTGTAAGTCCCAGGTGAACGGGATCAAAATTCAAGCAAATTCACCACGCTGAGTTGTTGAATTGATTATGTAACACTCCTATTTACTACTACCACTACTACAAAACCACTGGATTGTTATGTAGATCTCCGTATAATTGATAGCGTTCTATTTCACGGCACAGGAAGGGGGGGAAAAAAAAAAATTGTGTGTTAAGCGAAGGAAAACCAGCTGTCTGCCATAAGAGAATTCCTGGTTTCAGCTGGCGCTCTGACAGATTTCTTTATCAGCTGTGAGGGATACGGCTGACATGCTTCTCACATCTGGATGGCAGACTCTGGGGAAGAACATACTCGCTGCACCTTTTACCTCAAACCTTCCCAGCACAACCACACACGTATCCGTCCTTGAAAATTGTGTATGACAGCTGTCATGTGTGCTGTAAATTAAACTATTATTTCCAGTAATGCTTGGTTGCCATTTCTGTCAGTAGTACGTTCTTTGTACTCAAAAAAAAGCAGCTAGCTAGCCAGCTAGATAGATAGATTGGAAACTTTTACCTCTATATTGCAGGTAGGATTTATGGCTCTTTCAAGAGAGCGGCAACTTGTGGATCCTTTCCTTTCAAAGAGCCGTTCAAAAGATTGGATCATTTTGATATTTATTTATTTCTAAGATGGGGATAACTTATTTTAGCCTCAAAATAAGCAGATTTGGATCAGAATCATTCAAACTTAGACATCACACCAATGCAGTACATATTCTCTTGGTGGGATATCTGAGTTTTTCACTCCCACTCACTTCTGTAACCGCTTGTCCTGTAAAGAGCCGCGGGACAGGTTGCCAATCTATCTCAGGGCTAACACAGAGAGACAGACAACCGTTCTCATTCACACCTACGGCCAATTTACTATCACCAATGAACGGTGTGATTCGCTAAACATCTCAAAAAAGCGTCTTGGCTGACATCATTCGTTTTAAAGAGCAGGTCAATAGATTCGGTTCGTTCGCAAACGTCACAACTGCGCTTCATATTTGCTAAAAGGAATACTTGGCTGAAACCTTGGCAACTAACAAAATTCCAAATGAGGGGACAATGATGCGAACATCAACAGAATGCGTTTCTCCGTTTCAAGTTTTCCTGTGTCTTTTTAACAATGACAGTTTTTGGGTGGTTGATTTTTTTGAGCCTCAACATTATCTTCTTAACTTGCATTGCCTTTTCACTTCTAGCACAGAGTGTTTGTAATGGGATTCTCTCCCAGTGACACACAACTCCACCTTGGTTTAACTCTCAGCCAACTCTGGACCATGTGTGATTTTACGGTGTCTGAAAAAACATTTTCGAGACATTTCAATTTTAGACCGTGGATGAGCTTGGGTGTTTTACTGTTATTTTTCCATGGGGTTCAGTTTTGGGTTGTTTTTCTTTGGTGGTTTTCATGTAGTTTCTCCTGTTTTATTCAGAAAAGATTTTTCTCTTGTTGAAAACTAAGCACCTGCCTTGAATGGGAACACACTGTACTGTCATTGTTTTATGTATTTTATGGCTGAAGAGTATTTGAGTGTATTAATACTGCAAACGGCACGCCAAAGCTAACATCTCGTTAGCGTCTTAGCACATGCAGGACTGGAGCATCTTCGGAGACTTTGCGATTAATGCTACATCATTCATATGGTCAGTGCAGTGTACATTTTTTTTAAAATTTATTCTTAGCACCTTCCGTTCTCCTCGACTGTAACTTTCATTAAACTGAATTATATTACTTCATGAGGCACAGATCAACGTTTCCTCTGAAAAGCCCGCACTGGATGTATCCTATTAACAAGTAGAGTGTGTATCCAAGCCTCACCTATTGTATCTTGCTTCTCTTCGTTGTCCAAAAGCTATTAATGTGCATCAATGAGCCATACCATTGCATCAGGGTGGCATTTCATTACCATGAAAACAAATTCAGTGCAGTTTATCCTGCCGCCGCAAAGCAGCAGAATGTCAAATATGAATTAATTTACCACTGCAAATAGTATAATAGTCACCAGTATATAAGGTTAATTTCATAAAAGCTGCTGAGTCTGGACGTGAAAACTAAAAACAGGTGGGGAAGCCTGACTTGTTGTTTTTTTTGTCTTTGACAATAAGAATTAGATTAGAATAGAAAATCACCAGCCTCAAACACATACTGTATCTATTTATTCTTGATTCTTGAACGATACCTCCCTGTCATCAGGAACTCTCGGCCACATGTCTTTGACTCTTTGATGCACTGAAGCACTGTTCTGCGTGCGGGGGAAGAGAATGGACTGGGTGCATGCACATCTCGCATTCCTTAAAAAAAATCTACCAAAGCCCAGAAGTCATGAGCAATTGAAGATCTTCACATTTTGTGTCATGGCTGCCAGTTGGGGTTTCACCGCCATCAAAGTTGATGCATGCTGTTGTGGTCTTCGCACCAAATCTCCTCCAAACAAACTCGGGTTATATGTTTTCTTCATTTCTTTGATTGAAAATTCACCATCCTCATGGTCAGAATTTGAAGTGTGTGGGTGTACTTAAAGGGGAATAACCTGGACTTTATTTCTGGCATAAAATATGATCGTTTACTTGCCCATATAGTGTAATTTGGAGTTGTTTGGATGATATTTAGATCTACGTATATCCATATAGTGGAAGTGACTGGGACACTAAAAAGTATCACATTATCTGCTGCAAAACTCATTAATTTCACCAATATTTCAATGGGTAATAGCACTAGCATAACAAAATATTGGTGAAATTAACAAATTTCGCAGCAGATAATGGCTGCATTTCGGTGCCCCAGTCACTCCCACTATATGGATATTTGTATTTATTTGTATTTATTGCCAGAAAAAGGTCTAGTCTGTAAAAAAAAAAAAAAAGGTTATTCCCCTTTAAGGAGATACACTGCCACATGCTATATAGTGTATACAGTGGGTGAGAAAATCTGATTTAATCTTAAAAAACTGTGCTTTGCCATAGTGAGATATGGATGTTGCCGACTGTGCTTAGACATTTCGGCTGTGTGCACGCTCTGGAATCTAATTTGCACACAATACTAAATGCTGAGCTTGGCTACAAGAGGACTACATGAGCGAACACCCTGTATTTCCTCAAGGGGGACCAACGGAAAGACATACAGTAAGATATACTGGGGCAGAATCTTCTTTGCAAATGATCCATATGCCATGACACGATTATGTGATAACATAGGAGAGGGGTTTAATTTAAAGTGGCGTGTACAACAACAAAAACAACCACGAAGCTCAACCATGGCTGTTATGAGGAGCTCCTGTTCCCTGCTTGGCTGAGTATAATTGGGGAGGATCGCGGAAGCTTGTAGCACGATAACGATTAGTGACTGTATCATTGCCTTCTAGTTCTGTTACATGAGCAGCTTTAATGCGACGCCTTGATGATGAGTTAGACGAGCGGTGGAGTTCTGTGCTGCTCCACACGCCTTGTCCGAAGGGAGTCTACGTGACAGAAAACATAATAGCTCCAACGAGGTTCTCCGCCCCGAAGAGGTAATGGGAGAAGACGCCTCGCTCGTTTAGAAGCGGAATTTACTTCGCCTCTCTGCAGGCCTCTCGGCTTCTCCCGTCTCGTTTTGCCTCTTACAGGTAAAAGCACAGACGGTTTCCTCCGTTTAAGATAATGGGCGGCGGCAAATAATCCTAGTTTGATATCCACGGGGCATTCTGGAGACAACGCTGGAGTCTCATCAGAAACTCGGCAGCCCCTGCAAGTGCTTACAGATATAAATTGGGCGATTTAGCACGGGCGTGGAACATGTGCTGATTTGAGTGTGCATGAGTGTACTGTACTGTGCGTGGGTGGCAATTTGGATCGCCATGCCCAACCCATTACAGTGGGATACTTTGTGCAGTGTTACATAAGGCTTATGTGAGTGTCAGTGTTTGCATCGGTTGCCATTCTCACGCAGTAAATCTCATTACAAACACTCCAAAGGATATCAAGCATATCCAAAGGATCACTGATAAAAAAAAAAAATCTCAACTAAAAAGAGAAAAGGTAAATGAGAAAATTGTTAGTACAAGAGGTTTGTCTTCGTCAAGACTGGGTGCTCTATCAGAGGACAAGGAGTTTAATGGCTCTATGCCATGGCTCAACTGTTCCTGTTGGGGACCTTGAGGGGAGTGGCCTCTGTGGATCGTCCAACAGATACTTGATCAGTTTGGGATCTAGTGAATTTGGAGGCCAGGTCAACACCTTGTGATGTTTTTTTGTTTTAGTTGTTCCTTTTTTGTGGCTGCATCCTGCTGGGGGTGGCTGCTACCATCAAAGAGTGTCATCGCTGTGGGGTTGGAGTGCCTGGCCTGGTCTAGGTGGGTGCTACATGTCTAAGTATGAATGCCACTTCCCAGAAGTACATTGTATTGTCACAAGATGGTCAATATTATTCACTTTTTCTGTCAGTGGTTTTAAGAGAAGCAGGTAGAACAGGTAGAACTGGAACAGTTCCAACCAAAATAATACATATCACAGTCCTAATATATGTGTTTAGGGAGATGCTGCTGGAAGTCGGAAGCCGCAACGTGGACAACGGCAGAAGTGGACTGCGAGCTGCTTGCAGCAGAGAGCTGTGCCACGAGCATTTATCATGCAGATTATGTGGTGCTTTTGTTTGCGGTTTATTGACTTTTACACTGCTGGTGCTCATTTGCATTCCACAGCTCTAATTCACTGCAAAGTGAGTCATACTGGAGGAGAGACATAGTTAAATGCATGCAGTCATATAAAACAAAGCATGGCCCGGTGCGTTTTTGTTTACCATTAGACTCGCTCTGTGTGTGTGTGGATTTCAAGAAATTTAATCCTAATATGTCACACTAACACGGGGGATTAGGGGAGTACTAGCATTCATCGCATCTCATCAAGCTCAGTTATTCCACGAACCGTTACGACTGTGCTACACACCAATAACGATATAGTGTAATTCCTAACCCAACCCAAGCCGACCCAAATGACAAACAAAGAATTAATTCTAACCTCTTTTAAGATTGCTACCCCAAGTCCCAACCTGGTCAGGTACAGCCTGCTAATCATTTCCCAAAGCTGGAGCACACCTCCACAATTATGGAGAGACCATTTAACCTGGCCTGACCGCATCCCATCACAAAGACATTAGGTTAAAGAGAGCACCTTTAACTGAAGCGGTATCTGCAGCTAAATCAGCAAACTGCTGCAGCGCTAGCTAAATGTTTCATGTTCATGCTTGTAGGTCCCTGTGAGGCGACCTGGCAGTACCTTTTATTGAAACGGTGCGGCATATTGACTGAGGAGGCCACCTGGTACTATCAGGATTAAAATGGATGCAGGAGTATAATGCTTCATTACTGTTGGATTAAATTTAGCTCATTAGCATCAAAATCAAGACTCTGACACTTCTTTGGCCTTCAGTTTTAATCAGGCGAAAGCAGTCACTCTGGCCTGGTCATGGCGACAAAGGTACCCCAACATTTTCAGCATTCTCCCATCGTGTTTTATCCACAGCAGTGGGAATCTCAGAAATATTGCAAAGGGTATGAGTACGATGATGAAAGTATAAAACTGCTGCTAAAATGCCGGTGCATGATCACCTGATGGATATTTAGTGAATTTCCATCACAGATTTACTCTCATCAGGTTTTAGTGAGATGTTGTAGATAGCTATTGGATAGGGGCAGTTAACTGGTGATTCTAAATTGGTTGTAGGTGTGTTAGTGTCTGTTTCTGTTGTGTTCGCCCTGCAGTAGACTGGCGACCTGTCCAGGGTGTACCCCGCCTCACGCCTGATGACAGCTGGGATAGGCTCCAGCCCCCCGCGACCCTCCAGAGGATAACTGGTTACAGATAATGATTGAACTGTTGGGTAGATTGCAACGAAATTCCCAGTCCCTTGACCATCTTCAGATTTGGAGACATTTTGACGACATTTTGACGACATTTTGACATTGGTGGTTAGCACTGAAGCCTCACATCAAGAAGGTTCCGGGTTTGAATCCATGGGCCAAGTGGGCCTTTCTGCGTGAAGTTTGCGTGTTCTCCCTGTGTCTATGTGGGTTCTCTCCAGGTTCTCCAGCTTCCTCCCACTGTCCAAACACATGCTCCTTAGGTTCATTGGTGATACTAAACTGGCTGTAGGTGTGAGAGTAAATGGTTGTCTGTCTCTCTGTGTTAGCCTTGAGATAGACTGCAGACCTCTTGCCCGATGACAGCTGGGATAAGCTCCAGCCCCCCAGTGACCCTTAACAGGAATAAGCGGTTGCAGAAGATGAAGATGAGGATAGGTACGACTTTTAGTTAATTATAGTTCCCACAGGATGTATCCAAATCTCTGACTTTTCTTGTAGTCATACCTGCAGGATGACGTGTTCAGTTCTTATTTTAGTCATGATCCATCAAACGGTTGGTAGGATATCACTTTTAACCGAACATCCAATTGCTTGATGATGACACAATGTTTGTTTGATTTTTCTGTCTAGGGCCATGAGCAAGTCAAAATTTTTACATGGCCAACACTTTTCAAGCTCACGGCTGCACATGTGTTGCTACCACTAAGAGTTAAGCTACCACTTAAGAGTTCAGTTGCATAACTGAAGCAAAATAAGAGTAAAGAAAAAAAAAAAAAGATTCTTTATCGACAAGATTTCGGGTTATTTTGATTGAGCTGACTACATTTTTCACTTCAAGTGTCATACATGTAACATGCCGTTGTTGCTGGGTTAAAACCGTGCATTGTTAACAGAGAAACGTACAGCCTTGGTGTTTAATGCAAATAAAAGCGACCTGTGGGCAGTTATCAGTTGGAGACAGAAGAATACCTGAAAGACTGTGAGGGATCAGAATACCTGACCTTACTAATGACCTCGTATGGAAATGTGTTCCTGAAAGTGAAGGACTCCTTTTTAAAATCCAGTTAGCTTGAAGAATAAGAATGTTAAATGAGATACAGGATACAAGAAATATGTATCATCTACAATATGTTAATGTCTAACAAGAGATGTGCTAGAATAGGGTACTTTTTTCAGATGTTAGAAAAGAACCAAGGCAGTTATTAAGTCCTGTCTCCTTTTTTATATATATATTTCAAAGCTGGCTCGCTAAAAGTAATGAAAACTGGGAGAATATAATGGACTTTAAAGTGGTCTGCACATTCAGACTGGACTGGACCCCGGCTTTAATTTGACAGTAAGAAATGACACGGCATAGATGGGTTAGCGGTGAACAGAGATTTTCACAGCGTAATGACCCTCTATAAATAGAAGAATTAACTTGCGGACACCGGACAAATCACTTCTACAGCCATGGGCTTCCTATACCTAAGCTCTCCCCGAGGACCAGTGAATAATGATTATAATAGTAGGCCTAATTGTCTTAATACTGGCATGTCTTATGAGGTTCGCAGAACTACAAACAAACAGGTTAATGCAGTCTCCAGAGGCTTTCAGGTAGAGTCTAATCAGCAGTGGTAATACAGAGGGAAATTGGTAAAATAAACTCAACAGGGATGTGGCATTTACAATAAATAGAAGGAGAACTTGGGGCAACATATGTCTGCTAGGTTACTGAGGTTCTCTTCACAATCTATGTTACCACAAACTAATCCTCGCCCCCTGCAACGACACAACTAGTTAAAGAAGAATCACCGGCATGTTGGTTTGGAAGCAGCTTGATGCCAGAGACATCAATAGAGGTTTTCTCTCCTCAGCCCTAAAGATAGATCTCGATGGGAGCGAGATGGAGCGCCGGCCATCGCGTTCAGAAGCCTGCTGGGCGAGCTGGATGGGGAGGAAATAAGCCATCAACTTTCACTTTTCGCTAGCAGGTTATTTGTGCGCCAAAAACTCCCCACCGCCACCTCCTCCCACTCTCTCTCTCACTGAGCGCACTGTACATCTAGACCCCATCTGGTGCCCGATGGCTGATTCCTCACACGCTGCCGCATTGTCTCCCTTTGGCCAGAGAAACAAACTGCGTTTTCCCACAGGAGTGCTTACCCTGCTTGGATCAAAACCAAGCCAAATGAAAATAAAATGGAGCAAAACAATGCATCCTGCTCCGAAGCATTATCCCTCCATCGCATACCACGTCTGCATCTTAAACACAAGCACTCACGCGGAGTGCTTTTGCGGGGCAAAATATACCATTTCTGCTTTCACGGCCCTGTTGTGGTTTCAAGTTATGGCTGCAATTAATGCATAGTTTATGACCTTAAGGAGAAAGAGCCGATGTCAGTCCAGATTGGTCACCTTATGTCCTCAGGTCAGAGTGGTTATTATCCCCAAGGTGTCTATCAAGGTTTTACACACCCCTAACTTGTGAGGTAATTATGCTAGCTACATGAGTATGGTGGGATTATGTCAAACCAGAGCTAGTGCGCCTGCAGTGCACAACAAAAATGCTTATATTTGTTATGGTGAGTCCAGTATGTTTATGAAATTACTGTCCTTACTCATATTAGGCCCGAAGACGGAGGAACCAACAGTAATTGAGGAAGGAAACAATCAGAAAAGCATGATATAATATATTTGGTAAGAGGTGACTTGTCGTCCTCTACTGGTTGGCGCTTGTTTGGGCGTTTCTGTTTTTGCCTCAAGTGTGCGGAGTCAAGCTACCGCTGACCGTTACACTGGTGCAGGGCTTTGCTTTTCAAGATCTGTCCAAGACCCTGAACTGGCCAAGCAACAAGGACCCAGTGGAGTCGACCCCAACCACACACCTTTGTGATGCCAGGACGTTCTCCTTGAGCAACATGAACAGTCACTGAACTCCCTCAGGATTGAGAACCAACAGCATCAATTAATTCAACCAACTCCTCTTGTCCACAGTTCTAGCTCACCCACCTACCCGGCCCACATCCGCCTGACCATAAGACCCATGTGGCCGATCTCGAGCCTTTCCACAGAGCCCTGGGGCTGTGCCGTGGATTTCTTCTTCAGTGCTCCAATGTCTTCACACTCAAGTCACAGATCATTACGATGTAAGAACCTCTCTTACATCGAGACAGCTAAGAATCCGAACTCCCGTCAGGCCTGGTAGCAGTTGTTTTACCCTGACTTACCTTCCTGGTACCCGGAATCTCAAATCTAATGCCTTCCCTTGCCAGTTCAGTTTTAGCACAGGACTCCCCCTCTGAGCCCAAGGACATGCTTCCTCCCCAACTCTGTTTGGTAGCCGTCATCTGGGAGATTGAGACCAAAATCAGGGATGCAAAGCGAACAGTCCACCTAACCACCTCTATGTATATATGTCTGTCCGCTCGCAGGTTCTCCTCTGGATTCACTGGGAACCCCATGGAGGTGGTCCTGTCACCCTGGACTGGGTTGCATCTTAGCCCTCTTTAAACAACACTTCTGGTGGCCAGCAATGGAAGCAATGGAGGATGACGGTGGGCCACAGTTCACTTCTCGTTTCTGGGGGGTTTTCTGTCAGGCCTTAGGTGCAACAGTGAGTCTCTCATCTGGCTTCCGTCTACAAACTAACCGGCAGACAGATCAGGCTAACCAACATCTGGAGGCAATGTCGAGGTGTGTGGAGGCCTCCAATCCTGCCTCTTGGAGTTCTCATCTTCCCAGTTAAATCCCGCCACAGTTATGTCACCTTTTGAGGCCTCCCTCAAATATCTGCCACCCCTATTCCCTTCGCAGGAGGACGACGTTGCAGTGCCTTCGCTTCGGCATCGTTTGCGTCATTGTCATCGCATCTGGAGGAAGACCTGACAAGCAATTCTACGCACCACTGAGCAAAATCGTCGCCTTGCGGACCGTCGTAGGACACGAGCCCCACAGTATCAAGTAGGTCAGTCTGTTCGGCTCTCTACAAGAAATATTTCCCTCAAGACTGATTCCCCTAGTTGAACTGTACATTTTTTTTCTCAGTTCATTCAACAATTTGTTTTTCAGGGGGTTGACGCAACATATTTTCCAAAGCGTGCTCGGTCCCAGAAGTTGACCGGAAAGCCACCCCAAAATGATTAACACCCCTTTTTAGCGCTAATTTTCTCACCACCAGTCCACCATTAAATATAGCGAATACATAGAGTCTTTAGCTGTTTTAATAAGAGATTTGATTTGATTCCGTCATGCGACCACATGTGTACTAAACTCATTTTCACGACGCTGTGGAAGAACTTGACTGGCATTCACAGACCCCAAACCTCAACCTCATCAAACAGCTTCGGGATGAACTGGGACGCTAACTGTGAGCAATAGCTCATCACTGCACCACGCAACATCAGTGTTGGTTCTCTGTTGGTGCTTGTATGTATGAATGGAAATGAATTCCTTTGGCCATGCTCCAAGGTCTGATGAGAACAGATGACTGGAATCTACACATGGATAAGCACAGTTTGGAATCAGATGTTCAAAAATCACATATGGGTGTAATGAGTGGGTTGCCGTAGACTATGTTACGGCAAGCATATCCCTGAATGCATGGGTAAATTTAAAGCACGCTCACTCCAACGTCATGTTATCACAACCCAGCATTTAACTGCACTGCGTGTATAAGATGATTATTTTCTTAAGCTAGCTAATGGATTTCATTGAAAGGGAATCATATTAGCGTGCTGAGAAGATATGCGCATATTTGGATGTCAATCATTCTTAATTTTGATTTGTACAGATTTGTGTGCAGTACGTCACCTTTCCTGTCTGATGGCTTTAACATATTTTATGTTTTCCTATAAATGTAAGTCAGCTTACATGATGAAAACTATTTTTATCTGACTGTAGGTTCATGTGAGTCATGAGTTAATGACACTCAAGGTCAAATACAACACACACAGATAGAAATCTTGTCTAGGAGTGCCTATGTTGTATTTCTGCATCTTGGCTCATTCACTCTGAAGCCCTCACCGGCAAACCGTTCCAGGCTACAGTGTCACAAAGTCAGACACCTCCTCAAGTGTTTATGAGCCAACAGAGGAGGGACCCTTGAGTCAAAGAAAGGTCACATCACCAGGGGAGAGAAAGGGAAAGACTCCGCTTCTCCGCACTGACACTGCATTATGGAGTTGGACTGACTGCGGTCACATGACTCCACAGTCACCAACCTGCCGGCAATAGCCCATAGATACACTTTACATTTACATCAAAAAAGAAAAAAGAAAAAGAAAAGCTAAACCATTACACTTTTTTTCCACAGGGAAAATAAGAGAGAGGACTAAGACCTGGCACGTTGACAACTTCCTTAACTTTGTACTCAAGGTCAGTGGAATGAATTTGCTGAGTGGATAAAAACCTTTGACATGGATATAATTCTGAACAAATTCAGTCAGTGAATGAGGAGCGACAAGTTATGGGATCAGGATGCTTTAATTTGTAAAACAAATGGCTAGGACCAGCTCGAGAATCTGTGCGAATGTTTAATAAGTGATGGCAGAAGAACAAAAAAACTTGCTAATAAGTTTACAATTCATTGTTGACTGTTAATTTTAGTGTGATTAAGTCAGCAACAAAATATGTACAAACAGGTACCCATAGAAATATTTCCATGTCCATTCATTCTTTTACGCATTAGGGGTTGGACAGACTAGTCGACTAGTCTCGGCTGCAGTCACTTGACAACTTTACAAGACGCCTTGCAGTAACAGAGAGAAGGAGGCTGCTAATCAACAATTTGCTGGTGAATTCGATTGTAAAAGTTAATTGACCTGTTTTTATACAGGCTATACATTTCTGAGTGTTAGTGACGCCACCAGCAACTCTTGCATCCCCTATCATGCGTACAGTTGGGGTATATACAGGTATAGAGGGTGATTTTTTTTCTGTTAAAATTAAACAGGGAAATTTCTAAGGACATCATCATTAAGATTCCTGAAGAGAGGTTTTGGTGCGGAGGCTCCGGTTGTCACCATACTGGCAGTGCCTAACTCCAAACAAAATAGGTTTTTGCTTAAACCTCCCATATGTTTTTGAATGGTTAAATGGCTGCCTCAAACGTGGTCCCTGTACAGTTGTCATGAATCGGACTATGAAACCAAAACAGTTTTTTTTAGTTCCCAGGCTGTAGACATGTGTGCTTCTGCCGCAAAGCTGGACATGGCAGATGAATAACTGAGCATTTAAGACAGAAGATGCCTCCACTCAGTGGCCAGTAGAAATGGGATTTATGGCTCTGTGGAAGGAGCCAGATCTTGTGGATATTCTTTTTTTGGATGCCAGCCTGGGGGTAACTCATGTTATCCGGGAAACATCACTGGATCAGATATGGATCAGAATCGTTCAAACAAAGACATTGGACCATCAGATCCTCTGAGCTGCGATCGGACTGCCCAGCTCGGATCTTAACGCGAGGTCTGAACAGGCCCCTAGATGAAGAAGGGTAGGGTTAGGAGCCGCCCTTCTGTCTCTGTGGCACAGAGACAGCAGATGGTTGACCAAGACCTCGGCTGAAGGGGAGGAGGAGGGTTGCGTGATGGATGGTCTGAAAGCGGAGTGGCAGATTTACAATAAATGTAGAAGACAGGGAGTAGGGACCTATTGGCTCAGAGAACAAAGTCAAGTAGGTCGTTGGACAAGAGTGGTGACAATGAAACTGAGAATTGACAGGATAGGAAAGCAAAGGATAAGAGAAAGTTCTTCCTTAAGAACTTTCGTGTAAGCTTCGTTTGTGCGACTTGCCTTGCCTTGGGAGGAATTTACGAGCCAAGTGCCAGTTTGTGTGGGCGATCAAACCTTTACCAGACATTAGGAACTGCTCATTTGTAATGTAAAGCCAGTTGGAGCACAGTTTGGAGGCAGACAGTTTTGACCAATGGATGTTTCCACATGGCGGTACAGTGACGCCTCTCGCCCGATGGCAGCTTGGATAGGCTCCAACCCCCCGCGACCCTCCAGAGGACAACTGGTTACAGATAATGAATGAACTATTGGGTAGATTGCAACGAAATTCCCAGTCCCTTGACCATTTTCAGATTTAGAGACATTTTGACGCCAGAAAGGGGACGGCACTATGGAGTGGTGGTTAGCATTGGTGCCTCACGGCAAGGAGATTCCGGAGTCGAATCCATGGGTCGACTAAGACCTTTCTATGTGGAGTTTGCATGATCTCCCTGTGTCTGCATAGGTTCTCTCCAGATACTACGGCTTCCTCCCACCGTCGATTGGTGATTCTAAATTGTAAATGGTTGTCTGTCTCTATGTCTTAGCCTTGTGATAGACTGGAGACCTGTCCAGGGAGTACCCCACCTCTTGCTTGACGACAGGCTCTAGCCCCCACACAACCCTTCACAGGACGGGATGCTTCCACAGTACACCTGATTTCCAAGGTCACCTTTAGTTTTTCAGTTTGGGTGGCAAGATGTCTCTGATAATCATAGCAGCATGTTATCAGACGGGTCGAAGCAGATCTTATCAGCGCCGCATGATAATGCCCTTCCCTTCATTTGACACAAGGTAAGACAAAGCGCGCCAGGCGATTCGGATGGGCCGTTTTCCTTTAGTCAATCTCCCGCGGCAAAACGGAATCTCGCATTAATTTACGCGTAGTGAGTAAACTTAAAGATTAACGTGACCACTAGCTGCTGCGAGAGACAAAGCCTCAGCGCGGCGACGCTCTCTGCTGCTGTCAGGATGCTGTTTATGGTAACATCATTTTCATTGTATTTGTCACCGACGGCAGCGGATGGTAATAGTGTTGGAGGGAGAGCAGAGCCTACAACAGCGGTCGCTGACTTTCAAACATCCCGCTTTGTCGATCACATATCCACAATTAACCTAGGAATCACTTTTTATATTTGATATACAATAGACATCCTTTAAAGTATATATAAAGACAGCAATAATACCCACAAATGCTAGATAAATCACTGCGAATTTTATAAAGCGCCTGTTGTTCGGTAATCCAACCACCTAAGGGCAACAACTGCTTTCTGAGACAGCTGCTCTGGACTCTGACAGTCTGTAGGCGAGGAGGATTGCTGTGCTGGGTAGCTGTTGTCCTCTATAATATGAAGGGCCTTTTTTTCTGCAGTAAATGTCCTGAATCTATGGCAGAGGTGTGCCAATAACTTTGGAGGCTGCTTCACTGTCCTCGGTTCCTAGTGGTCTTGTTTTGTCAGGTTGCCAAACCTCACCAGTAGAAGCTATAGAGATGGAAACTGGCCAGGATTTTTGTAGACGTTCGATATTTTTCTTAAGGAATCTGTTGCACCTTCTTAATGACAAAGGTGGATAAATATGAGTTACATTTACTCACGTTAATTCATTTACTTGAGTATTTTTTTGAATAAAAAATGTACTACTAAGAGTAGTTTTACTGCACCATGCTTTTTACGTTTACTTGTTTAGCTTTTTGAAGAAGAAACGTTATTCTTCAGGCTGTTACATACTCTGCGAGAACCAAGAAGAAGTTTGTTCTCACAGCTCGTTCTCAACACATCAGCGACAATCTTTTTATCGCGTGGTGTCTGGAAACTCTTCCGCGATTGGTCAGAAGATTGGTAAGCGGGCGTGGTCAATGCGGAAAAGCATAAATCCTAGCTACCTGAGTAGAGATCGGGAAACTGTGCCAGGACCCATGCTGAACGAACGAGGTGATCCAACGGATGTGGTCATCAAAATTAGCAGCCGACATCCGAAAACAGTACGAAAAGTGCCTCTCTTCGTACACCCCGCCCCTCCCCCATCTCCCACAATGCTTAGCATGCGTTATATATACTGATATGCTGACATATGCTTTTTTTTTCAAATTTTTATCTTCTTATTTGGAGATACATCATTTCACTTGTCAGATTACTTAATCTTAAATATATACTTTTTTACTTTTTTTCGGGTGGCTACTTTTTACTTCTACTTAAGGTTGCCAATCGTCCCTTGAAAAATGCAATCGTCCTTTATTGAGAAACAAAAGTATGGATCCCGTATTGAGCTGCAACGGACTTTGTCCCATATTGCCATGAGAATCAAAATAGTGTTTAAAATGTCACTGGAATGAATGAATAACATGGCGCTTTATTAGAATATTTACGGTAACCTTATTCCCAGGCTCTGTGACCAACGAGCTGATCTCATTGGTCGAGGTGCTGTCGCTCGCGAAGAAGATACCGGAAGACAACAAAGCGACCTCACACTTTCTGCTTTCTGTTGTTTTATATTAATTTATACAGTTTTAAGTCAAGCAGCACATACTTCTGTCTAAGACAGAGATCTATTTTATTCTGTTAATTTTGTTATTTTGTATTAAGAATAAATTGCTGAATAATAATTTGTTTTCCATTCGTTCATATCACTCAAAAATATGCATCTAATTCAGTTGAGGTCATAAATAGTTAAAAAAAATCGTTTCACGCACACAAAACAGTGCTACAAAAATCAACACGTAGGGAAAGGTGAAGGCAATCTGGTCGACCGGATCTGCCAATCAGGTGTCCTTTATTTATTTTTCAGGGAGTTGGCAACCCTACTTCTACTTTAGTAATATTATTTTGAAGTACTCTTACTTGAGTACAATTTTAGGCCACTCTACCCGCCTCTGGACATGGGGTCTCTTGCACAAGTGCTGAAGGGTGAAAGGCCTCTGGTCTGCACGCATGCACATTTTGAAGAGGGGAAATTAGTGGAGGGTGAAGCTGGATTGTAGAAATTAAATGTGTAAGTATGTAGCCTACTGTGCCTACACAAAGGAAACAAAGAAAATGACTGACACGTAAGAGTTCAACGTAGCATTTTGGAAACCTTACTGTGTAATTTACTAAATCTTACAATAAAGCTATATATAAAGAGTTGTAACTTGATTAATCCCCCCAATGGCTTCAAACTGACCGGCTGATCTGTAACCAGGAATGGAAGGAAACACACAGTCAGGCACAGAAAAAAGAGTCCACAAATATGTTAAAGCGGTACATAAAAACAACCGCCGGCTCTTTTCCACAGCGTTTGAGTGACAGCAGAGATGTGAGACGTCTTTTTTCTTGTCTTTCTTAATGCAGCCTCAAACAAGAACCCCCATCCCCGACCCTCAGCTTTTTAAAGTTACTCTGCCTGCCACCTCACACGGCGCGGCCCTCATAATTGACCAAGAGGGAATTGTCGACTGTATTTCATGTCCTGATGAAAGCGTGAGATAATTTCCGTATAATATTTTTAAAAATATATATATTTAAAAGTTATTCATTCATATTTTTTATCGGCTTGCGTGCAGCGTTAGGGTTTATTTTTAAACCCGCTGTAGGATCGCCACACTTTAAGTGGCCTGTCTCGGTAAATAGATGATACCTTCTTCTAATCCACTAAGGAGTTCGAGTCAGGAGTGTAGCTGGCAGGTAGGATTGCTGACGAGCACACAGAAAATCCCTTGACATCTTATTTCAGGTGGAGTAACCCCAGCGGAGCTCGCGGCAGGCCAGAGCTTCAGAGCCCCGGGGGCAGGTCCCAGCGATGAGGCCCCCGGTGGCAGCTGACGCGTCCACAGCTCCAGACTCGCTCATCTCTCCGGCAGCGTGCATCTCGGGCCGGGCGTTCTCCGAGCAATCACAGGATTAAAATAATTGGGTGTGGAGCGAAACAGTACACGGCGTGAGAGCGGGGAGGGCATGCTGGGTCTAATTAGGAGACACTTGAAGGGATCCACGGATTCGCGTTCGGCCCACAAGTGCACGTACAACACACACACAGACACCGGGCACTCAGAGCGCCTGGAGACGCCGGCGTGATGTGCAAGCGCTGACCACAAGATCCTTCATAATTGTCATTAATTTGATGTGCTGTGGGCTTGAAATAATCTCCATCCTGTGCTGCCATTCAAAGAGGATGCGGGAGTCCCACCGCCCCTGTGTTTGGGTAAAGTAATTAAAACTGCTTCATATGGTGCAACTTTAATTCCTACCGGTTTGTGAAAAAAAACATATCAAAGACCGGTTTGATTCTAATCATATCCACTCACGAGAGTCGTCCCTATGGCAAATTTACGGCTGCAATCAGGACTAATTTGCTCGGCGTGCCAGGGCCTGTGTGTCTGCCACTTTAGAGAAACATGTTTGAAATCATGCACACACTGCGCCGGAGTCAACATTCAAGAGTGCCTGTTTGGTTAATAAGAGGTGACAGTTTTACTGTTAATATTCTGTTCCATGTTTTATATAAATAAAGAAAATGGAAGACGGGGCGATGCACAATCAACAGTGAGTGTCATTATCAGAATCAGAATCAGAATACTTTATTAATCCATCAAGGAAATTGTTATGTTGCTGTCGCTCGCATAAAGTGACAGTTGCTAGTTAACAGAGCAAATACAATACAATGAAAGTAGCACAAAAATATATAAAACATAAAGTAAGACACATTTTAAAGTAAAAGAACAATACTGCACAAGTATTCGCAATATACAGAGGTAAAAGGTTTGAAATGTTTGAAATTTATGGCATCAAATCCCATTAAAAGTCACAGATTATCTTCCTTCTTTGTCTCAAATGAGTCTGTTCCCAATGCAGTACATCATTATATATTTAATAGCGGTCGAACTTGATTAAAAGAAATAATCTAATTAATTAGAGGCTTTGCAATTAATTAATCTCAATTAATCGCGATTAATTGCATTTTAATCGCACGACACTATTTGCCCCCATAAGCAAGATTTTTTTCATTTGTAGCCATGCATCAGTGAACCAGGAAATCTCGCACTGACAAAAGTTCTGTTTTGTTTCTGTGATTAAATGCTTTCATTCTTTTAACAAGTAATTAATTAACTGTGGCTGAAAATGGGAATTTGCCCTTTTCTTTTTCTGCTGCATCACTGTCCATTGTTGCACATGTAACAAACGTACCATGAGTTGTGGTGTCTATGCAAACTGTGTGCAGTTAAGTCAAGTCTCATCAGAATCAGAATGACTTTGTTGTCACTATACACATGTACAATGAGATTAAAAGCCAACTCCAATAACAGTGCAAAAAAATAAATGTATAAAGAACATAGGAAAAATACAGTAAAGACAAATATAAAGTAACATAATGTAATAGTACAAAAGATAGGTAAGTTGCACAGTGTTAAATATATCTATATATATTGCACATAATTAAGCCATTTTCATGAAATTATTTTATTATCAATAGGAATTACAGTACCACTGCCTTTTTTTATTTTCACCATCACAAATCAGTGTCTGCGTTCGCTAAAAACGGTCTATATCTTATTGGAAAACCTCACAAAAACAAAAAAGAAGATTTGTGATATCAGTAATTGCGTACGTCCTGTTTGTCCTGAGGTAAAATCAAAATGTAAAGTGTTTTGAAAAGTAAACTTGCATGTATTGTTCACTATCAATGATGCTGATACTATGTTAAATATGTATATATATATATATATATATATATAATATGTTAAACTTCATTTCCCCTGTCTTAATACATGTAACTATTTCTTTGACTCGTTAATTTGTAGGAAAGAATAGACAATGAAAAAAATAAATAAAGGCTAAAGAGTCTAAAGAGTCTCCGATATCAAACCAATAAAGTCTTTTAAACTGGAATGAAAACTGGAACTGGTTTAAAAAAAAAAATGTCCATGTGGTAGTAATCAGATTAAGTAAAATCCCGGTGCTTTTACCCCATTTAATGAGTGATCAAATGCCACAGTCAGAACTATCAAATTCATTCTGAAGATGAACATGGATGTCTATCATCGTCTGCAGCTGCCCAGATATTTCCTGGTAATGGTCAGCGACGAGTGGAATATCAGACCGCATCCCCTGACAGAGCTGAATGACGCGCTCATCCATGTGTGCATTCTTGATCTCCTCCCGTGGCTGTAATACTTTGCATAGCAGCAGACGACTGATCCATTTTCAGACTAAACTATTTTTTCCTCCACGCATGCAGCACTACTTGCACTCTTGATGTGTGATATCACAGTGCACGCTTGAAAGTAATATGTTTAAATACACACAACTTTTATTGGGGGCGTTTCCTCATGCCGATGTAAAAGTGCGGTGCACGTGAGTTTAAATTCATCATCATCAAACTCAGGTGGGTGAGAACAAACGTGGTTGTTTCATCTATCCCTCAAAGGATTGTCTTATTTATCTCTTACTGAGGGAATGAACGCATGAAGCCCAAAACTGGCACGTCCTGCATTAGGCCTTTGCATGTAGGAGGTAAATTAGTTTTTCACATCTAATCATCAGATGTCAGTAACTAGCTGGCCGGCTGCGAGGCCTGTGAAGAGAGGCTGGACGAGGGTTTTAGGTAGAGGGTACTTCACTTGCAACAACTGTGTTGCTCTGAAGCTACACTTGTAACAGCAAAACAAATCAGGTAAACATGAGTGGGGCTTTTGCCATCCTAATTTCCTTGCCGAGGCTTCAGTTGGCTGAAAAGCATTCGCTTTTACAATTCATGTAACAACCGGAACCGGCTGACAGTGGACTCCTGCTCAACACCAGACAAAGGGAATAAAGTTCAAAAGATCCGCAAACAAACCCGGTGAGGATAAGGCGACGTGTCTCAAAGGCTCAAAGTTAAAAAAAGAAACTCTACAGGGCTGTAACTAGAGAAGTGGCATAAACAGGCAATTGGTACTTAGAGATGGGAACACAGAATAAAAAGGGGAGCAGTGCTTGTGCTGCTGTGAAAAGGACCGGAGGTATAACATCTGAAATTAGATTAGGAAAGTAAGCAAAGAAAATAAAACTGAAAAATAACAGCAAATAATAAGAAAAGAGAAAACATGACGTAAGAAGACTGATGAGATCTCATAGTGGTATTGTCTGACTGCATCTAATCTATTAAAGTTTATTTTTTCAACTTTGCTAAAAATTTGAAAATGATTAGCCTCCTCAGGTAGCTCGTTTTTGTGAAATCCCGTCCTATTTAAACATTGACAGCTGCTTCATTTCTGTTCCTAAATGGATTTCACGTATGTGACGTATGCGAACGAACCGAATCTTTTGACCAGCTCTTTAAAATGAACGAAGCGAAGGCACAAGTGGAGGAGTCCAGCAGAGCACATGCGCGGCGCTTATTTGGCGTGCAAACATCACATGACATGTTGTCTGAGCTGTCCACGCTGCCTTCACGTAAGTGTATGATTATGCAATTGTCTCAGGAAGGACAAGTTTCCTTTAAAGTGAGTTGCCAGTGACTCAAAAAGACAAAACGAGCCATCTGGACGCACTTTCGTGATGATTGTGATGGTATAATGATGAGTAAAGCTGCTCTCCAAGTAGTTTACCTGAGCTCAATTTCCAGTCAACGCCAATTTCTTTACCAAATTTTCTAGAACTGGTATTTCAGAAAATTCAAACTCACATATCCCATCAATAGAATATATGTTGATGGGAAGTTTAAGTTGCCTAAGATGTCTATCAAGGGCCAGTGTTTTGAATGGCTCTTTGAAAGGAGATGGATCCACAAGATCCTCAAGAACTTAACAAAATAAAACAGGAAGCCGAACAGAAAACTAAACATGACTGAAAAACCAAGAATGAAAGACATGACAGAGGACAAAACAGAGGACAAGACAGAAGGATATGACACTTTGAAAGGAATGGATCCACAAGAGCCGTCTCCTTTCAAAGAACCGTAAGTCTCATCTCTAATGTGTCATTTTTGCCAATAGTCAAAACTATTTTCTTTTACTACTTTGGTCATGTTGTTTTTTAGTGCCTTTACTGCCAAAATAAAAAAAGACTTGATGCCATCAGAGGACTTTATTTTAGAGAGGGCTAGTGGTAAAACTGTCCCACGGAAAAGTGTCCCACCGAAAACATTTTGTGATATACCAGTATTGACATTGTTGATCATGATGGTCATCCCTGAAGCCAAAAGAACAGGGGTTCCAGATACAGTTAGAAGATATTTAGTTCACAAAATGTTGTGACTTTTTATAAAAACTCCCCCATGATGAAAAAAAAAAAAAACATCTCAAAGATTTTCCATGACACATCGTGCTCCTGTCTTCTGTCTCCAGCTATGAGTACTCCTGCAGGAATGAAGTAATTGATTGCCCCGCTTGATGGGGGATAATATCTTGTTATGGCCATGTGCATGGAGAGTCCCCCCAGTATTCAGGCCTCCCCTTGTCTTTGTGCCCTTGATAAAGTCTGCTCTGCATTATCTTCAGCTGGAGCTAAAGGAGGTGGCTGGGGCCTTATCTCCAATGACCTCACAGACCAGACATTAATCACCGGCTGCAAAGAAAGAAATTAGCTTCAGAGCAATCTCCGCGCAATCTCTAAATGATTAGCTCTCAGCCTACTCACTTCTGACATTGGAACGTAACGGCATGCCATTCTGAAAAAAATATGTCTCGTGCCTCAAAAGCAGAGAGTAGCGAGATGCACAACACACTGGTAAAAAGAAACTACAGTTTTTTACAACCTGGACCTTATTTCTGGCATAAAATATGATCTTTTACTCACCCATACAACTTTGGTGTCATTTGGAGTCATTCGGATGATATTTAATCTGCGTATATCCATATACTGGGAGTGAATGGGGCACCGAAACGCAGCCTCTAAATAACACATTATCTGCCATAAAACTCATTTCACCAATATTTTGTTATGATACACTAGTGCTAGAGTTACCTGTTATCTGTTGGCGGACTTGCCAACAAAATCGTCGTCCACAGTCTCAGAATTGGAAAAACATTTAGCCATGTTGCACAAAAATAGCACTAGAAAATTACAGGTAAACAAGCCAACGCTCAGAGATGACATCATCCAGGTCATTGGTTAGTAGGTCCATCTACAGACTGATGATAACAGCTAACTCTGAAGTCAACGGGGAATAGCACTAGTGTATCATAACAAAATATTGGTGAAATGAACGAGTTTCACGGCAGATAATGTGTTATTTAGAGGCTGCATATGGGTGCCCCATTCACTCCCATTATATGGATATACCTCTAAATATCATCACCAAAGTTGTCAATAACTAGCTGATTAAACGATCGTATTTTATGCCAGAAAATTCGATCCAGGTTGTAAAAAAACAATAGTTCCCCTTTAACATAAACTTCAAACAGCCACTTTCTAATTGCCGCTGTGTTCATGTGAGAAGCAAACAATTAACGACGCAAAATGAAACAATTTGGAGCAATTACTGAGCACGACGTTCATTGCGTTAATAAAATTATTCTTCCGACATCTGTATGCTCCCCTCCATTAATGAATTACAGCAATTCATTATCTAATGTAAGTCCAGGGGTTGACTGTGTAGAGACAACACTTATGGTCATTAAAGAATTAATAGGACATATTGGAGAGTACCAATTTGTATGGAGAGGGGTAGTTTTATCAGTGCACAACAATGGGTGTATGTTTAGAGGCAGGCAATTAGAGCTCAGAGAGGAAGCCGGCGGAGGGAGGATAAAGAAATGAAGCACGCCTTTTCAACTGTAATGGAAATCAAGCTTTTAAATGCAACATTCAAACAGTCCTTCCACCCACCCAATTGAGGGATAGGCGACCTATCTCTTGCGGTGAGCTCATTTGCCTTCCACATATACGCCCCGAGCCCCCGTTCCCCCGTTCCCCTGGGCCAACCCTCTCAGTTGGAGCTTGTCTTGGGCATGACTTGGCTCAAGGCTAAGCGCGGATGCCCATGATAGATGCTCAAAGAGTTGACCCGGTGACCGACCAGCTAGCGGGCAAACAAAACAGCGTCTAAACTTCTCTGCCAAGTAGAATATTGATTTTGTGTTTCATGCACTTTGGACACCACCAACAACCCCCCCATCTGTCTCACATGGGAAGAAATTCAATAGATTTTGCTGTGCAGTTTGCGTCGTTGCTAAGGAGACAACACGGTAGAGCCTGGAGTTTTGGAGGAAAAGCTAAACAATGCAGATCAGGATGCTGTATACTCCCACACACAGCTGTTGCTCAGGGAAAACGTAGTACATGCGAGGGGGATCTATAGCAGCGGCTACGGAAGAAGCAGGGAACAGATCAACTGACCTGCTGTGTTCTTTGTGGATCCTTTCCAAGATTTAGAGCTTTATACAACTTCTCTCTTTAAAAAAGTAAATGGAAGTCGCCAGCAAAGCATATTTTCTCAGCGAAAGTTTGGACTTATTCCAAATAAGGTTTTCATTGTGCTAATGTTAATGGCCCAAGAATAGGAATCTCATTTATTACGCATTACCTTGATGGAAGATTTTGCTCCCACTTGCATCGCTTCTCTGTTGGGAGTCACAAATTTAAAATACAACACAACTTAACCCGGGCATCTTTAGATACTGTTTTTGGTAAAAATCGCTGCTTTCCTAGAGCACCTCTTTGAGTCTCCACTTTGAGACGAGGCGCCGTCTATGCTCGATGGACCTGCTTGCCAGTGCTCCCAATTAGAAGACGCATTTGTTATATCTACAGCCATGTTTGTGGATGCTGCATGCTAAAATGTGCATTTTGAGAGGCTTGCAATGACAACGCAGGCATGCTAACGTTTAGCAAGTGTGTATAATGACATGTTCACTGGCTATGTTGAGTGCTGGACATAGAAATTAGCGGCTTTAGACCATTAAACTGTGTTTAATGCTAGTCCGAGTAATGTTTGTGCATATGTTTGACCATAAACTGAAGTAGGAAACAAGGTGGAACCATGCCCATACACTGTATAAAAATGGACAACAGAACAGCACCTCAAAAGTAAAGCCAAAGCAAGTAGAGCTCCCCCTGGTGGCTGGCTGCAGTATAGGCCATAAGCTCCGCCCCCTCCATGTTAGTGGGCGGGACTTGGGCCAAACTAAAACACTTAAATACACATCAAATACGTTTTTTCATGGATAGTTTCTTTCATTTCAGGTAGGTAAATATAATACTTAATTTTTTAGTTAGTTCGATTTAGCTAGATGCTATAGAAACAGGATGTGACATCACAGTGACTACAAGTTGCCATGTCAACTGTTCCCTGAAGCAGTCCTGTAGGGACGTGAGAGCTGGAAAAAACTGGACAGACTCTGGCTCGCTGCTATCCCTGGGAAACCAGCTTCAGTTTGGCCAAGGAAGTGTGGGCGTGTTGTCCATATTTATATACAGTCTATTGTTGTGACCTTATGGATCCGTCATGTGGCTAGTGCCTTTAATGGTAGCCATTGAAAAAAAAAAAAAACAAAAAAAAACAGTTTAAGTTCAAGATATTTAAGATTAGGACAGAAGCAAATCATCAGGCTCAGTATTTGTCGTTGTATTTCTGCTATCGCTGCCTACAGCTGCTCCTTTCCGCCTAGAACTCTAAAAACGTTGCGGCCCACTGAGGGTAAATGTCTGAGTCTCCCCGAATAAAAGGAACACGCATCAAGTCAAGTCGTCGCCAACATTGTTACTGCAGATTTACGGTTACATTTCAAACGGGAGCCGCTCGTGGCTAATGCGGCATGACGTTTTATTATGCGCGTACGCCACGGAGTACATGCATCATTCAGGCCGTTTTGGAAACTCCGGTTTCCGAAGCTCAACACGCATTAAATCACATTTGGAGAAGCTAAATCGCTGTACTGACAAGAAACATTTCGCCCCTGACAACATTTATAAAGTCTCCTAGAATATACGCTGTATAGAAACATTTATGATGCCAGTAATTCTCTGCTTTAAACACACTCTCTTCAAAAAGGTTCCATGAATTCCTGTGTACTTTGTAGGAGCGATCCTGTTTTTCCCATCAACTAACAGATCTTCCGTCTCATGCCTTTGTCTCAGTCAGCGAGGGTCTGATGAAATCCGCAGCCTCCTACTTTATGCCATAACATTATGACCACCTTCTTAATATCTCCATGGTGCCTCCAAAACAGTTGTGGCTCATCAGAGAATGACATGGGTCTTCTGAGGGAGTGGTGTCTGGCAACAGGATGTTGTTGGGTCCAATGGGTTGAGGGGAGGGGCCTCTGTGGACCATCCCACAGATACTTGATCAGTTTGGGATCTAGTTAATCTGGAGACCAGGTCAACACCTTGAGATGTTTTTTTGATGTCTGTGTCAGGCTGCTTCCTGCTTTGGATGGTTGCTGTCATCAAGGAGTGTCGTTGCTATGGGGTAGGGGTGCCTGGTCTGGTCTAGGTGGGTGCTACATGTCTAAGTAACATCCACACTAATGCCAGGTCCAATGGTTTTCCAGCAGAACATTGTTTTGTCACAAGATGGTCAATGTTATTTACGTCTCCTGTCGGTGGTTTTAATGTTGTGGCTGATCGGTGTACATACATAGTAGAATTCCTGGCTAAGACGAGCAGTAATTATGTCTGCAAACAAAGTGAAATCATTCGGTTCAAAGGGTTAAACTTGTATTTGTGTGCAGAGCTGCAGCTCATAGGGGAAGGCTCCCCGGTGCTTCCACTGGCTGTCCATACTTTCAGACAGCAGCATTCAGCACAGCGCTCTTCACTGTAGTTCCCGTAGGGCCGCGGCGAGAGGGAGGTGAGTGTATTGTTGTGATAGTGAAAGAAGAGTGCAGCTCGGGGGCAGATGCTGTTTGACTTCGCCTCTCAGTCATGGCTCGGATTCATCACGAGCCGCTGTCTGGCTCTGGCGCTCCCCTCCCTCCAGAGAGCTCCAGAGAGCTGGAGGGAGGGGAGCGCTGCGTGCCAGCCGTCCTCTTCGCCCCGGCAGATGCCCCGAACTCCGAAGCCCCCAGCAGGGCCGGTGTCGTGCGGGCCTGACTCTCCATCCATCAGCCGACGCCGCCTTCGCAGCGTGCGCCCCAACAATAGCCGCGCGGCCCATTTGTCACCTGCAGATAGCATCAAAGTTTCCTCCTGAAGCAGCCTCTGCTACATGTATATATGTTAACTAGGGATGCTCGATATTGGCTTTTCTGCCAATATCCGATTTTCCGATATTGTCTAACTCTTAATTTTCAATACCGATATCACCCGATACCGATATATGCAGTCATTTTACATCAAAATTGTTAGGTAACAACATAACATATCACCTATTATGAAATTAATTATGGAATTATGCCTAATTTTGTTGCGATGTCCCACTGGATGCAAACAAAAATGCACCTCTTCTTGAGGTGAGTGATCAGATTTGATGTATTAAAGGAAGACGCCTTGTTTCCTCCTCTCATAATAATCACAAATTTAGTAGGTGACACTTGGAAATACTTCCAAACCACGGACATCTCATACACGGGCAAGCTAGCTCGTTAGCCACGGTTAGCAACCTACGAGACTAGCGTGTTGTTGTTGTTATACGTCATCAAGCATGCGCCTGTTAACGTCCCATGCTGCGTTCGTGCACACTCGGAAATGCTGATGCCTTCAGAACAAATATCGGTTATAAAAACCCGATACCGATATTTCCCGATATTACACTTTTAACTCAATATCGGCCGATAATATCGGCCCTCTGATATTATCGGACATCCCTAATATTAACCTTTATTTTTAAATCGCTGTCCATGCAAATATTCATTTTTATTAGCGCTGTATTCTCTGAGGTTTTGGCAAAAAGGGAGGACAGACTCTCGTTGCTGCTTGTAAAGATTACTGCTACAAGCGCCCTGTAGTAATTGATGCACATTTATCACCGGCTTCTCTTTTCTCTCCTGGATTATAACAAGTCCCTCTCAACGCCCAGCTCGAGATAAAACTGCGACAGAAATTACCGGCACTGATGAATTCAAAAAAATAAATAAATAAATAACAGCCGAGCAGCTTCAACGCAGCAACCTACATGTTTCGTAGTGTGAATCGACAGCAGCTCCGTGTCTATTTGTGCATGCCTCGCTTCTACCCGTTGCATCAGTCTGGTCCGTGTTTGTCCAGCTGGCCTGCTATCTAACCAATTTGCAGATTTTAAAGATGTCCACGACTTCCAGCGAGATAATTATTTGGAATAACACTGCGCGGCCCAAGCTGTGCTGAAATTCCATTATTTGTTTTTCACTTATGAAAATACGTTTTTTTTCACAAGCGACTGTGAGCCCACAGTTTGCTTTCTAACACAGCGAGTGGCTACAGCAGGTTCTCCGAGCGGACTCGTCCCTGCTCTCCGCCCTCCTCCACCCACCGGCACTTCCAGCTCCGCTTTAAATAAAGATGGATGCATCAGGAGTGGCGCCACGTCCGGGATCGGTCCGTTGGCGAGCGCGCCACCACGCCTCGCGGAGTGCGATCTGACACGAACGCAGGAGTTTTACACACGGACATTTACATTCATTGATTGCTGTGATATCAGCCATTAATCAGCGCGGCAGGCTGACCTTTTCCCCTCGGAGCAAATAAAGCCAACTCTCGTTTCCCCGACGCTAAGCAGAGGAATGACATCGCCCAATAATGCGCTGTTCCCATGGGAAAATATTTCATTTTATTGACCCAAATCACACATTGTTGATCTGTTTTAATGCTCTACGTGGAGGAACATCTCACATGGTCCTGCGTCCTCCATCTTGGCTCTCGTAAATTCACACAGACAGACAAACGAACAGGCGAAACAAATGTTGACCCAAATCTGAACATGTGTTTAGTGTTTCTAACCATTTGTCGTGTCAATTTATACAATCAGGCTTTTGGCTGCAGTACGTCCTCCGTGTGCCATGCCCGAATATTATGCTAAATATGAATAAAGTCCATCTTGTGTTTGCAGTTTCGTTTCAAACATCGCGCTGTGTCTGAATAATAATAGATTTAATGATGTGACAGGAAAGTCCCTGTTTTAACAGCTATAGTAGTGCAATGGCTAAAAATCGTAAGGTCATTTGCGATCGGGTTTACGACGTGTGTAGGCCTAAAAAATGTATAATCCAATTTTGTGGAGATCCAGATATTTGGTCGTGAAAGCATACTATATGGGTTTATACACTTACAGAAAGTGCCTCTCAAATTAACAGCTACATGTTTAGAGTAGGCGCGTGTTGTCGTCAATTTGCACCCCCAAAAAAGTGCGCAAATTGCTGGAAAACTGGAAATTACAAACAAAACAAAAAACTCTAAAAATATTGCAAAACGTTTCATGCACTTGACTGGGTAGTTTTGGCGGAGCGATATATTTGACGGTTTTGTGTCCTCAGCTTTAAATCCTACAGAGAATTACAAAGAATTCTGTGTTAACTTAAGGTCGGGCGTTCGTTAAACAGGACGCTACAAATTAAGTGCCACATCATGAGATCGATATCAGATACGAAATTAGGTCCAGACATTCTGGAAGAGATAGGAGTTTATATCAAAAGCACATACAACAGTCAAATTAGGGTCAGTAATGGATATTTAAAAAGATGTACTCTCAGTCTAATAGATGTTTAGATCAGTGTATATCTATATAGTGGAAGTGAATGGGGCACCGAGACACAGCCTCTAAATAACGCATTATCTGCAGCGAAACCCGTTCATTTTACCAATATTTTGTTATGATACGCTAGTGCTATTCCCCGTTGAGTCCGGAGTTACCATCATCATCCGGGGACTGTAGGTAAATCTTCTGACTGTCTACGTTTCGGTGCCCCATTCACTCCCACTATATGGATATACACGGATCTAATTATCCCCTGAACAAGCGCTAATGACACAAAAGTTATATGGGTGAGTAAACGATCATATTTTATGCTAGATATAAGGTCCAGGTTGTAAAAAACAGTAAAACAAATTTTTTTTTGAAAGAGAAACTAAAGTTTTTCTGAGGTCAAAGTTGGGTACGTGACTCCTCAAGCTGTACCGTCGGCTCACAAGTTCCATTTGAAGGCAACGTGATAGGGAGCAAAGGTTCAAAGTGGAATCTGAGGGTGGTGAGTTGAGCTGAGTTCAGGGCAGAGTGACCTCTTACCTCCGTTACCTCAGAAATACAGATGACGACAATCATCTTAACATACTGTTCATACGCAGCTTTCTGGTTTCTAGTCAACTCCCACAATGTTGACTATAAACTAAAACTACATGGTTTTGTTTGGAATGGCTTGTTTTATCTATATCTCTCCTGCAGGTGTTAACTGTTACCAGAATGCTTGTTTGTCAGTTTGAGTATCTTTACCTTTAAGAGTTGTTGCTCCCCACTCCCCCGCCTCCCCTTTGCGTGCCTCCATCTTGCCTTTCAGACAAAGCTCCTTTTATTCCCGCTTTGTCTGGTGCAACACCTGTTGGCCCTGCTTTCCATCACCGAGCCTGCAGCCAGAAGACCCCGGTAGCTGCGTGGGCCGCCCCGCCGTGTCTTCGATCACCCGCGTGCCCTGCAGAACAACGTCACTTGACTCAGGGAGAAGAATGCATGTGGCAAAGGCTGCGGCGGAGGCGCTGATGCCGGGGGAGGGGCGGGATTCCCGGTCCTCCTGCAGACTTTTATCAAAATGCCCCGGCTTTCCACCGCGAGGTCACGCTGCGCGGCCTCTATGAAATAGTCCACAGTGACGGGGGACCTCTCACAGAACCCCAGACACTCATCCCTGGGAAATGAGATGCCTCCGGTAGGTGACCTGTTGTGAGCAGCAACACTTCATACAGCGTGCTCTCCGCTAACTCTGCGGGCCACATGGTGCCATTCAACTTCCTTTTTATTGGGGAGAGACGACAAATGATGGAGTGTGATATGGGAAGATTTGTGGACAGCTGGCATACAAACTTGCAGCGCCTGGAGGAGATGGATGACACATGGTGGAGTACAGTACATTTACTCCTCCACAAGCCATTGGATTTAACAGGCCGTGCAATATGAAATGTCTAATAGTGAGGAAAATCATATCTCCCATTACTCACAATTTTATGGGTGTGCTCATTCCCAAATTAAGTGAGGATGATATAAATGCCCATGCTTTCCAGTCTAAATCTTAACTTTCTTTTTTAAGGCCGTTAAATGCCTGACGTGGTCAGATTTATTATGTTGCGCTCATTGGAAAATATGCGCCCTATTTCAGCCTAATTGAGACGGCAGATACGTCAGCTTGCTTAAATTACGCTTTCTCAAAGGTGAAATGACTTCACTGCTTTTGTCTTTCTTACTTTACTTGCAGTCTTCAACTAAATTACGGCTGCATATGGAAGACTGCGAGGCGGACCGGCGCGGAGAGCCATCTTAATATTTTCTAAAGGCGAGCAGCTAATTAAGGCATCCACAGAACAGCATTTCTCAGATGATGAGTCAGGATCCAGAGGGGTCGCCGGCTTGTTTCTCCGCGTCTCTGGATGATTGCCATTATTTTTTTTAATAAGGCTAGGTCTCGGGGCGACGTTACCTTTATTCTATTTATTTCCGACACTGACGGAGAAATGGTTCAAAGTGCAGCTGGAGAACATGGGAGGGATGCGTTTGGAGTAAACAGTGTTTCTGATACTTCTTTGTTTTGGTGTACCTGCTCTACAAATGCTTTCAAATTAGCTTGGCGGGCTAGCTGTGCTCAGGCATCGCAGAGCAGATCGGTCGCCGCTCTTTTATGAAAGCCAAGTATTCAAGCCTTGTGTACATTTTATATGTAATCGAAAATTTACATTTTTATCAACTGACATTCGGTCTATAACCTCTGGGTAAAGGCAACAGCTAAATGGAAGCATCTAGAACTTAACTAGCCAAACCAAAAAGAAGACAGGTGGCTAACAGTTGAACCGTTCTAATTTCTTGACATATATTTTCTTAATTTGTCTGTGAAGGTTCTCAGTCATCCAGGTATATCCATGGTATATACATGGTATATCAAAAAAAGGCAACTGGACTTGTAGAGTTTTTTGAGAAGACGTTCCACCGCTCATCCCCATGGCAAATTGGCTAGGACAAAGCCACTAGAGTAGTCCCCTAGAACTGAAGAAGCAACTCGGTTGAGTGGTGAAAAGTCTTCTCAAAAAAACTCCCGTTGCCTTTTTTGAACCTTTCTTAATTGAAAATAATGTATTGGCAAGTTCAAACCATAACCATAGAAGTTGCTAAACCAGTACTGATAATGAAAACGAGGGGACAACTAGCTAACTAGCTTAGCAAAGTAGCCTAACCGGCTTAACTGCGTGGTGTTTTTATATTTTTATTTATTTTTTTCACAAAACTGAAAAAAATAAATAGTCTCAAAATTAACATCTTTCTTGATGAGTTAACTGTACCACACAAATGAGATCGAAACGAAACACAGCTGAACATTACGGTAAACTTAGCGAGCTCCAGGAATTGTTTCATGACTACGTCTAAACTGATTTTATTCAAGTCATAGTGCGAGATTGAAAATATATATATATATAAAATCAGTTTCATATAATCATTGACTTGAAGGCCTTTCATTAAATCGCTTCAAAAGAGTGCTCGCTCAAAGGGCACATTATTTTTAGCTTCCTCCCTTAACATTCACAGAAGGTTGTACATATTTAGTCACTATAAGGCGTACGCCACTTAAACTATCTGGAAATCCAACTTTCACAATCTACTCATCTGTAACCTAATTTGCCTGCTTTTTATTGTCAGTCTTTCTTTAGCGACTTGCATTCAGTCTTATATTTTCAGATGCCTCTCGTTATATTATGCTAACCAAGCTATCGAAACCCATCGAGTTTTCATTTAAATAATGATGAAACAAAAGCAAATTACTCCACTGCATCAAAATGTCTTCATCAAGGTGCCGTATTCAAACCATAGAATACTTACTGCATGTGTCTCATGCCCCCACGTGACGCTTGTCATGTGTTTTAAAAGAACGATTGTTCTGTAAAAGACAATGAGACGGTCGCACCGAAGGGAGGCGGATGAGTGTCTTGGCAGTCCGTCTTTGAGATGTCTTTGCAAAACCTAATCTAATAACGCTGGTGGAATGCTGCGATAATACGTGCCAAACTGTTGTTTGTGTCCTTTCAAAAGATTTCAGTGTTGTTGTTTTTTTGTTTTTTTTTTAACAGGGACTTTGAGATGTGCCACAGCTTTAGTGGGAGGTGATGGTGATTATTGGCCACCGTCAACCTACATACTGTGGGCCTGGAAAAGAAAAGCTTAGCGCAGTGCCAGGAGACTTGTATCAGAAAAGTAGATTCTGTTCGAGGAGGACACTTAGAGATGATTGAAACTTCCCAAGAAAAAAATTCCCCAAAAAACAATGAGTTGTGTTAAATGCAGCTGCAATGAGTTGTATAATTCTAGATGCAGCATCATCCCAATACAGCCTCATGTACTGCAGCGTTTAAGACAAAAGAAAGACAGTAGTGATGGTCTCCCATCAGCCACTTGCGTCAGATCCCCCTCCTCCCGATAAATTATTCAGCTGCTTCAGTGTGGTGACAAAACGCATGGTGTCAGAAAACGAGACACAACTTCATCAGCGAAATGCCCAAGCTCCTTTCACGCCCATCCCTCCTCCCCCTTCGTCTCCCCTTCCTTCTCACCCAGCTCTCCCCTCTGCAGTAATTTCATTTTCACCTCTGCTCAGGATCCCGTGAGTGAAAGTGCTGGTTCTGGGCGGGCGGATAGAGGAGGCCAACGAGGCTGGGTGTCCCTTTGCCCTTGCTGGCTGTGCAGGCTCAGACCATCCATCTCTGTCAGAGGCAAGCATCTCAGGATCCCCCCCGTCCCTCCCTCCCCACCAATCCAATCCGGAGGCCCCGTCTCCTAGGCGCGTCAGTGCTAAATGAAGCTTTTACACAGTATTGACTGGCCCCACAAGTCTCTCTACTGGTCAGGCTGTAGTCAGCCAATCATATTTTCTTATCCCCCGCTTCCCGGACTGGAGTGTGGACGGTAAGAGGAGGGTTGATTACAAAAGGTGGGAGGGGGTGCATTGTTGAGCGGAACAGGTGAAATAGAGCGGCGGTTCATACTGTGACACCAGCAGTTTGCACAGACTGCTGTCACCTTGTGCCTTTACAAGTCAATTATCAAGGCATTGAACCGGCGTGACAATATCTATTCACTCCTCAATGTTTCTTCAAATGTGCACAAAGCTACTGGGAGCGAATCCATATCAGGCAAGGACAAAAGAAGCAGGGCATTTAAAAGCTCTCCAGTTCATCATTGACGCCTCTTAACCAAGTCAGAGACTCCATCAAGACATGAAAGAAACATGTCCCACTTGTGGGCATCCTACGCCCCCTTTACGCTCAAACTGTTGTTTTATTCAGTCAGGACAGTGGATAAAAACAAAGCACTTGGGGACAGATGGTGTATGAAAATGGTTAGAAATGAAAGATTTGGTGGCGGAGGTGATGACAGGACTGTCTAGTTCCACAGACAGAATTAGCGTACGCAGCATTGCTGAGAGGAGTAGGAATTCCATTTTCCATGAGTCCATGTTGTTTTTTCAGACAACCTTAGCATTTCTCTTCTTATTGAGCATTTGACACTTATGACATTGACTTCAATCATAAACCATATTATGCTTAAAATATACAAGAAGTCAGAAATATACAAGTCAGAAAAAAAATATCTTAATTCAAAAGAAGAAATGAATTGTACGTATTCCTCATGTAATGCACAATGTTCAGTTCAGTTCAATTCAAATTTATTTTTATAGCATCAACAACAATACAGTTTTTCTCAAGACGCTTTACAAAATCTTGGCATGTTAGCACTCAACTGGTGAACAATTAATAACTTCCCCCAGCACACACAGACATAGAGCCACAAAAGGGAACGCTCCGTTGCCAAACCATGGCCCAAACATCCCTATTACAAGTCTGGGATGATTTTACAAATGGTTCCCATGGCTATTGTAGAGGAAATCATGAAAAGACACCATCATCAGACAATTTTTGTGTTATTTATTTTTTATTGTGGTAAAATTATCAACCACATACGGTCTACGCTAGTACCAGAGTAGCAAACAAACACATGGATTCATTCTGTTGGTTCTTTAACCACTCTTTTTGTGACTTGTGTGCTTGGGGTTGTTGTCTTTCTGCTTGACCCAGTTTCTCTTCAGGTTCTGCTCAGGGACAGATGACCGGACATTTTCTTTTAGAATTTACTGAAATGACTCTGCAAAACAGGCCCAAACGAGGACATTACCACCCCCATGATTCAGGGATGGGATGAGGTTCTGATGCTGGAATGCGTCTCCAAATACAATGGCTCTCATCTAAATCAAACAATTCTGCTTTGGACTCATCGATTGTTCCATACAATGTTTACCAAAGTTCGGATGGTCAGAAATGAGAGCAGTGGCTTTGTCCTTGTCAAATGTATTTCTTGATGGTGGACCAATCTGAGAAAGCTCTTTGGTTATTAACCCTCGTGCTACCCTCTTGCATGCTCTCTATCTTTCTGTCCATTCACTTGGGGTCCCAGAGACCCCAAAGGTAGCACGAGGGCTAAGAAGTTACCCTGGCTTCTTTGTGACCTGCTTTTAAGTGATCTTTGCTGGTTGACCACTCTCGAGGTTATCAATTGTCTTAAATCTCTGTCCATCTCATCTGTTTGACTGTGAATTTGTGGATTCCAAACTCTTTAGAGATGGTTTTGTTACCTCTGTCATCAGTCTGCAAAAGATGTGAGAAGGTCAGACTGTGACAAATCTTTGATTTTTTTAAAAAAAACAAAAAAAAAAAACGACACAAAGCACTGAATGTGGTACTGTGTGGACAACTTGAGGGAAAGAGCCCAGGCGCGAGATTCAAGACTTCAGGCTCAAGGACAGGACTTTAATGGAAACAAAACTCAAGTGGAGTTCCAAATAGACACAAATAAAGATCAGGAGCGTGGGCTGCACCGGAGCAAACCAAGAAAAGCAGGTTAAACAGGTACAGAACAGAAAGAAATAGGCTAAAAGACAAAAGCTGCTTCTTGTGTTGCTGCCACAGGGGCAAAGTGAAGAAGTGGTGATGAGTGGGAGAGTGGAAGGTCTTTAAGTAGGGTTCAGCTTGATTTGATGATGAGTAGCAGGTGAGATGGCAGCCCAGCCCCAGCATAACGACCAGCGACAGCTCAACTCTGCACACCTGAGGCAAAAAAAGAAGCCAGACGAACCAATAGAGGGCAACAAGTCGCCTCTGGACACATCTCCAGGGGTGACTTGACAGGTCTCCAGTCTATTGCAGGGCTAACACAGAGAGACAGACAACCATTCACACTAACACCTACAACCAATTTAGAATCACCAGTTAACCCAACCAGCATGTCTTTGGACTGTGGGAGGAAGCTGGAGTACCCGGAGAGAACCCACGCAGACACAGGGAGAACATGCAAACTCCACATAGAAAGGCCCCAGTGCTAACCACCACCCCCACTGTGCCACCCTGGCATTTTCTTGAATAAACAAAAATGCCAAAAATTTCAGTTTAATTTGTTTGATTGGGTTCTCTTAAAGGGCCTGTGATGGGCTGGCGACCTGTCCAGGGTGTACCCCTGCCTCTCGCCCGATGACAGCTGGGATAGGCTCCAGCAGACCCCTGTGATCCCTAACAGGACTAAACGGGTATAGAAGATGACTGACTGACTGACAAATACATTAAAGTGGCACTGTATATGCTAAACATTAGTGGAGTACAGTGAAATGCACTGGTTCCTATTACATTAACATGAATCTCTATCTGCCAATTAGAGGCTTGTATCTCTCTCTCCTACTGCAACACTGTGAGCCTTTGATAGGCTGCTTGCCACGACAGGGTAGAGGGAGCAAACCAAGCCTTTGATGGTCTCAGAGAGAGGCCGGCCTTGCTTGGCTAGTGCTAAAGGAGTGCAGGTGATTAGCTCGAGGCCAGGGGTCAGAAGGAAATGTGAGCTGAGCTAAGAGAAATAAGAAAGGAATGTGAGCTAGGTGGACATAAGACACCACTACCAGCCATATCCTAATCAAGCACCCTAAGGCCTAACGGAGCTTTGAGCATTGAGGATGACTTCAGAATCAGGTCCGATGTAGGAAGCAGCAGCTGAACAGCACATCAGTTGTTGCAGAGATGAAGATGGAACTCCCTGGTTAACTGTGAAGTAGGGGAAAACTGATTTCCGTACTAGTTTGAGGTGTTGAATGAACCAAGATATAGACATAGGGAGACTCTGGGGTGTTAAAAAGAGACCCTTCCACCCCAACCCTCTCTGTTCTGTCTTATTCTTTACGATATCTTCACAGGAAGAGGGGGTTCAAGGAGTCGACGCCTCCAGAGATATGCCCCCACCCAATCTCTCTCCTCGGGTTCTTACATCCAGCCTTCCAAGGATTGCCATCGGTCGCTATTCCATTCTCTTTCCCTTCCCCTCGACCCCTTCATCCCTTCCTCCCTTTCCCCCTTAACCCGTCCATTCGATCTCCTAACCTGGTCAAATAAACTACTACTACTTCGGACAGAAGCACTTCTGTTAAATTGCTGGCACTGGCTGCTTTTTTTTTTTTTTGGTCACTCTCAGGGGATGGCAGTAAAAAATTTGCTTCCAAAGGCGGACATAGTAATGACGGTAATTGTGATAGCAAAAGGGGCTATGGTTTTAAAAACCATTACACGGACCGTGGAGTGGACCAGGCTCCCAACGGAGTGACAGAATGACTGCGAGTTTAAAGAACGTGGGTGACGTAGTGACTGGCTGGGAGAAGGTAGCTTGACTGATCAGTAAATTTCCATGATCTTGTGACAATTCAATGTTATGCTGGGAAACTTTTGGACTTGGCATTTGTTTGGATGTCACTTAGACATATACCACCCACCTAGACCAGACAACCCCACCTCGTAGCTATGACACTTCTTGATGGCAGCAGCCATCCTCAGCAAGATGCAGCCTGACACAGATCAGATATCTGTATATCAAATGTATGCTTTCTCTCCACATACAGTATGTATGTGAGTTAGAGAGAAGCGATGCTATATGTGCTTTGTTAAGGGGAGGTTGTGTGTTGGATAGTGTAATAAAATATTACTGTGTGTGTGCGAGAGACGGAAAGGTGAAAGGCAATTACGCAAAAACAAAAATATCCACAGTTCCATGTCAGGGTGGTATACACAGATTGTGTTTACAGTTGAGTTGGACTATAGGAATTCAATTTACTCGCTTGCTGTTGCTTCTCACTGCCGGTTCTCGCTCCTCTGAGTCAGTGGAGTTACGTGTGTGTTCTGGTGCTGATGTTGGTCCTGTAGGTCCTTTAGCATCCACTGCAAAGTCAGATCTGAAAGGTCAAACCAACGGGGTGACGTTAGCCAACTAGTTACCAATGTAAGGCAATGTAGATAAAAAACGTGTTTGTGGTAAACAGGATTTGCAATGCTGTACACTTGTTCAACCAAATAGTGCAGTGATAAGACTACAGAACTATTTGCACACCCCTTTTTTGGCGATAAGCACAACAGATGGAAATAAAAGCTTATGGGTGCATGTTATATAGGCTGCTCGCCAGTGCCATCATCCGATTCACGGTCAACAAAGCCGGAGGTAGAGTTGGCCTCACACAAGGACTCATCTATATCCACTGGAACAACTTGAATTCTGCCTCGCCACATATAGGTTGTTGTCCTGAGGGTAGTTTGTTTGGGATGGTGTAAACTCTGCAATTGCACTTCCGGTCAAGGAGTTGACGCCTCAAGAGATATGTCCCCACCCTGAGTCTCTCTCCCTGGGTTCCTTCATCCAGACTTCCAAGGATCACCATCGGTTGCTATTCCATTCTCTTTCTCTTCCCCTCGACCGCTCCATCCCTTTTCTACGACCCCTCCATCCCTTCATGCCATTCCCCCTTGACCCCTCCGTGTGAACGCTGCAATTGCACTTCCGGTCAAGGATTCGACGTCTCCAGAGATATGCCCTCACCCTGAATCTCTCTCCCCGGGTCCCTTCATCCAAACTTCCAAAGATCACCATCGGTCTCTATTCCATTCCATTGTCCTGAGGGTGGTTTGTTTGGGTTGGTGTGAACGCTGCGATTGACCTTCCGGAACAAATCAAACGGGCTTCCTATCACTCGTTGTTTGGTTTGCGGTTTGAACACATAGACCGATACGACTACCCATCACTGTTGCAAGCATTACCAAAGCACAGCACTATACTGTCATGACTTGCAGCCATCTTCCTTACGGTGAACATATGGGGCAGCAATGAGTAAAGGATCTAGCAATGACAGCTGTATGTAAGAGTGAGAGACAGTCTGAGGAAAAGGGGAAAGTGCCGGAAAGGACAGGTTTCCTAGGTTAATAGGTTTTTCTAAGTAGAAGTTTAGAGTTCATCTGTGGAATTCCTATGGTTCCAAAATTTGGATATTGCCAAATATATATTTATATGCAAAACTGACTGAGAAGCAAAGGATAGAAGGTTGTTTGCCTCTAAAGTATACGGAGAGATGTACAATGCCTGCAAACAAGTGGTTTGCATGACTTGTGGTTTCCGGTCTATATTGGTTCTTCTCTTGTGTCCACCTCTTGCACCGAGGGATATCCTCCGTCCACCTGCCGTCTCCATCGGTGTCTCTCTCCTCTCCTGTAACTCTGCTGTCATGACAGCCATAGTCCCACCATTTCCCAAAGGGAGCTGGAATCAAAAACCCGCATTTCATATTCTCAGCACAGACCTGCATCCATCAATCATTTTATCTAACGCTGGCTGAGGCTCAAAGGGAGCCATTTTCTGTCTGGAGTCCCTCTATACGTATTGAAGGGACGCGTCTTAGGACAAAAGACGAGGAGTGCCGATAAATCCCCTAAGATTGAATGACATTAAGCTGTTAGAAGAAAATGGATCCGGCAACAGAGGCACTTTGAAAACTTCCTGCCTTAACTTGGACTGAATTAAAATCAAGATATGAGCGTTGTTTTAATAAATACTCGCTTGGGTAATGGAAGAGGCACACTTTGTTGATGCTTTAAGTACATGCCAGCTGAAGGAGGCTGTGATAGGAATGATGAATGTCTGAAATCCTGTCTCCGCTCTAACAATATGACAGACTGCCATGTAGAGGACTATCACATGTTTGGACCATTACTTAAAGCGTGGCACTGTCTAATGGCTGTGCAGCCAAGTTTGAAAAAGATGTCTTTGGATGTCACGGTTTTATTTCATATATGCTCTTTGCCCCTAGACATATTTACCAGAAACAAATATGAAATAATTTAAGCTAGTGGACGTGATTTGTGAACAAATTGGAGTCGTTCAGGCGATATTTAGATGCATGTTTATCCATATAGTGGCAGTGACTGGAGCACCGAAGCGCAGCCTCTAAATAAAACATTATCTGCCGCAAAACTCATTAGTTTCACCAATATTTAACTCCGGACTCGACAGGGAATAGCACTAGCATATCACAACAAAATACTTGTGAAATGAGCAAGTTTTCTCTCTACAAGCGGCAGATAATGTGTTATTTAGAGGCTGGGTTTCGGTGCCCCATTCACTCCCACTATATGGATAAACATGCATCTAAATATCGCCTGAACGACTCCAAATGACACAAAAGTTATATGGGTGAGTAAACAACCATATTTTACGCCAGAAATAAGGTCCAGGTTGAAAAAAAAAGGTAATTCCCCATTAAGGTTTTTATTGTCTAAAGAAAAATGGGAATACAGAAAGTGAAATGTCATGTTCGGACACTGAATATGACAATGTAGCCAGCAAAAGGTTAGCTAGAGAATGGAGTAACGGAAAACCACTACCTTGGTCTTCGTATAATGTGTGGATATTCATACAATATATACTGCATATAAAACAATGTGATGTGGTTTAGTGCTAGACTGGTAGCCATACCAATTTCCTACCAATGATAAGGATATTAACCACTTTGCACACTGGATAGCTTTCAAAGTGAACAGCAGGTTGTACGATGGGCTAAAGAAAGGCCACTTGAAAGCCACCATTGCTTAAAATCCCTTACGCATACTGGTGTATTAGAGGAAGCTATGAGGCAGGATAAAAAAAAATAAATAAAAAATGATGCAAAGTGAGCATCTGTCCCTGAGCACCAGACCATCAGGAGCTCCCAAACCCCCAGGGTCAGCATGGTGCTAGCTGCAAATATGCCGGCTGACAAAGTTCGCCACAAATTTGGAAGACAGCGCTAGTTTGTGTTTCACTAATCTCTTTCACCAAGCTAACACAAACAAATGCTTTTATTTTTGTGTTGATTTGAATGAATTTGACTGGATATGTCAAAAAGTTTGCGCGTGTGGTAATTTGTCAAAACAGTGATAACGACTGAACGAAAGGTTTAAGATTCATCAACGAATTGTGTCATTTCATTTCAACAAGCAGCACGCTGAGCTGTGTTGTCGCCCCATCACCGACCTTTGTGACTGCAGACAAACACGAGTAACGCTCTGAATATGAAAGGAGACGCTTGCTTTGTTTCAGCGTCCTGAAGTGGCGAGTGAAGAGCTCCCCGGCCGTGAGTTGAAATAGATGCAAACCGAGACTATTCAGCACGTCGGTACGGGCGACAGAGCAGCACATGGCCGCCGTCGCCCTCCTTCATCTCACCTCGAGGGAAGAAAGAGAGCTGTCAGTGACTGAGTGGTGTCCTCTGCCTCTGCAGTAGCTATTTTACGACCACAGTGACAACTTGACTGCTTCCCTCATCCCCCCCATACCAATCCTTTCTTGTTGTCTTTTATCAGTGGCTCCCCGGTCCTGACAGAGGGAGGATGCCAGGACGGCCCTCGCTTTGAGCAGCACTACAGAGGCCACTCTTGGCAATGACCTCCATCTCATCCCCTTCCTAAAAAAACAAAACAAGACAACAACAAAAAAAAAAACAGCCTGCTCTCCGAAGCCACACAGCTTGTTAGTACCACATGGCTAACAACGCGCAGCGCTGTAACAAAACACCCTTCTCTGCGACACAATGCTGATCACATTCAATACACACAGCGATAACAAGTGCACTGTGCTTTTCAGTTTGATGGCCATCTTAATTAGTGCTTATTTGAGCAAAACTGTCTGCTGCTGGAGCAGTCCTGATAACCAGCCCGTAAAGCTGGAGAACAAAACGGGGCCGAATGCACGGAGAGAATATTGGATGTGTTTTTGTGTGAACAGATTTATAAAATAGTTTATTCTTTCATTTGTTTAATTTTCATTATGGTTTAATATATTTACTTTATACTGTGTTTGGGTAGTGTCTTATCTTGCTGAGTGGCCTTATTCCAGCTCTTAAAGGGGAATTATCGTTTTTTAAAACCATATAATTTTCGTTTGGAGTCCTTCAGACGATATTTAGATCCGCATATATCTCAGAATATTTTTGAGCCAGAGTACACGAATAAAAGGTAGATAACAGGTAAATCCAGACTCTAAGAGGAGTAGCACTAGTGTATAATAACAAAACATTGGTGAAATTAAGAAGTTTTGTGGCAGTTAATGCGTTATTTTGAGGCTGCATTTGGGTGCCCCATTCACTCCCATTATATAGATATATAATATAATGACTCCAAATGACACCAGAGTTATATGGGTGAGCAAACAATCATATTTTATGCCAGAAATAAGATCTACGTTTAAAAAAAAATAAAATAAAAATCTGTTCCAGTTGAGATTCCTGAACCTCAACCAAGCTTCACCAGTTGAGACTCATTGTTTGTCTCAACCCTACTTAATCTTGACATGGGACTCTCAGTTTTATTATTGTCCTTTTCTTTTTTCTTTGAGATTTTTGACATTAAAGGTATTGGCGGATGTCAGATTCTGCATCCAATTCCAGCATCCAAGCTGTGGAACGTACAGTACTATGCAAAATTGAATCTGAAGACAGTAGTTTGACTTGACAACTTTGACTTTAACAGCAGTGACTCGTGACTTCATTAAATCTTTTAGCTTCTCTGTAAATGATGTGCGCGTGTTGGCCTAAAACTAATTCCACAAAGCCCACATAAACGTGACTGTAAAATGCCTTTAAATTACTGAAAAAGTGAAAAATTGGAATACACAAACTGAAATTTTGCATTTGGACTCAACTTGGGACTTAGTACTCTTGAGTTTCTTGACTTGGCTTCAGTCACCTGTACCTGTGGTGGAATTTGTTGGACATGACCCTGCTTGACTGAATTATTCAGAGCCAAGTAGATATGAGGAAGTGCAACGTCAAGACCTTGGCGACACCTGAAGTTATTCACAACAAAGTTAAGATCAATAAGATCTTGACTTGCACTTGCCTATTGACGTATTGACTTGTACGTGATTTGAGACTTGGACATGATTTTGTCTTACGCTGGGACAAACATTTGGGGACTTATTGGACTTAACCTCAACTTGATTTGTCAGGCTTGGCAGTGAACTTCCTTGTCCTGAATTGGAATAGACTGGGCACTCCTTGAGCCTCTCCTGGGTGTTGTTTAGCTTGGCCCAGGACGCTTACTGGACTTCACTTGTCCTGAAAGTCGGTCTTAAGTCTTTTGTAGGTACTTCAAACACAGACATAGGCTTTTTCCCACTTTTATAAATAGTGAATATGAAATCGGAATATTTGCTGACTGAAGTATATAAAATCTAGATATATTTGAGCACCACAAATACAAATCTGTCCACCTTCATAGTATCGGTTAAAATCTGACAGGTATATAACTCAAAAACAGGGCACACAGGACCAAACTGTGGAGCTAGAAAACCCCCCAGTGATATCTGACTTTGCCATTTAGGGAAGCCAATGCTTTTGGTTCTGATGATTGCTCGTTGCAGCCGCATAATCCTGCCTGTGATGCTAAGCATGTCATTCCTATAAAGCACAATACTTTACCAGATTGCTTTCTTTTTTATCTATCCGCGCGCAGTAGACTCTGTAATTAGTCAGGCCCCGGTGGCAAACTGGCCATCTGGAGTAGTGGGAGTTTTCCCAGTGGGTTGGTCGACCCGTGGGTCAGCGATGAGTCCAGCGACACCAATGAGATAAAAACAGAGTCCCATGCTGTTTGCTGTGGGCTGTCCAGGCAGCTTCACAGTGGTACGATCGTGTGTGGGGGGAGATCAGAAGTTTATTACATCCCATGAATCACTCTACTTACACGCTGAGCCATTAACGGCGCAGTTTTTGCAATAACTCTAAACGAATTAGCCCCGAATATCGAACAACACTGAAGAGCAGATGATTGAAAAACAAAGGAGACCAACTCAGCAGATGAGAAGATTGGCCACACACTGATGATGATTTTCTCAGATCATGACCAATTTTGCACCAGATGTGTAGATATTATGTGAACGTCAGCGTGGAGCGATGTACACCGATCAGACATAACATTATGACCACCTTCCTAATACTGTGTAGGTCTCCCTTGTTGCCTCCAAAACAGTTGGGACTCATCAGAGAATGGACATAGGCCTTTTGAAGGTATCCTGGGGGGCCTGGTCTGGTCTGGTCTAGGTGGGTGCTACATGTCTAACTATCATCCACATGGATGAATGTCAGGTCCAAAAGTTTCCCAGCAGAACATTGGATTGTCACAAGACAATTGGAGCTGATTGGTGTATGTATTGCTTGAACCATTCATTTACTCATTCATTCATTCATTCTGTACCCGCTTATTCCTGTTAAGGTTCATGGGGGTCTGCTGGAGCCTATCCCAGCTGTCATTGGGCGAGATTGCTTGAACCATAACAGTCTATTTGAAGAGTTGAGGTATCAAACACACAAGATTTGAATCATAGTTCCAATCATTGGATTATCCCTTTCTACTTCATAATTACCGGACAGCTGCCGTAAGGGAGTTTTAGGTGACGGTCAACTTTGAGAAGATCAGAATTCAGTATTGTGGACAAACCCCTACCAGCTACAGATGAGCACTGGAAAAAATCTAAATCTTACCAAGTATATTTGTCTCATTTATAGTCAAAATATCTCATTACACTTAATATAAGACACAACTGCCTAAAGAGTACCATTTCAGCAAGACACAGGGACTTGTTTCAAGACAATACATCTTGAATAAGTGAAAATGTCTTGAAAACATCTTGTTTTGAGTCATTTGTCATAGGAAACCTGCTTTTTTTGCCGAGGTTTTTCAGCTGCTGTGTTATTTGCTTAAGATAAATCATCTTGTTTCAGGAATTACACTAAAACATAGTGTTAAATACATCAAAATATAGCTCAAAATAATTTTCAAGATCAGCTTTGTCTCAAAAGTCCGAAACGAATCTTGTTGTATTTTTTTTCAATCAAAAACATCTTCAATTTGTTTTTGGAGGGGCTTTTTTTCCAGTGACGTATATGTACTGCAGCTCATTGCAGCTACGTTAAAGCTTCTCTGATTGGTTTAAAGATGCCGTTCTTGGTCAACAAAGAAAGGTAACGTTGCTCTTTAAAATGCACAGATGCCTAATTGACTGAAACGTGCTGGCGGTGCATACAACTCTTCTATGTCACACCAAGGACTGAGGTTTCTGGAGATCTTAGGCGATTGTTTTTGCGTAATTACTGCCAGAAGAGGGAGACAAAGGTGTGTCAGTTCAACTTTGAAGCCCTGGGTTAGGGTTAGGGTTATGCTAGAACAAGTGGATCTTAAGTTCATTTACAATTATTATATGTGCTGTTACATATCCAATCAGAACACGTACAATACATTTGTTTTTTCACAATTTAAACCTTCCATTTGGTGTGTAGTCTTTTTTTTTTTTTTTTAAATGCATAGATCAGCGCTGCACGTTGTTTTGACACCAACTGCAAACATCTAGAACGAAGAAGGGCCGGACATTTAAACAGCCCCGCCCCTCCCCCGTTCCAAACTGTGTGATGTTTCTGGTGCAGTTCTGCAAGAGCAAATGAGTATGAGCGTCATGAATAAATAATGGCCCTGCTGGTGCCAACAGCAGGCATTTCTTAATTTGAAAGGCTTTCCGAGGCCCCTTGTTCGGCGCGGTTCAGTAGATTCTTAAGATATCACATCATGAAAATATATATATAAAAAAAAAAAGCCAGATAAGTCTACTCGCAATATCCTGTATTGAATTACGTGTGTACTGTATATTGGAGCGGATCGCTGCTTGGATTCTGTCTGCGGCACATTCTTCCTTTTTTCTCATCTCGCTCCCTATATGAATTACAATTTTTTTTTTTTTTCCTCCTTGGAACATTCCTCTGGTACAGAAATGAAGACATCTTGAGCTCAACTTCAAACACACGTCTCAGTAAACAGCCACTGTGGAGAAAGTGTTTCATCTGTGCCTCTGGGATATTATTAAGCCTCTCTGGTAGCCCAGACTGCAGAAGAGTACAGGATAAGAGCCAGCCAGCTCCTGTTTTTCCCACCTCCAGTTGTAATGTCAGCCCGGCAACCCGCTTTCGGATAAGCGCGCAATCTAAACGCTCGGCGCCTCAAGAAAAAAAGAAGAAGAAGAAAGATTTTCCAATTACGCTCCATCTTACTTCATAATTACCCTTTGGCAGTTATGATGTGTTTGAACTGTGCCGATTTTGAGATCACCTGCGCGGCTCGGTGGATCTGACCTTTCCCTCACCCCTGCCCACAGTGCCACTTGCACAGCCAATAAAAATCCCCACAGTCGCTCTATTCATGGCTGAACCGCCGCTGTTCTTCTCCCTCAGCCAGGGTCGGGAGGGGTTTCGAATTTCCGCCAAAGTAACAATGGAAGGATGGGGAGATGTGAATGGGGACTGTAACGCAGTACGGCGGTATCGGCATCAATACAGGGGAGTTTTTAAAGCTCCTCCGTTGCTATATGTAACAGATCTATTGAAAGGATAATCACCCGATACAGAAAACGCCTTCATCCTTTGATGATCAAAACCCAGAAAATGTGCATTTTATTTAAAATAAACCAAATAAAATTGACTGGCTTGGTTGAAAGTACTATTATCTCCCACCAATCAACAGTTTTCACAACAAAGAATGGCATCTAATATCTTTTCCGTTTGTTCCTGTATAGAAATATATGTAGCTTTATTATACCATTTTCAAATAAACTGCCTGGTATAAAGGAATAGGAAAATTTAAATAAATAAAAAACAGAAAGTTAACATGTACCATTAATGGATATGTTATAAATATGTACAAGCTATGTTTAGTGTAAGTTACACACGCTCATTAAGCACTTTATTGCACAGTAATTCTCAACCGAGCCTCAAGCGGCGTCAATCGTTGGCGCCATCGATGTTGGAGACATTCCTTTCAGATTCCTGTCTCTGCTGACATGATTGAATCGCATCATTTCTTCAGATCTATCAGCTGCACAACCATCCTGCCAACCCCCCCGTTCTACCACGTCCCAAAGGAGTTCTAGTGGATTCAGATCTGGTGACTGGGGACGCCTGATGGAGTAATGTGCTGGAAGCGAACACCAGAAATACTCGGTTTCATTAGAGTGATCCTCATGGATTGTCCAAAATGGTGTGGGTTCATCCAAGAAGCACCAGTGTACTGTTGGATTTGCCTGCTTGAATCATAGACTGTATATAAATATGGGCAATGCATCCCCACTTCCTTGCATTGGCCAAAGGATATCGATGACCGGTCCACACTTCCTCCAGGCTCAAGTGCATTTTTGTTTGACTTTGACCTGTACTTTAGTGTTTTGGTTTGGCTCCAGTCCCACCCACTGAGGTGGAGGTGGAGCTTATGACCTATACTGCAGTCAGACACCAGGGGGAGCTCTACTTGCTTTAGCTTCACTTTTACGTCCATCTTTATTTACAGTCAATGGTTTGAATCCAATGGATTTGTTGATGCCGGAGCAATCATCAGGGGTCAATGTCAACGTCCATTTTGATCAGAAGATATTTCAACAGAGTGAGGGACCTTTCACATCTGGGTTTTTGCTCTGGGACCAATAGCGCCTGGCAGCAGCAGCGTGCTTTCACAATATTCAAACACAGTTCACGTGTAGCCAAGAAGCCTGATCAAACTGACAATGTTCATCTATTCGTTGACGTGCAGCGGTTTGTTGTTCTTTAGCTAGCTGTTCCTCTCTCTGCCTCCGCATCCTCCTTTCAAGGAGTTCCTCATCCGTTTACTCTGACTCAAAACGGTAAGGACGTCCATCATAAACAAAGTCGTCGTCCACAACCTCACAATCGCAAAAATATTCAGCCATGTTGCAAAAAACTAGCAGTAGAAAATTACCTGGTTGGCTAGTGTATCATAACAAAATATTGGTGAAATGAATGAGTTTTGCGGCAGATAATGTGTTATTTAGAAGCTGCGTTTCGTGCCCCATTGACTCCCACTATATGGATATACACAGATGACACCAAAGTTATATGGGTGAGTAAGATCCAGGTCGTAAAAAACGGTAGTTCCTCTTCAAGGTGTGTGTCAGAACTTTGCCTCAGTTGTGTTGTCGTGACTGCCTCGTGAACGTGAATCAAAGCGAAGTCAAGTGCGACATTTAAACAATATTGTATTGGTTGCTCCCTGAAAACCCCACTCATACAATGTATAAGCTATTTTTTCTTGCCTGCTTTACTCTTTTCACAGTTTGTAAATCAGGATTTGAAATGCGGTTCAGAGGAACAAAAATAGATGCCGAAACTGGAAGCTGCTCCAACTGTGACCGATGTGATTTTAAAAAGCACCGGCGAGTGCGGCATGGGTGTACATGACAAATGTCATCCGTCGAGGCACCAGAAGATCATTCGCCGCGCGCAGCCGTGCCAGTGTTAATTCAGCTGCACCGCGTTAAGTAATGCACCTGCTCGCGACGTCTCCATTAACGGCTGATCATCATTATCGGTCGTGATATTGACGCCCGTGCCACTGTCAATCAGGCCTCGGCGTTCACGCACCATCTCCAGTGAACACGCCGTCGACTGCAGCTGCTTGCGATTCAGTAGGTCGACAAAGGGTGGGATAGGGAGGCGGCATGTGGGCGGTGTGGCGGCTTTATTAAGGGGGCCCTAACCTAGGCGCACAACACGCGAATGCGCCAAAGTCTGCGGCGCAACAGATGTCACTCTTTCAGCCCTCCTGTCAGCGGAAGATCTTCATTAAGAGTTTCAAAGGGAAGCCCCCCCGGCAAAGCAGAGACAGCCAGCAGCAGTAGCGGAGGTGCTCCGGCGGTGTGGATTAAACAAGACGAGCCCTCATTCCCTAGCATCATATTAGCATATCCTCTATTATTCATGAAGTCCCCGGTTCAGAAAATTGCCCCTTTTAAATTGTTTTAGAGCAGAGATGTGTCCTGCGCAGGTACGTGCCCTTGCTGAATAAAATATCCCGGTCCCAGAGACATTGGATTGTTTCATGTACGCAGGTTTTTATGGTGGAAATTCAACAACAACAAAAAATGAATTGAAAACAAGTAATGTATTCAAAGGACCAAATCCGTTCTTGTGATATGTAAAGCAGTTGTCATCAAAAATGCTGAAGGAAATCTTGCTTATACAGAAAAAGAAGAATAGATATCACTTGCCCCCTATAGAGAATACTGTACACACATCCTATACATGTGTGAGAGTGTGTAGACCTGGATGACAAGGGCGACGGTAGTTACTCGGAGAATCTGGGCTCTTGAAATGAACTTGTGGACATCTTGTCCTGAAACCACCACTCCCCGAAAACTGTTGGGAACTATCGGTGGAGCGCTGGGATATCTGGACGGGAAAGGTGTTATTATTGTGTCCCAGTGTCTCCGGGACGAGATCACAGTTTCCGTCAGTGTACGTCAAAGGGGCTGTAAGTATCGGGTGACTGGAACTCTCTTGGGTTCTGTTGCAATAAACCACGTTTTGGATCACAGGTGGGAGTTTTTCGCAATCACATTTTGGTGTCTCAAGTAGGACTGGATGAGAAAATGGCGATCTGGAGACCTGGACAGGTACGTTATAGACAGACTAGTCGCTAACCCTAACCCTAACCTAACGCTAACCCTAAGGCTTATGAGGTTCTCTTGGTCAAATGGTGGGGTAAAGGTTTGCGGTTCCTTTATAATAATAAATACTAAACAAACTCTACTAAATGAGTTCTAATAAAGTATTCTGTTTACTTGTAAGATATGAAGTGGTCAGATCCACCTCTGATTCAACTAATTTCCGGATTGAGACGTTACTGTCTTACATCAGAACCCTCATTCAGGCGATTATGGTATGACCTTTCTACGCAAACTGTATCAGCTTCAGTTCTTTCTTTGCGTTTTGAGAGGCCACTTGTACTTTTACTGCATGTACACAGATCGGCCATAACATTAGAACCACCAAAAGGAGAAGCTAATAACGTTAACCATCTTGTGACAGTTCAATGTTCTGCTGGGAAGCTTTCGGACTTGGCATTCATTCATTCATTGATGTGGATGTTACCTAGACATGTAGCACCCACCTAGACCAGACTAGGCACCCCCACCCCATAGCAATGACGCGCCTTGATGGCAGCAGCCATCCCCAGTAGGAAAACACTTTAGGAACAATAAACAACAAAAACATGAAGAAGAGCACAAGGTGTTGACTTGGCCTTCGATGTCAATAGATCCCAAAGTGGTCAAGTGTCCACAGAGGCACCTCCCTTCAACCCATAGGACCCATAGGCCCCCCAGGAGGCCCATGTCCATTCTCTGATGAGTCACCACAAGGGACACAATCTTGGGAAGGCATTCATAATGTTTACGTATGTACTGATATGAAGGTACATATACTTCCATCAGGTACACTCTTCACTGGACGCGTCACGTAAACCCTGTGGGTAACCTAAGTTCACACTGCAAACGAACCACAGCTGGTCTCTGCGATCAGAACTGGGCCGAGCTCACCTCCCCCGACTGGGCTCAGCTCGCTCGGCTATTTTGTTTCCAGAACGGAGTGTGCTTGCCGTGTTCACACCGGTCCAAACGTACTGACCTCAGGGATAAACGCTCCGGTTACGGAACAACGAGCTGGGTTTGAAAGCACCGCTGACAGCGCTGCCCGCCTCTGATGCGAGATCAGGTCATGGAAAGAATTCAGCGCACACTGTCCTTCAATCCTCAAAAGAGCGTGCAGTCTGCACCGCTGGATTCATAAAAATAGGTCCTAAAGCGTTTGTAGCTGTGCTGGCAGCTTTGTGCTGGTGGCCCTTATAGCGTAAAAACGATTTCAGTTTAAATTCATTACATTTAAAGAAGTCATCTCTCAAATAATTTCTTTATTAAGTGCGAGGACTTTCTTAAAAGCCCTTTTAAAGAATGACTCGCTGTAATCAGCAATATGCTTTATGGTAAAGAATGCAATTTGAATGTACGTCAATGTCAAGAATGTGCCGTGAAACACTAAAAAGGCCTTGTATCTTAATAAACTAAAATTCTGAATTTTCACAGTAAAGTAAGTCCTGGAGCACATTATAATTCAATCGTATAAAGTATAAAATGCAATAATGTGTGACGATTCATTTTTCCCTTTTGGAGTCCGTGCCAGGCAGCTGTTCCTCCGCCAGCGTCGCCGGCGTTACCTCATCCCTCCTTCAGTGCTCTTCGGCCATGTCAGACTACCGCTAATCTGTCTGCTCAATTAGTCAGCACCATCCTTCGCTTTGAAGGCCGCGCTTCTGCCAAGCCTAATTATATAAGCTTCATTTTTGAGGCTTGTGTCAAAGAGCTTGTCATTTTTTTTTTTTTTGTGCTTGGCTCAAGGGAAACATTTCATCATGCTTTCAAGGAGGACGCCCCTTGAATACTCATCGGTTATCAGGCTAATACACAGATGAAAGGCTAAGAACAAACCTCCGCATGAATTTCGCCCAGGGTGACTGCAGATTACGTGACGTAATGCTGGGTTGTGTGCATCCCGCTTTGTCCGTCCATGATCTTTTACTGAACTTTGCTGTAATTTGTAGTCGTTTGTCAGATATTTAGATCTGCGTATATCCATATAATGGGAGTGAATGGGGCACCGAAACGCAGCTTCTAAATGACACATTATCTGCCGCAAAACTCATTAAGTTCAACAAAATTTTATGATACACTAGTGTACACTATTCCCAGTTGAGTCCGGAGTTACCTATTATCATCCAGGGTCTGTAGATTAGCCTACTAGACCCTGGATGATGTCATCTCTGAGCGCCGCATGCACCCGTGACAGTCGGCTTGTTTGCCTGTAATTTCCTACAGCTATTTTTTTGAAATATGCCAGAATATTTTTCGGATTCTGTGGACATATCATAGCAGTAGCAAATTACTAGTAAACAAGGCGACCATCGCAGGTGATAATGCGTTATTTAGAGGCTGCGTGGGAAACCAGTGGAAATCTGCGTTTCGGTGCCCCATTCACTTCCACTATATGGATATACGCTGACGTAATTAAGGACTACAACTTACAGAAAAGTTACATGGGTGAGTAAATGATCATATTTTATGCCAGAAATAAGGCCTAGATTGTAAAAAAAAAAAAAAACAATAGTTCCCAATAGTTTGATCGCCGTGTTTCCTTCTATTCTTCATTCAGACTGGAGACACAGTTAGCAACAAAGCTAACAACAAACCAATACTGCATACTTTATATCAGGTTCATTCATTACAAAGCACACTTCCCACCTTTGGAAATTGGAAAGAACATTCATGCCCCCCGTCCCCCCATCCTCCCACAATGCATTCTCAATGAGTTCTCCATCAAGCAATGTTTAACAATGCCATTAAATCAGTTTTTTTTTTTTTTCATGTTTTCTTTTACAGGCACTTTACATACTAGAGTCTACCATGATGCGACGGCTGCATTTCAGTATTACTGTCATTTTGTTCCACGCAGGAACATGCTTCTAAATAGCTGCTTAGCATTTTTTCCTGCCAACGTGATGTGTCGCGTTTTCCCTGCCTTCTGTACCTGAAATTACTTTTCAGCCGAGTGAATACTGGCAATACAGTACATCATCCCAAAGGGCTGACGTGAGTCACTGCAAATAGGCTATAAGCTACGGGGTTCCCTGCGTGCTCTCTGTTCATCAGAATGCATGATTAATGCGGGATGAATACGCATTTACTTTAATTTGACTTTTACCGCATGCACACGAGCGCCGTTTCAGAGGGATATTATTCTTTCCACCTCAAACGGCGCCGCGCAACGCAACGCTGACAGAGCACAGCATGTCTCAAGGTTGCACGGGGGAGCTCCCGGCAGAGTTTAAATTCCAGGAGAAGACAGTGAAAGCGATATTGATTTAACTTGGGAGGGACGCGGGGAGGTGGCGGGCTTGCGAAAAGTGAGCAAACGGAGGTGGAGAGGCCCTCAGCTGGAGATGCGTCCAAACAGGAAGGCCGGTGATTGGATAAGTGGGATGTGATCAGCATTCTTGAAGAGGAGCCGGAAACGGTTTTGAAGTGCTCTGCATTGAAGTATATACAAATTACCAGCCAGTGTTACTTTGTCTCTATCCCCTACAAAGAATACAATGACAAGGTGCAATAGTAATAACACAGAAAAAGACCTTTGGCCCATGTATTTGAAGGTCAATAAATAAAAACACAAGTCAACTGAGATCTATCGTTTATCTTGTGAAATTAAAATTTATTTAGTTTTTTCATATATGTCACAAATCTGGGAACACATTACACCATTTTTACACCATTTCACTATACTTATTCTTGTCTTCATCCTACACAGCTGAGTAGAACTGTCCCGCACTTATTTATGTCATGCGAGACTAAACATTATGGCCAGTCCCAGATGAAATAGACAATGGTGATTATTTGACTGATTTGATTTGATTTCTATGAGGTCTGGTATGTAACAGACAGCAAGTGAGGACTCAGTTCAACAAGTTTGATGTTTCAGAAATAGGTTTATGGTTCGAGTAAGGCCAGATGACTGGGTTTGAGCATGTGGGGTTCTGTAGGGCTGCAGGGAGTACCTTACATAGACTGTATATAAATATGGACAACACGGCCCCACTTCCTTGCATTAGTGAAAACGAAACATTTAGAAAAACAATGACATTTTCAGTGTGCATCGGCTTTATAACTACAAATTAACTACCTAAAATGAGAGAAACTATCCTTGTCGCATCCACTAACATGGAGGGCGTGGAGCTTACACTGCAGCCAGCCACCAGGGGGAGCTCTACTTGCGTCGGCTTCACTTTTGAGGAGCTGTTCCGCTGTCCTTCTTTATTTACAGTCTATGGTGCCCAGCTACAATGAAACAAAGGTGGCCAAACCATGACCCAGTTATTGCGCAGCACCTTCAGATGTCGTGTCGAAAGAAGACTGTAGGAGTTTTTTGTGCATGTGCAACTTAAGAATCACTTTGTGGTTTCGAAACATCCCGCAGGTTCTGCTCCGCTCATATTGTTCAGATCTGTGGCGTTTCAAGAGGAGCATCACGGAGCGGTTTTATGTGACCTTAAATCAAAGAGTGAGAAAAAAAGTTTATATAAAGGATGCAGATTTTGGTGAAAAAGTCTCAATACAAAACTGTGAACTCATACAGTAACTGTGAGAGATTACGCCGAATGCTTAGTGGCATAATCTCGGTATTCATTTTGTTTTCTTTTCGTGAAAGTACCGCCCCAGCTACATCTGGCTTAGCGTATTAAATATTGAGATATCTGGCATACCGTATCCTGGAGATTTACAAACAGCTTTCACTGAAACACGGAAACTTGAAGCACTTTCTGTAGGTAGGAGTACTTTCACAAGAGAGCTCCCCAAGGGCGCCGCAGTGAACCTTTCTAGCTGAAAGTCGGCAGGATAGCTGGAGGCTCCCACGTGTCTTCCGCCTCCTCTCTCTGCACTGTATATTTAAACAGTATGTAGTCTTTGAACATAGCACTGCGTCTGAGATTTAGGCAGTGATGATACTTTTAAAAGTAAGGCCCCGAATAAAAGTGCCCTTGAGAGAAATAATATAAACTGAACTGATAACTGGCCGGGCGCTCTTTGCTTTGAGAACAGTGCCATTTATCTTGCAACACACTGGAAGGGACACTGTGGAACGGTCTGACAGTGATTCTGTGAATTTAGGCTAAACTGCCTTAAACTTATGCTCAGTATGTAAATAAACCACATGCATTATACACCAATCAGACATAACATTATGACCACCTTCCTAATATTGTGTAGGCCTCCCTTGTGCCTCCAAAACAGTTGTGACTCATCACAGAATGGACATGGGTCTTGTTAGGGTGTCCTGTGGTGTCTCTCAACAGAATATTGTTAGTGGGGGGCCTTTGAGGGGAGGGGCCTTTGTGGATCATCCCACAGATGCTTGATCAGTTTGGGATCTAGTGAATTTGGAGGCCAGGTCAAGAACTTTTTCATGTTCTTTGAGTTGTGTTGCTTGGTCAGGCTGCATCCTGCTGGGGCTGGCTGCTGCCATCAAGGAGTGTCATTGCCTAGGGGGGGGTGTGGGGTGTGCCTGGTCTGGTCCGGTCCAGGTGGGTGCTACATGTCTAAGTAACATCCACAGGAACCCAGGTGCAGAAGTTTCCCAGCAGAACATTGAAATGTCGCAATATTGTCCTGTCAGTGGTTTTAATGCTGGTCATATCAAATTGGTGAGTTGCAATATCGCGGCTTGATTACACGTAAAAGCTCAACACGTCTCAACATCAGCTGTTCAGAGGAGACTGCAGATCCTGGCCTTCTTGCTTCCCTTCTTTGCTGCAATTCTGACCACGAAGAGAATTGCTCGGGGCAATTGGAGAGACAAAGAACTGACATTAGACCAGTGGAAATCTGATCAGAGTCCATCAAATGAGATTGTCTGTGTCACTGGCCATCATGTCTTTATGCCACAGGAGGCAGTTTCTACATGCGTGGTCCATGGAGCATGGAGGAGGTTTGATGGCGTGGGGGTGCTCTACCGGTGTTTACACAGTTGACGATTGACTCCAGATTCGAGGCAACCAGCATGGCTGGCGCAGAAATTCTGCAGCGGCGCGCCATTTTCCAACGCGATCGCAATGACCTCTAACACACCTCCAGACTATGTGAGGGCGGCGTGACCAAATAAGGAGAGCGATGGAGTGCCGCATCCGGTGACCTGTCCACAATCACCTGACCCAACGGAGATGGCTTGGGATGAGTTGGACAGCAGAGTGATGGCAAGGCAGCCAATGGATGTTCAGCACCTCTGGGAACTCCTCCTCAACTCTTAGATAATCATTCCAGGTGACTACCTCATGAAGCTGACTGACAGGATGTCAAGAGTGTTCAAAGCTGTCATTGGAGCAAAAGGTGCTAGTTTATAAAAACCTATTCTTTGTTTAGCACTTCTTTTAAAAATAACTACATGTTTCATATGTGTTCCTTCATGGTTTCAGGAAATATCTACAATGTAAAAACTAATAGAAACAAAGGAAACATTGAATGATGGTGTGTCCAAACTTTTGATTGGTCCTGTATAGGTACACAAACACAAGGAAGCTGACGGCCTCAAATCATTTGTGCAGACTTTCTAGGCCTCTGTTAGGATTATCCACATGAACCTATGCAAAGCCGTTCTAGTTCGATTAATGCCATCATCCCTTTCCTGTTTGTGACTGAATGTTTTGAACAGTACTGTCAAAGATGGCACGACACTTACACATTTAAAACATAACTGTCAGTTGAGTATTTACAAAGTTAATGTTATGTACTGTCCAAATACTAAAAAAGGAATCCCACCCAGTACATCAGTGTAGTCATCCACAACGCATTAATGAAAATGAATGCGTTTAATCACATTTTGCATTCCAAACAACACACCGATGACTAAAGCACTGAGGAATTACAAAATTACAAAATGCATTGCTAGGAATTATGGAAGGCTAGTTTTATAAAAAACAAAAAAAACCTAATGGAACTTTTTTTTTTTTACCATTTAAAGTCAATACTGTCCTGAAGAAAAGTACTTAAAATGGTACTTTAACTTTAGGTCTGTTCAGTTTTGACCAGAGATATTTTCTTTCCTTTTCTACAGTTTTGAATTGAAATGCAATTAAATGCGTTTTTTGGAGTTTACAATATTCATATCTGTATCTATTATTTGATTCAGTCGTCCACTAAAATCCATTCAAATTAAAAAATGTTGCTTTTCGGGGCAAATATAGTTATGCGATTAATCGAGATTAATTACAAAGCCTGTAATTGTCACGTCGAGGGAGCAGGGAACAGAGGTTGAAGACCCATTTGCAGGAATCAGAGGCAGAAGTGGACGAAAAAGACACTTAATAAAGCTAACAAAACCAAAATCACTGCCGATGTGGCGGGACATCCATAAAAAAGCAAAAGGAAAAACTATGACTTGGCATGGAAATCTACGATATGGAACACAAACATGGCAGACAAACAGTAAGACACGACAAGGAACAAAGGGGAAGGCGGGGCTATATGTACACACAGGGTGACTAGACACAGGTGAAGCTAATCAAGAAATAACACAAGGTGAAAGCAATGACCTAATCAACAGGAAGAAAACACACAGAGTAACACAAACAGGAAACTGAGAACTTAACAAAATAAAACAAGAAACACTAAACCATGACTATGAAAACCCAAGAAGTAAACAAAGCATGACAAAGCAAATTTTTAAGTTTTTTATGTTTGAATTATTAGCATCATTATTAGCATCAGTGTTTGCTAAGCTAAAACTAGACTTGTGTGAAGCGTAGTATTGTATACCCTTGCTTCTGCAGCCTCATGCTCCTCACTTCTCTAAGCAATAACAGGGAAACTTAGGTGTCCTCCATAACAGTGGACTGGAACGGGTGAAGAGCATCTTATGGACCTTAAGTCCATTGCTTTGTGACACCAAATACATCTCATTTCACATTTGCAGGCTCCTCCAGGTCCCACTGTTGTCTAAATCATGCTCCATCCATTGAGATGTGGCTGAAGCAGGAGCAGGATCGCGTTTGGAAGCAGAGTGCTGCTTTAAGTGCGACGTCAAGTAATGAGAAGATTAATCATCTGCTAGAAAGAGCAAGCCCACCGCGCCTGTCTCTAGAGGAAGTGGAGCTGCAGTGGACTATAAAGAGAACGCCGGGGTCCACGGGGGAGGAGGGGGAGGGCTGGCTCTGTGCTCTCCCCTGTATTTGTGGCTGGAGACCGACCGGGAAAGAGATACTTCTCCATCCAGGCCGTGCAACAAAAGAATCCTGAGACCCGGCCACCGCTCAAAAGGCGCGCTGAGAGAAACCAATATCATCACTGGCAATGCCGGAGCATGTGCGCTGAAAAGGCCAGCCAGTGAATGGAGCCCGGTGGGTTTTCACCGAGGTCAAGTGGGGCAGCGCTGAAACTCCGCTGGCAGACTGCAGATGGTGGCGTCTTTTTGTTTTAACCAGACTCTCACAGCATCCTGAGAGTGGTGGTTCTCCATTTTCCAGAGCTGCTCGCCTACATGAATACCTTCCCTGAGAAGGCCCTCATGTGAAAGGCGGCTACTCAACAGTTCCCACGTGCTTTCACCCGCAAGCTTTGGACGTTTGTTAACGGCGGAGCGAGGAGATTTAATAAGGAAAAAAAAAAAACAATCGGCAGCGACAAATATTTGTTCTTCCCTGAACTGAATATTGAAAGAGCATCATTTGAAACCAGGAAAACGCTCAGCTTAAAGTTGAGAAGCTTGGAATTCCGTTCAGGTCCGACCGACGGCAACTCGCACAAGTTCGAAACTTGAAGTCGTAGAGAATGCGCGCGGAGAATGGACTGTCAGTGATACAGGAGACGTCTTGTCTCCAGCGGCTCGGCTGAATGTAAATGAAACACATCTGCATATTCACAAATTCCGGACTTTTCCGTGGGTGAGTGGAGGCGGGTGTCTCTTTGAAAGGAAAAGCATATTAGGCAGAAATGAATATTCAGAGCGGAGCATTTTTATGCACCCTCACACATTTCTGGAGCCTCTTAAGATTCAGAGATAAATAAATGCTTGAAAAAGGGGTTTGTCTTGATGTTAACTTGAGGGGATTGTGTTAAGTAAAGTTCATGGAAGCATTCTTCGCTAATGCACGTTTAACCTCACATCTTTAGTGTTTTCTGTTCTTACCATTTATCCAATTGGTGAGGAAGACAGGGTTGTGCAGTGGCAGTGTGGAGGGGGTGACTCCAGGACGCCGGAAGCCACTGTTAACCTGCCGACCTTTATTTTTAACCAAATTTAAAAGAATTATAAAATGAATCCGTAAACGAACTGGGAGCCAATGAATTGGTGCTAAAATTGTGTGTTAAAAGTGTTTTTTGGCACCAGTTAAAAGTCGAGTTGTTGAGAAAGTGACGTCTGGCTAAGCCCAACATAAAGTGCACTACAATAGTCTAAATGAGCCTCAAAGTGATGCAGAGAAAGAAATGGTTTCACATTGGCCAGTTGTCTCAGTTGAAAAAAATACCCGATGAGCCCAGATTTGGGGGCATCAGGGTAAGAGGAGAGGTAGATAAAGTGATGCACCCATCATGCCTATGATCAGTGGATCATATTCCAAGAGTCCAGACCTTAACCTAATTGAGAATCTTTGGGATGTGCTGGAGAAGCTTTGAGCAGTGGTCAGACTCTCCATCATCAATACAAGATCTTGGTGGAAAATGAATGAAACACTGGATGACCTTTTTTTCGGTGGCGACTTGACTCACATGATGGCATGAAGTGACTGCAGTGGTGAATCTGATGCGACATGGCCGTGCATGTTTTGCTTGTCGAAAAGGGACACTGCAATTAAGTTGGTTCTCTTCCTCTAATGGGCAAACTTGTAAAAGGTCAACAGCATTGTCATACACTGTCAAAACTGGTTCACGCAGTCATGCTTGAGGCAGGGACGTGCGGTGAGGTCTGTGGGTGGTGAGGTCCTGTTTACAAAAATGAACCCAATGGACGAGCTTAAATTCATCATTCGATTGGCTGCTTCCCCACCAACGTCACGTTTAATATATCTCAAATGAGGTACATATGTAAGCATGTAGCAGATGAGTGCATTTGCCGTCACAATTCCACCATTTGTACTCATTCAGCAGAGATGAGAATACCCAGTATCCAAAAAAACAAAACTTATTTCAGACAAAAAGAAACAAGACGACACAAAAACAAATATTTGAATTTAAAGGGGAACTACTGTTTTTCCATATAGTGGGAGTGAATGGGGCACCGAAACACAGCCTCTAATAACGCAATATCTGCACGGAACAAGTTCATTTCACCAATATTTTATTATGATACGCTAGTGCTATTCCCCGTTGAGTCCAGACTAACCTGTTATCATCATCCGGGGTCTGTAGGTCAGTCTACAGACAGATGTCTTCTGAGCTGGATGATGTCATCTCTGAGCGCCGTGCACACCCGCAATGGTTGGCTTGTTTACCAGTAATTTGCTACTGCTGTGGTTCGTCCACAACCTTGGAAAAATATTCACCCATGTTGAAAAATTAATAAATGCGTTATTCAAAAGCTGCGTTTCAGTGCCCCATTCACTCCTACTATATGGAAATACGCAGATCTAAATATCTCCCGAACTACAAATTACACAAAAGTTATATGGGTGAGTAAATTACCGTATTTAATGCCAGAAATAAGGTCCAGGCTGTAAAAAAACTTTCCATGATGCCCCTGGCAAGAGGCATTTCCCATTCCATTAAATGGTGGTGGTTTTGGGTGCAGCCTCGTATACTTATTGTGCACCAGTTGCCTATTCAAACCAGTTGTTGCAGCACAGTGTTAGCATTCATTTAGAGTTTATGGTCAGCGTAAGTCCAATATTCATATTTAATCATCTCTCCTTTGGTGCCCAGTAACTCTTTAGCAACTGCGTCCATTTATCTGATTGTTTGTTTGCTATTTTCTGCTGAGCGTGTAGGACACGGCATCAGTTCAATTCAATTTCAATTCAATTTTATTCACATAGCATCGATGGCAATGCAAATTGTCTCAAGACGTTGAAACCCCCAGAGCATGTATCAGCGTGTCAGATTATTGACATGATGCAGCCGAGTGCTGGTCCAAAGTATTGTCCCTCCGTGTGTGTCGCTGGTCTCAGCCCCCCGACGCCCGAGGGAAATCCCTGCATCAACAGTTTTCCCCCGCAGATGCTAGCGGCCATGTTCAGCAGATCACAATCGCCGAGTGAGTCATCACGTCACGCCCTCACTGGAAGAACGGCCCCTGACGCCGTCGGACTGTCAGCCCCGACGTGCTCGGAGTCGCTGTTCTATCGCTGCGCCGCTCAAACGAACAGGTTACCGCCGCAAATGTATCATGAGTCGCACAAAGTCTTTGGCAGTGGCACATACAAAACTTTCTTTTGAAACGAAGATCAAAGCCGCGTCGGCAACGACGGTGCCTGGCGGTGCACGGAATATTCATGAATACGAGACATCTGTCAGCTACTAGACAGCGTTGGGGGTGAGGAGGGGGAGGGGAGGGGGAGCTGACATTTGTCTCCCAACAGTGAGGGATGGGCTTCAAATAGGGAAGTAAGTAAACACCCCGAGAGCAAATGCATGGTTGCTCTGAGTTGGCACGGAGGGTGTTTTGTCTTATCGGGAGCTGAAAACAGAAAATCTCACTGCGAGGCATCTGTGTTCTAGCTCCTGTGTGTTCCATGAATCATGACAGTTTTGCATAATAGCAATTTCACTGTGTAATTCTATCATTATTTATATGACCTCTCCTTTTAAAGAAACGTTCGTCTGCCTGACTTTGCAGAACGCCGTCCTTCCTCTAGGCACCGCGAGTTGAATTTAAAGTCACATGCAATGTCATCGCAGATTTAATTTTCATATTAATAAAGACCGTCGGTGCGGCGCCCTCAGCTGTTCCTCGCTCCGTATCCGAGGATACCGGTTGAGCGGTAGAAGGGGACGGAAAAGCAACAAGGATCAGACGCTCCAGTTGCTGTGGCGCTTTGGTCCGAGGGACCCGGTCTCGGAATTTATAGTGGAAATTGGCCAGAGTCAGCAGTTGCACAACAAAGTGAAACACACACCTGCTGGGAGGTTGCTAGCCTTGGGATGCCAGGAGGTCTGCAGAGGTCACATGTGGAGCACAAAGACAAAGCAGAGACCATCCTATCCCAAACACCTGGTCGCATAATAGGAGAGAGACACTGTCTCATATATTAATTAACCTTGGATTAGCTTGCTTATATATATTTAGCAAATTCTATAAGTATCAGTGATCATTGTATTCTTGGTCATCTCTTAAATTTTGGAAAACAACATGATATCTGTGCCCAAAATGTGAAACCTTGCAGCCTTCTTTCCATATTACTATTCACAAGAGACTTCTCCATTAACTGTTGCTTAGAATTTAATGCACAGTAAACAGAAAATGAAATTAAGATGACGGGTGTGTCAAGGTCCTGAATCGTGTCTGTCGGCTTTGCGGGTGCATGAAAAGAATGAGCTTCATTTGCAGTCAGTGACGGCGTCTGCTTCAACCCTCACAAATGTAGATGTAGCGATGTAGAAAAAAAAACATATAAATTATGTAAATACGAGGGGTGGGACTTTAACGAGTTAATTATGATTAATTCATTACAAAACAAATGAATGCATTATACACATTTTGCATTCCAAACAACGCGGAAATTTTGTCAGTGCACGATTTCCTGCTACACCGATTACACTGATGCACACGTCAGCGCTTGGCTAACGGCAGCCAAAACGGAGGAATCGGATAAAAGCACATTGCTAGGATTGATGGAAGGCTCATTTTATTTAAAAAAATAAATAAATAAATAAAACTGCCTGATGGAAGCCTTCTTTTGTGCAAACATTGTTATGCAATTAAAATGCAATTAAAATGCGATTAATCGAGATAAATTAATTACAAATCTTAATCTCTCTAATCAAGTCCCACCTCTAGTAAATAGAAATGCTATTACAGCAAGTGAGAAGACATGATGAACTTTATTCATTCACTCATCTTCTGTATCCACTTATTCCTGTTAAGGCGGGATATTTTCTTTCCTTTTCTACTGTTTCGAATTGAAATGCAATTGAATCAATTTTTCCAGACATTAAAAGAGCTTGAGTTTACAATATTCATGTCTGTGTGTATTATTTGATTTACTAAAATCCATATTAAAAAAATAAATAAATTGCTTTTTGGGTCAAATATTGTTACATGATTAAAATGCGATTAAAATGCGATTAATCGAGATTAATCGAGATTAATTCATTACAAAGCCTCCAATTAATCATGATTAATCTTTCTAATCGAGTCCCACCTCTAGTAAATAGAAATTAAGTATACTGGGGCTATTACAGCAAGTGAAAAGACATCTTCTGTATCCACTTATTCCTGTTAAGGGTTGCGGGGAAGCCTTGTTTTGCCTTGTTTTGTGCAAATTGTGCAAAACAGAGCTTGCATACACATAACGCATACGTTAGCGCTAGCAGTCCTGGTCCGAGTACGGACAAGACATGTCGGCAGCACAATTTAAAGTCAAAACTGTTCTGAAAAAGTACTTAAAGTACTTAAAATGGCGCTTTAACTTTAGGTCTGTTCAGTTTTGGCCAGGGATATTTTCTTTCTTTTTCTACTGTTTTGAATTGAAATGCAATTAAATCCATTTTTCCAGACGTTGAAAGAGCTTGAGTTTACAATATTCATGTCTGTGTATGTTGTTTGATTCCTCTGCAGACAATTAACTGATTAATATTTTAGGCCGCCTCAAAATAAAGTATCTCAACGTTTGCCGCATAGCACTAGCTGAGCTCGGGATGTTCCGCCTGTTCCGTGAACTCTTTGAGTTGTTTTGTAGTTGCTGACGCGCTCCTTTGACGCCGCTCCACGTCTCCTGTCGGGGTAATTGATGGTGACAGCGTCAAGAGACTGGAGACCAAACTAATTCATATCACAGCAAAATTTCCAAACTGCCTTGTCATGTTATGAATATTTCACGGGCGTATACAAACAGCGTGACATGAGGGGGGTACACAAAACTCTTGTTACTTTTTCATAAGTTAATTAGTCCCACTAAGCAATTAAAATTTCTGATTAGGTAAACAATAAGCATGAAATGAGTTTCCCAAAACCTTTTGCATCCCCAACATATGTGCCTCCACGGAGCAAACAAAAATAAATAAATAAATGAACTGTCTTTGCCTCGGATCCATAGAAAAGCCCCAAGTGGGTCGTGTTTTAGCTTCCTCCTTTTCCGCCAGCAAAAAGAAACGCTATTCAAACGGCCGAAAGGAGTGGAGGAGCGATGATGAGCAATGTAATCAGTGCCTCTACTTATGGCACTTCATTATGGACTTCACTTACTCACAATTCAACAAAACACACAGTGTCAAATTACCGGCACACTCACTCATCCATCTGTCTGCACAGACAGCATCCCTGCTGCTGCTCTGTGCTGTTTTAGCACCAAGAAGAACTAACACCCATTGTTAAACAAAATAAATGTACTGAAAACTTCAAAAATAATAGTCAGGGAAGACATGAGATTAATGTTGCAGTTATTTCTATCTGTACTTGGTTTTTTGGGTGTTTTTGAAAAACCCAGATTCACATGAGGAGGGGCAAATTATGTTGGCATTGCGCCTGACACTCTAGCATTGCTATATATACCAACCAGTTATAACATTATGACCACCTTCCTAAGATGTTGTAGATGTTGTAACAGTTGGGACTCATCAGAGAATGGACATGGGCCTTCTGAGGGTGTCCTGTGGTGTCGGAGAGCCTTTGAGGGGAGGGGCCTCTGTGGATCGTCCCACAGATACTTGATCAGTTTGAGATCCAGTGAATTTGGAGGCCAGGTCAACACCTTGAGATGTTCTTCATGTTTTTTTTTTAGTTCTTCATAAAACATCATCCTGCCGGGGATGGCTGCTGCCATCAAGGAGTGTCATTGCTATGGGGTGGGGGTGCCTGGTCTGGTCTAGGTGGGTGCTAGATGTCTAAGTCAGGGGTTCCCAAACTCTTCCATACCAAGGCCCCCCAAACAGCATTAGCTTCTGGCCGCGGGCCCCATTTGCAAACCTACAGACAATGCTACAAAATATTTTTTTAATAATGTTTTTTCTTACTTTCATTCACTGTTCAATAACGATTACATTTGTTTAGCATAAGTGCTGACTCATATTTTAGTCCAGGAATTCTTAGGGTTTTTTGCAGTGGTGTCCTCCACGATAGGGCTATTGGTCTGGTCCTTTGGTCTCTTTCTTGTCAAAACTAGCTAGCTACATGCTAGCTACATGCTAGCTACATGCTAGCTACATGCTAGCTTGAGGAACAAAGCAGCTTGATAAATGACGTAAAACGCCAGGTCTACACAGATTATGAGGTCATGAACAATGTTTTGACTGGCAGGGAATCAGGAGGAGGAGCATGGCAAATAACATTTAGACATGATATATTATTAATAATTATGTTTTATGATAATAATTTAAAAAATAATTAGATTTTATTTCATTACAATGGTTAAAAATAAATCGAAATTTTGATTTTTCTCATTTTTATGTTATCTTCCCTCCAATTGTCTGAAGCCCCCTAGCGGCCCCCCAGGGGCCCCCCAGGGGGCTGCGGCCCCCACTTTGAAAACCACTGGTCTGAGTAACATGCACGTGAATGAATGAATGAATGCCAGATCCAAAAGTTTCCCAGTAGAACGTTGGATTGTCACAAGATGGTCAATGCAATTTACTTCTCCTGTCAGTGGTTCTAATGTTGTGGCTGATATACTCAGAAATGCCTGGTCTGGATGGTGGAGTCAGTATTATGCAAGGAAGTGCTGTCTGCATCTGTGGATTCATTCGGTCGACATGGCTGAAAAAAGGAACTGACAAGATCCTCCGACTCCGCCAAGTGTCGCTGAACTGCACGGGAAGGTGGCGCCGCGGCACGTCAACCTCCTCTCGGCGGGCGTCCCACCTCCTAAACTCCCCATTTAAACACCGGACAGTGCAGCGTGAATCCTAACGAGAACAAATCAGCCTCCCTAATTCACGGGCTGCCGCTTCCTCTGCTAGTCCTTCCGTCTTCCTTTCTTGTTGGACTGATGTATATGCATGAGGAAATGTTGCATCAACCTCTAGTGGGAAAAATTACACATAGAGGACTAAGGTCTGATATGACAGGTCACCCATCACATTTGTATTCATGAGCAGCTAAATGAATGAATTGATGAATAAATGCATAACAGGAATCGGGTAAATTGTCGCATAAATGTCAAAGGATGCGCGATCCGCCGGAGCTTTGTGATTTGGATTCGGCGAGAGAGGGAGACGGCTGATTGGTTGTAGAGTAGTGTAAATGGATAACAACTGTGTCTTCGATGGAAATAAAAAGAGCTCCCTGGCTCCCGACCGTCGCGGAGAGATATTATTAGTTGGTTTTAAAACGGGCGCGCTTGAATGCGAAGAGTACAAAGGGGCCCCACGCCACCCGACGTCTGAGGCCTCCTACCTGCGGCCGGGCGCCTGGAGAGCAGCGTGATGCTGCGCGCAGACCGTGCAGTTACTCACCGTGTTATCTCCCTGTTTAGTCCTTTGTGTCTGCTAAGATGGAGACATAAGGGCCGTGTGGAACATCCAACAGCAATCTGCTTTAACAAGATGGCTCAGTTTGTATACACGCTTATCGCAGAGCCAGGCAGCAGGACCAGTGTTTGACTGTTATTATTCATGATACAAGATGCCTTTGATGTGGGCTCTGGCGCGCCGCGGAAGCCTGTCTAACCTCCCCGCAACATATTCTCGCGGAAAACACATCGTCGCGGTGCTAAGGCTGCCTCTTTTACGTCTTTAGGAGACATGAGCTTCGGATGCCGAAAGAAAGTCATTACCGACTGCACTCCAAAATTATTGTCACAGTCATTTTTGTAGCTAACAAAGGGATCACACTTTAACAAAGTGGATAGGCCCGTACATGTTTAACTGACAGAGCCTTCTCAGAGCGTATGGAGAGTGGCTTAGTCGGTGAAAATGTCCATGGATGGCCTTGAGTTTTGATTCCGACAGGATTCTGACATGAGGAAGCGAGACAATGTCAAAGGGCCAGGAAGGCAGCACAGGGAAGACGATGGATGGGTCAACAAAACACTGGATTTAAAGACACTGCTTTTCATTTTTTGTTTCAAACCAGGGTGCTACCTTTATCTACGCTATTCTGCAACCGCACCTTTGTTAAATATCGTATCTACGACCACGAAGGTCCTCTATTTGAACTAAAGCCCTGATTGATCCCTAGGCCTGTCGTGCCTAGACTTGACCCAACAGATACCAAGAACAAACGTCCTTTTTAAGTTAAAAAAAATTGAATGCATTTAATCGCAGTTTACATTCCAAACAACACAGAAGCTCGGCTAACGGCTACCAAAATGGAGGAATCGGATGAAAGCACTGATGGAAGGCTCATTTTATTAAAAAAATAAATAAATACCTGCCAGGAGCCTTGATAAATGCAGAGTTTGTGCAAGGAAGCACTTCAACACTATGGTACCATCTAAAAGCAAAGCATGTTTCAGTGACCACAGAAACCGACGGAGCTGTTAGCGCTAGCAGTACCTGTCCGAGTACAGACAAGATGTGTAAGCAGTGTGTTTGTGTTATTTAGAGTCAATACTGTTCAGAAAAAAGTACTTAAAGTACCTAAAAAGACACTTTAACTGTAGGTCTGTTCAGTTTTTTCTTTCTTTATCTACTGTCTTGAATTGAAACGCAATTAAATGCATTTCTCCAGACATTAAAAGAGCCTGAGTTTAAAATATTCATGTTTGGGTCTATTATTTGATTCAACTGTCCACTAAAATCCATTTAAATTTAAAAACGTTGCTTTTCGAGGCAAATATTGTTATGCGATTAAAATGCGATTAATCGAGATTAATGAATTACAAAGCCTCTGATTAATTAGATTAATTTTTATTTTAATCGAGTACCACCCCTGATATATACATTGCACCATTTTGGTTTTTGGTTTACTGCAGTAGACTAAAAGTAGGCTAAAATCCCTTTTGTGTGTCATTTTACGGGTGGATAATTCTCAAATCAATACAGTTTGTGCATGTGCTGAGCCATGTTACTTGGAGAAAAACAGAAACATATTTATGAGACAGCTATTTTAATTAGAATGGACTTAGCCGCTCCACCCCAAATTACTTATTTCCAGTAAATGTCCTAATAAAATGGAGATTTGCAATCTATAAAAGTCAAGAAAACATAATAGAGTGTGATTATGTCATACTATATCAAAGTCAGCGCTAACCCTTTACATAGCACTGCCATGATTCTGATTCATAGCATCAGTTTTGATGGCGTTTCAGTTGAGGGAGTTCCAGTTCTATTACGTAACTATTTACTGAGTGATTTTTACGAGGCTCTTACAATCTTTGAAGAGATACGGGTTTAAGACGATTCGTGCAGAGATGAGGGACAGCCGTTTGAACGTATGGGGTACTGTCAAACATTGGCTAAAGACCTGATAGGAGGATCCTTCTATCCGAGGAGTCACTGAGGACTGGAATGTCCACTGACTGATAAAAGCAACTGCTGCACTATAACTTCCTCCCAGGTCACGGCAGACAGGCCAGCGAGTGTGTCTCTGTGTGTGTAGATGCTGGAGTAAACACCTCTTCAATCAATAGCAATTACAAAGTCGCATGGCTGATTGTTAAATTCAGTCGCTAACGGAGTCGCGGCGTGTCGATGTGTGTCATGTATCTCTCCGAGCCTACACGGCGTTGCGGTTTGTTCAATCGAGGCTTGAGTGATGGGATCAGTGATAAAAGAAGAGTTTGCCTCAGCAGTTCAGCCGAGCTTTGCAGATTAACATCAGATGTGGAAGTGAAATTCATTCACACATCTCCTCGGTAAACATGTGTTTAGCAAACAGGCAGCAGTGGCTCAGTGGTACGCCGCGGCGTGCAGATGCTCATTTGTTGAAATAAAGCCGATTAGTCTATTAGTGAGAGCGATAAAGCACAGAGACTGCCGGAGTGGCAAAAACAGAATTGAATCTATACTGCTTAATCAATCAAATAGAATTACAGTAATAAAACGCAGCTTCGTGCGATCAACATTTATTCATTATTAGAATACCCATAGCTGCATTATGACACCTTCATGAACACACATTATATTTCCTAGTATCATAGTGGTTACTGATTACAGCTGCAATCTGTCACCTCAGGATCAACTGAAACTGCAATTTCAGTCTAAATAAATGCAGATCCTACACCAAGCATACAGTTTTATTTAAATTTCACATTTCTCAGTCACATTAGGTCTATCCCATAACCCTGATCATGTAGTTTGGACAGTGTATTTCCTACTATTCTTAAACTTTGTACTTTGTAATTAATTAATCTTGTATAATCTCAATTAATCTCAATTAATCTCGATAATCTTAATTAATCGCATAACAATATTTGCCCCCAAAATTAATTTGAATGGATTTTAGTGGCTGACTGAATCAAATAATAGACACAGACATCTTTTAATGTCTGGAAAAATTCATTTAATTGCATTTCAATTTAAAACTGTAGAAACAAAGAAACATAAAACATAGTCAAAATCTTTACAACTAACAATTCTGTAAGGATACAGCGGAGCCCCTTCCAAACATCGTCAGGGCTTGTGCGGCTTACCATTCCTCTCGGCATCCGTTTGCTTTCCCGCAGGCAGACTCTTCAGTTTTTGCCACGAGGTGCCATTGAGCCAGTCTGATTTGACTGCTTGTTTAATCCTCTAATGACCTGTTTGTCCGTATCTGTCTTGAGCAGCGCTCTAAGTAGCTTACACAGAGCATACATATTACTTGAGAATTTAAGCCACCCTATTAGCCCCCAGAAGCATTATTTGAACGGGAATCATTTCAAAAAACCTTCAGTATGTCCAGATATTAGGAGGTTGTTGATAGCCATAACATTATGACCACTGAGATGAGAAGCACATAACATTGACCATCTTGTGATAATTCAGTGTTCTGCTGGGAAACGTTTGGACCTGGCATTCATTCATTGGTGTGGATGTTACTTAGACATGTAGCACCCACTTAGATCAGACCAGGCACCCCCACCCCATACCAATGACACTCTTTGATGGCAGCCTGGCACACACAAAAACACTTTAGTGTTCTCAAAAAAACATGAAGAACAGGACAAGGTATTGACCTGGCCTCCAAATTCACTAGATCTCAAACTGATCAAGTATCTGTGGGATGATCCACAGAGGCCCCCCAATAACAATATTCTGTTGAGAGACACCACAGGACACCAAGGATGGCCTACACAATATTAGGAAGGTGGTCATAATGTTATGCCTGATTGGTGTATATTACTGTATACTACTTTGGAATCACACTGTTGAAGCCAAGGTTGCTGGTTCTTGCTGTTACACTTTGTCCAGAGCATAAATGTCTGCCTCATCCCCAGGCTTGAACATCGACAACTCATCTGACGTAATATGAATGAAGGCTGGTGAAAAGTTTCCAACAACAGTCCAAATCTGCATGTTTGCCAGAACTTCATTAAGTGACAACTACTGCAAGTGACAACTAAACTCAATGCTCTTTGATTAGGTTTGTCTAATCTGATGTTCTGATGTTCTCCTCAAAATTGAAGCCAAAGCAAGAAGAGCTCCCCCTGGTGGCTGGCTCCATTGTAGGTCATAAGCACCATCTCTTCCATGTTAGTGGATGGGAACCAAAATGCTTAAGTACACGTCAAATAGTGGTGGACAATCCATGTGTGAAAATGATGTCTCATGCTCCCTGAACCACTCTTTGACAATCTGAGCCCCATGAATCCTGACATTGTCATCTTGGAATATGATCCATTGATGGAATAAGCTGCTCATTCAGTATATTCAGGTAGTCAGCTAATGAACCTAGACCTGAGCAACTGCAGCAACCCCAGATCATAGCACTGCCCCATAGCACAGGCTTGTACAGTAGACACTAGGCATGATGGCTGCATCACTTCATCTGCCTCTCTTCTTACCCTGATGCCCCCATCACTCTGGAACAGGGTAAATCTGGACTCATCAGACCACATGACCTTCTTCCATTGCTCCAGAGTCCAATCTTTATGCTCCCTAGCAAACTGAAGCCTTTATTTCCAGTTATCCTCACTGATTAGTGGTTTTCTTAAGGCTACACAGCTGTTCAGTCCCAATCCCTTGAGTTCCCTTCACATTGTACGTGTGGAAATGTTCTTACTTTCACTATTAAACATAGCCCTGAGTTCTACTGTCGGTTCTCTGTGATTTGATTTCACCAAATATTGAAATTTCCTCCTCAAAGACGATGGTTCTCCACTCTCCTTCCAGTTTCGAATAATGTGTTGGACAGTTCTTAACCCAGTTTTAGTAGTTTCTTCAATCTCCTTAGATGTTTTCTCTGCTTGATGCCAATGATTTGACCCTTCTCAAACAGACTAACATCTTTTCCTCAACCACAGGATGTGTCTTTAGACATGGTTGTTGAAGAAATGAGAAGCTACTCATTGCATCAGTTGGGGTTAAATAACTTGTTTCCAGCTGAAAGATAATCACCCATGCAGTAATTATCCAATAGGAGGCTCCTACCTATTTGCTTAGTTAAACCCAGGTGGTGACGTTTTGTTTTTTTTCAATCCAGTGCAAGCGTCTGAGGTATATGAACAGGTAACAAAACCTTCCTTTAACTGACACTTAACGCCCTGCAGACATATAGTTCTAAGTCCCTTGCAAAACCTGTACAACAGACCCCCCGTCACGTCTATTACATCTGCCGAAAATTCCTTTGTAGTATCAAAATATGACTTGTGAAAAATGCACAGGTCAAAGCCACATTATATAAACCTTTGGAGTTTATATTGTAATCTATTGTATTTTCCCGGCACAGAAAATCACTGGTCTGGTTAAAAATGAAAAAAATGAAAATAATAAAAGCAATTTTTTTTTTTCTTTTTCAATGAGCTGAAAATCTCGAATGTATTCATATATTCATTGTATAACTCGAATACATTCTGCCGAACGGATTCGGGGCCCGAACAGAAATGGCTTTGTGTGTGTGTCAGCATGTGTTTCCTGGGAATGTGAGAAAATGATGAAATTTAGCCTTTCATTGTTTTATTTAGTTTTATCTTGTTTTTTTCTTTGTTTTTTTTTTGCATTTAACTTACTATTACTTTCTGTAGATATGTTCCAGTACCTGATTTTCTCTGCCTGTCGTCGTCTGAGGAGAAAATGGTCCCGAGATGAAGAATTATTTTTATTGTTCTCGTTAAATGCGCAACAAGGATAAAAAATAAATAAATAAATTGCTATTGCAGGTTTTTACGGGCTTTTTTTATGTAACTGTGATCGGGGCGGAAGTTATATCATTTCGGTGGGCGGGTGACATTTACTGGTCGTAGCCGATCTTAATAAAAGTCGAGTATTGACAAACCGGTATATCAGCGTGAATCACACGAGCTGCGGCATTGTGTCGGGGGGTTCTGCAAGAGGCCTGCGCGTTCACGGTGACGACTGCAGCCTCAACCGTGGACGCCTCAGTATGTAGGCGTCCAGTTTTCCTGAATGTGTTGCAGCAGCACAATGCTAAGCCCTTGAGAGACATGCAACCTGCTATTCATCAGTCCCAACTCCCCTCAGCTGTCTCTCTCTTTTCAGCCTTAGTGGACATGGCAGCCTGCTCACAAGCATTTTTTATTTTTTATTTTTTCACCACGAGGGACATCGGCTCATTCCCGCCAGCCCTTTCCCCACCGCGGCTCGGATCAAAGCCACCCGCATCGGGGAAATAAACATATCAAAAATTGCCAACAAAAGAGTCGGTGACTGATCTGGAATGAAAAGCAAAAAAAGAAAAGCGAGGGCTCTCGGTGAACGGATCACAGGCGGGAGGGATCCGGTGGGCCGGTGTGAAGATGAGTCAAAAACTAAAAAATGCAAGGAAAGGATCCTGCACCGAAGGCCGCCTACAATGACGTCATCGAGGCTGCGCGAGCGAGAATGAAATGCATGTTGCGGTGCGAGGTATTGATGTATGGGCGCCGGCTTTGAAACGCGCCCTGGAGTCAGCTACAAAGATTCCGCGAGGAGCTTTTAGTGCAAAATCAGCAGGTGCATTTGATGGGCAGCTGCGGGAGAGGGAGGGTGGGATACGCAGAGATCTGTTATCGGGGAAGCTCAGCTGTTCATGACAAAAAAAAAGGCCGTCCTCTGTTATGAAATGCTGCTTATATATCTGACAAATGCTTTATCATTTTAAATGTATGTAGACTTTGCTGCAGCTTTCGGGTTTGGGTTATTTCAATTTCTTGGATAATAGGCTGTGGTATACAGTACTAGGAAGATTTATACAATGTTATTTTGGGACTTTCATTCATCAGAGAATGGACACGGGCCTTCTGACTTGATCAGTTTGGGATCTAGTGAATTTGGAGGCCAGGTCAACACCTTGTGCTGTTCTTCATGTTGTTCCTACACCATTTTTCCCAGCGTGCATCCTGCTGGGAATGGCTGCTGCCATCAAGGAGTGTCATTGCTATGGGGTGGGGGTGCCTGGTCTGGTCTAGGTGGGTTCTACATGTCTACGTAACATCCACGCCAATGGAAGTTTCCCAGCAGAGCATCGAATTGTCAGAAGATGGTCGACGTTATTTGCCTGGTCATAATGTTGTGGCTGATCGCTGTATTTGCAGCTTGACTTGTACGCACTGCAGTACACGCACTACGCGGTACACACTGTCCATTTTTAGGAAGCCTGTTTCCTTATACGTGGTGTTAAATATACATTCTGTTTTGCTGCGCTTGTTAAATTCTTAACGGTACAGCAAATAGTTTTTTGAATAAATTTAAAAGTTAAACCAGAAGAAGAAGAAGAATTTAACATTATCCTGCAGAATACCTAACTCAGCCTTACATGCTTTCTATACACAATCAGTTTCAGTCACATATTACACCAGTGCCTTCTGCACACTTTCTCGTGTTTGTTAATAAAGGTTTACAGAGGAAACGATGCATTTATTTCATCTTACCCTGTAAAAGGTGAGGGCGACCGGGACGTGGTGCACAGCAGTTTGAATAAATGTAGATGTGAGAACACTAAAATGTCAAGTAAGCCACAAATTCATTCTCTACTGTTAACGCAGGACCCTTATTGCACAGACAGAACGTTCCGGTTTGTGTTAAATAATTAATACAAAATCAACGTGTGCGGTGAAGTGGTTTAGTCATGACTCTTGACTGATGGGTAGTGATCCGCTGCTGAATTAACACTGCAGAGAAGAAGGGGTCAAAGCCATCAGGTGCTCAGTTTAGAAACAAGAGGTTTTGTATTGTTCTTTTTGTAATTAAAAACTATAGATTGTACTTGTACCTAGACTGTATAAAAATAGGTGGCGAAACAGCTATTTAATAGTGAAGGCAGAGCTTGTGGAGCTCCCCCTGGTGGCTGGCTGCAGTATAGGCCATAAGCTCCACCCCCTCCATGTTAGTGGGCGGGGCATGGGCTGAACTAAAACACTAAAATACACGTCAGATTTTATTTATTTTTTCCCAAAGGTGGCTTCTGTCTATCTAGGTTGTTGATATAATACTGATGCACGTTCAAAAGTCAAATTTGGTTTTAGTTAGTTATTCAACACTATAGAAACAGGATGTGACATCACGATGACGACAAGTTTGCCGTGTCAACCGCTCCGTGAGTCGGTCCAGGAGGACTGTAAGAGTTGAAAAAAAACAAAAAAAAACAGATACATAAATAAGTACGGTGTATAATCCAACATTTCTTTGTAATAAGTGGAGACGGTGCGGAACAAAAACACGAGTGTCTGGATAAAATGTGGGCGTGGCTCCAGTCTCTCCAGTCTCCAGGCTCAAAACTCGTATCTTAGACTTAGATAAACTTTATTCATCCACAAGGGAAATTGCTTGGTCACAGTAGCAGTAACACTCTTAAGAACCACAGCTAAAAGCAAGTTTAAATAAAATAAAATAAGTAAATAAAAACTAGTAAAATAGATAAAATAGTCTAAGCAAAAATATACAAATTGAACAAATTAGCATACTAGTATATAACAAATGTTCAAGAAATAGAGATGGATGAATATAAATTACAAGGATGATAGTAGGTGCAGTAGTGTCCATTGTCTGGGTATTACGGGTATCCCCGGGAAACTAGCGCCAGTTTGGCCAAAGCAAAGGAGTGGAGATGCATTGTCCATATTTATATACAGTCTATGGTTGGGTCAATAATAATCTCATAAAATTAGTGCACACTTGTACAACAGACTCACTCACGTCTATTAGATCTGCCTAAAATTTACTTACATGGCTTGACATAGGCACAGTACATAAACCTTTGTATTTTGGACAATGCAAGGGAGTGGGGACGCATTGTACACATTTATATACAGACTACAACCCAGACCAAGACCAGCTCCACCTTACGCCAACTCTTCTGTTTGTTAACATATGTGCAAATAGATCTGGTTCTGCTTTAGAAAGCTTGATATATCTCACATAAGGACATAATATTTATCTAACAGGTAAGAAATGAATGTATGGTTTGAGACGTTTTAACACAAACTTAGGGGCTCTCCTGAAGTACTTTGGAGCAGCCGCTGGTGCACACTTCACACATTTACGGGTATTGACAGTAACACCAAGCTACTACTCTATAAATTTAGAAGATTTTTTTGGGCGGGGGAAACAAGCTGACAAAGTGTTGTGTGTTTAGTTTGTTTGTATTCTGGGAAACATAAAACTTACACCCCGTTCTTTACGGCGCACACAGCCCTGAGATGAGCAGCGCATTGCCGAGGCCTGCTGCGTACGTATTGATCAATATTATAAACGATGCACCGCGCACTTGTTGCTTTTTAATTATGTGTACTTACGATGCCGGCAACCTGAACTCCTCCCTTTAATCATAGCTTAAATAGATTATGGTTAATGGGGAAGGCGGCGACCTTCAGCGGTGATCCAAGAATTTCCGTGTTCAGCACTTTATTTCACTTTAAAAACAAATCGGTTTATGACCAGAATTTATTAATGGAGCACTGGTTGTTAGTGTAACTTACTGACTGTTAAATATTAAAACAAAGTGGTCGAAGTGAGGAGGATAAAACGCATCTTAGCATATAATATTCATCAGGAGAGGAAAATTCAGTTAAGTTTAAGAACTGAAGTGGACACACGTGTTTATCTGAGCATCAATCAGTCTGATCTGCTTTGCTTTATTTTCTTAAACATGCCAATGAAATCTGGTTGATTCAGTTCAGACGCGACCCCCGCGCCGACCCCCGTGGCGAAGACCAGCGGCTCCTTTAATAGCTTCTGACAAGGAAATCAAAGATCAAGATGGAGTACTGTACTAAATGGCAGGTCTTCATAATTACAGGGCAGGTGGGCTTCGGCTCACAGCTGCGTGGAGTTTGGCTCAATAATTAATGAAGCGGAACGCGTCTCCCGCGGAGAAGAGAGAGAAAGAGCCGGACGGCGGAAAATTCGCTTCGCTCGCGATGAAACGCAGCAGAATAACTTTTGGAATGGCTCCACCTGCGATGATCAATTAAAGCTCGCCTTATTTGCCGCTGATAAAAGGAATGGAACACAGCTCAGGTGTTATGGCTCCTGGTAGCACACTTACTGTATATCACAGAAAAGGAAAGTTCACCGGTTTAACTAGTGGTATATTTCTATGAAATGTCTGTTCTGTGACAAGTTGAAGTGAAGTCTTGTGAATTCAGGGACGTTTTGCTTTAAAACTGGGATAAAATCTTCCTCTTTTACTAAAAAACTCTGCAGTCAAAGCAGGTACGGTGCAACTAACATCCAAGCATTTCCTCTGCTGACCATGCTTTGGATAGAACTGATCTAGTCACGAGTTGACCTGAGATGCCTCCCGCTCTCTCGTTGCTACCTAGCCAGCAATGTTATCCTGTACACAGACGTATTGATAACAGGTTGATGCAGTAGAGTCTTCAGTGGATGGATGCACCGAAAGATTTAACTTGCATAGCTACGACAATCAGGCATAACATTATGACCACTTCTCTAATATTGCGTAGGTAACAGTTGCAACACATCAGCGAATGGGACATGGACCTTTCTGGGTATTCTGGCAACAGGGTGTTGTTAGTGTTGGTCCTTTGGGTCCTATGGGTTGAGGGGAGGGGCCTCTGTGGATCATCCCACAGATACTTGACCAGTTTGGGATCTAGTGGATTTGGAGGCCAGGTCAACACCTTGAGATGTTCTTCATGTTTTTTTGAGATGTTCCCTGAGGTGGCCATCAAGGAGTGTCATTGCCTGGTCTGGTCTAGGTGGACGCTACATGTCTACGTAACATCCACACCAGTGAATGAATGAATGAATTCCAGGTCCAGAAGTTTCCCAGCAGAACATTGAATTGTCAGAAGATGGTCAATGTTATTTACTCGACATGGTCATAATGTTGTGCCTGATTGATGTCAGTTACTTACTTCTCAAGTTCTTCTTGAGATCTTCACCTTTGCCGAAACCTTTGTCGTTTGTCCATGGTCCTCAAGAGGGGAAACAGTTACAGGAAATGAATGAATGAATGAATGAATGAATGAAGTATTTGTCTGTGTTCCTGGTGAAATCTCCATATATATCTCAAGTAGTGTTACAGATTTGAAAAGACTTTAATTTCACTGTTCTTATATGCTGCACATTCAGCCTTTTGCACAATGCATCAGTATGTACTGCAGCTATATTTACTGATATGTTGGTACGTCTGAGCTAAACAACCTTTACTCCACGCGTACCATTAAAATACATAAACGCATCTGAAACCCCTGCAAGCCTAACCTACGTAAACATTCAGCATAGTTTTTTCCTTCCTGTATGTTGTACTCTATGTTTTCCTGTTAACATACTACAGTATTTTACATTTCTGATCTTATAATTGACCTGTTTTAGTCTGGTATCATCCATGTTTTTGATCCGTCTACTTCTGTCCTTGGCCCTGACCCCAGCTGTCTCTTGTGCCAGAAGGAGCACGCTGCTTATATGCGGTTGCACGATATTGCGTTGCCTCCTCTGCCTTGAACAGAACTACTCTCTGGCTCGCCGTGGTAATTAAATAGAAATAGCAGAACATGAATCAGTGATGTATGTCAACCTTAGTGTAGCAAACACCGCGGCAAAACTAAATATCAAGGGCTTTCGTTTTTCCATAAATTGTTATGTCTGCAAAAACTATATTTGTTTTAAGATACGCATTACTGCAGCGCTGACAGCTGTCAACATCTGCCATCTCTTTGGGATTCCAGCTGCCTTACATCTTTGCAAACCGCCGCGTGTTCGTGCCGCTGCAGAGAGACGCCGGGAGTAGCCTTTGTGTGTTTGAGCCAAACCGGGTTAAAGTCCGGTCGGACGGTTTGTTTGACCCCTGATCTTCGAGCATTATGTCCAGAATGAGGTCAGCGAAGGGAAGGTTCTGCTGACTCGCCAGAACTGGGGGGAAACATTGACCCGGCAGCTTTGCGATGGATTTTCTTCTTGGTGCAGGGCTGCAGCTTCCTGACTGATTACAACCATATGAAGAGAAGCAGAGCAACCTTTCCTTTTAAACGTAAACACACATGGTGTGGGTTTGTGTCTTACACAGGAGTGCATTCCTGAAATGTTTAGGAGACAGCATTATCTCGAACTCTCCGCTCATGCAGTATTTATGTCTGGCGCGCCGAGGCTGCAGAGAACCTCCAGCCGAATGATGAAATATTTCAGCCTCCGCCTCGTGAGTGGCTACGGCGAACAGGGCCAGCTGCTTATTGTGCGCCATTAAAGACAAAACAGAGGCCATTACATCTTCACCTGTGGGCCGCAGGGAGGGCGGCGGATGAGGAGTGATGTGGCTGTCGGTTTTGTCAGCGGACCTCTTTCCGTTTGTCTCGCATCCCCTGCCCACTGAGAGCGCCGCGCGTTCGGCCATCTCTCAAGCCACGGTGTCCATTTATCTCAAGGAGACGTGTCAAAGGTGTGACAGATGAGAGGAGCACCTAATATTTCCTTTAGCTGGTGCCCAGTCAGCAGCAGTCAGCAGCGTTCTGCTCACCACGGCCTCCCTTCTGCCACTTTGCTCGGCTTCTTCGCCGCGCCGGGGTTCCCAAGCACGTTATTGGCTTCGCAGAACCAATAAAGAAAAGTTATTGTTTGTGAAAATCTACATCATAAATCAGAGTTTGAGAGTTGTATTATAATCTACATTTTCATTTCATGTTGCCAAGATAAGAAGAAGAGGAGGCCACGCGCACAAAGAGAATAATTATTTTGCCAATCCATTTGTTCTGGAAATATGTTGAGGGACAGTAGTGTATCACTAATGTAAGGCCTGCATGGATGGGTGGTTGTAGTGTGTAGGTTGTAAAGTACAGTGATGTGTGAAGAGAGACAGCGAGAGAACATACACAAAAGCTGGGCTTTATAAATTACCACTGCCACCTTAAAGGTACAGGTCTTAACAGGGAATTGCCGTCTGGACATTATATCTAAAATACGATTGTTTACTCACCCATATAACTTTGGTGTCATTTGGAGTTGTTCGGATGATATTTAGATTCAACGGAGCGCCTTGTATATCCATATAATGTGGGAGTGAATGGGGCGCCGAAACACAGCATCTAAATAACGCATTATCCGCCACCAAACTCGTTCATATCACCAATATTTTGTTATGATACGCTAGTGCTATTCCCCATCCGGAGTTATAAGCGAACAAGTTTCACGGCAGATAATGCGTTATTTAGAGGCTGCGTTTCAGTGCCCCATTCACTCCCACTATATGGATAAATGCAACACTCCACTGGATCTAAATATGAGCCAATTGACTCCAAATGACAGCAAAGTTATATGGGTGAGTAAACGACCATATTTTATGCCAGAAATAAGGTCCAGGTTGTGAAAAATGGTAATTCCCCTTTAATAGAATGGCAGGAATCAGATTAAACATAGCATAGGCCATCACAACTTGCTTATAAAGCTCTCTACTAGTCTGATGAAATGGGTCAGTCCCTCCCTGTTCCTATCTCTTTATATGTGAGATTAAATAATACGAAAGCCGCCACCCACTATATTTTGTTATGATACGCTAGTGGCTAGTGCTATTCCCCGCTGAGATCCGGAGTTATGAGCAAACGAGTTTCACGGCAGATAATGCATCATTTAGATGCTGTGTTTCGGTGCCCCATTCACTTCCACTATATGGATATGCACAGATCTAAACATTGTCCAAACACCTCCAAATGACACCAAAGTTATATGGGTGAGTAAACGACAGTATTTTATGCCAGAAATAAGGTCCAGGTTGTGAAAAATAGTAATTTCCCTTTAATGGGATGGATTAAACAGCAAGAATCTGATTAAACATCTGAAATTATCTTGCTGCATGGACAGACATTTGTTTTCCTGAATTAAGATTCTTAAATCTGATTTAAGATCATATTGTAAAGTCGAACAAATAAGAAATTAACCCTTAAAACAAGATAAATTATCTAGCACCTCTAAATCTAAGTTTTTGTATCTTGGTAAGAACCAAATAATTTGCAGTGTACTAGTCTGATGAAATGGGTCAGCCCCTCCCTGTTCCTTTTTATCTCTTAAATGTGAGACTAAATAATACGAAAGCCGCCACCCACAATAACAGATCCGCAGATAATTATTACTCAGATCTTTTAGCTTATTGCTCGGTGTGGGCGGTTCATGAACACGACTCTCATAAACCTAGAAAATGTTCCCAGTGGCCGCATCCGGCTATTTTAGGCAAAAGGGCTCCAACCTCAACATTATTATACACAAGCCAAGATAGCACTGTTGAAAGACTGACTGACTGGAAAACATAGTTGAGACATTCCCATTCGTTGTGTTAGGCCATGACAGATATAAAAAATGTGAATGCTAGCTGTGGAGTTGTGTTTAGCGCTTCCAGGACCTTAGGATAATAATAAGTAGTGTAAACTACACTTTGGTTGTACTTATTTGCACTCAGACACAACAGGACACCCTCAGAAGGGCCATGCCCATTCTCTTGCACTTTATTTTAAAAACTAAACATTACTATTCATCTTTCTTTCTGTCTTTCTCTCTACGTATCATTTGGCCTCGGTCTTGAAAAGCAATGATCTTGGCAGCGGTTTCATGGAAACCTTGGCAAACAACAAAGCAAAGGAAAAAACAACTGTATGTGTCTCTGACCCAAAGCCCCGAGGAAATGGATGGATAGACATTTGATAAGTCAACATCTTAAGTACCTACCTCGCCTCTCCTGAGTCGAACAACAAAACCCCAAAAAAACTGAAAATAAAGCAGTGGCTGAAGTTTCTGAGAAACAAAATCAATCAAAAAACAAACAAAAACAAAAAAAGAAAAATCTAAACTTCAACTTAAAAATCCTTGAACAATCCAAGTAGCTTGCCAAATTTTCTTTAAACGATTTTTTATGTTGGGGGGGGGGGGGATATTTCACTGCGGATGAAAGAGAAACGTTCTGCAATTTCCTTTGAAGCTGATCATGATACGATATCAAACGTGCACCATTTCGGGCCTAATTCCATATGAAGGCAGCCTCTTATTCTGAAAGGTTATCCATCTGCCACCTTGATGTAGATATCAGTAAAAACGGATGTGTGATGAATATTTTCAGCTCGGAGGGCATTCAGCAGGATGTAAAGCGCGTCCAGCTTCTTTCGTAATTTAAAAAAAAACACAAATGTCGGCGGGGGTCCTTTAATGCTATGATGTAAAACTAAATAAACAGCGCGCAGTCAGGGACTGATGCATTCAAGTTCTCTGCACCCAGCTGAGCCTGTAGTTGCTGATCAGGAACGTCTGCTTTTTCAGACTGACTGTCCGGCTTTAGTTCTACTGCAGGAGAAACAGCTGAAGCAGTTGATTATATTTATACTTCCTCACCACAGAATTTGGGGCCAAAGACGTAACTAGTGTGGGACCCATACTGAAATATGACACACTGATGGGCACTGCATGCATTTTACAAGCATATTCCATTTACCTTTCCATATCAGGCCTAATTAATATTAATTCATGTAAACGTGTCATGTACTGATGTTTATCAGGCTTTGGGAGCACTCTTTGGACACAAGTTTGGGTCTGGAGCACATTTGGAATACGTGTTATACACAAACCAACCAGCCAGCCAGCTGTTTGGAAGGCGAAGTCAGAGACGCAGGTCCAAATGAAAAGTCCATATGTCTGTCTGGAAGGAGAAACCAACCAACAACTTTGCAAAGCATGCAAACGAACAGGAGTATTCGCTGCGAGCGGCTTATTGGGCGTACTAAAAAAACACTGTAACGTGAGCTGGAGCATAAATACACGACATATTTGTAGAGAAGAAGTCGTTTCTCGGCGGGTTTCTCAGGCTTCCTGCTGCCGATGCCGCTAATTCGATTATGTCCAGATTAAACCTATGCTGCCATTATTAGAGGCGTTACATAAACACCCTAACAAGGTTATGTTAGTCATACAGGCTGAAATTGAGTGTATATAACCTGATTAACACGCCAAGATTACTTGTCAATCTTAACATAACGTTTGGACTAGCAGTACGTTTTAATGCAGTAATATAATACACTTGCGTACGTGTTGTAGCCGTGGTGATTTTTAGATCTTGTTTCATGTTGCAGTGCGATACGCGATCTATAGTTTTGTTTTTATATTTCATACGTTCACGTCTGTCGATAAAAGACACATTTATTTAGTATCAGCTGTCCACATACACACGTCTGAGCCCTGCCTTCGTGAATCTGCTATATCGAATTTATTTTTTGGAAATAAAAGCAGAACACAGACACAGGTCGGTGATGGTTGTGAGTGCGGCAGGCGAAGGTCGTAGACTCAAGCTGGGATCCAGGTGCGGACCACCACTACACTCGAGCACAGACAAGAAAGAAAAACACCCAAAAGACACAGAGGAAGCCCAACGGATGGGGAAAGAGAATAAAAAACGAGGAAATGGAGAAAACAAAAATAGCCGAGACCCTGACAGAAACTTCCTTTAAAAGTTACATCTTTGTCAGTCAACAGAACGTGTCTACCAGGGGTTGGACCAGCTCAGAATGTTTTATTGTCAGCTTTATTGGGCTTTAATGGCTCTGCGGCGCCTCCCAGAGTTGACCCTCTGGAGGCGTTTCATGTCTATGGCCGTCCAGTTGGCGTACCAGGCAGTAATACTGTAAGTGAGGATGGTACAGTGGTCTTTAGCAGATCTGTACACAGGTTGGTTTTCTTGAGGGCTCTGAGGAAGTTGAGCTTTCTTAACCAGCCCAGTGGCGTTTACGGACCAGACGAGATTCCCGGAAACGTGATTCCCCAGAAACTTGACGAAGGAGACTCTTTCGACATCTTCTCCATCGATGGTTAAGTCAAGTCACCACTTATGATGTCAACAGAAACACGGCAGGAAAAGAAGGTTTCCAACAATGAAATCTGACAACAGACAGCTCATGTGCTACATACTGTGCGCTGCAGATATGTACAGCCAGAACAGTTGAGCTGTTCTGGCTGCGTATAGAGCTACTGGCTGCGCACCGACACCATTGTGATATGATGCGGATGATTGTTTCAAGTCCATTATGACATAACTCAACCTAACAGCAACAGGAAGGTGCCGCGTGCAGATTAACCTTTATTGATCCATGGGAGGGGGATTCATTTACAGCTTGTCCACAGTCACAACGACATGTCTAATTATGTTACGTATCAACACAGGTCAGAGAAAAACATACAGAGGTCGATGAAGGATAGGGGTAAAAATGGGTTAAGAGGATTAGCTAAATAACAGCCACTGGCTATGTTTAATGCCCTGACAGAAGAAAGAAGACAATATTTGGAGTATTGGTTAGTTGTCCCCTGGGATACGCGATAATGACAGCCTTCTCCACCACCACTTTTGTCTATCGAAGGAATTTTCCAATAAAGCTCACTACTATTATTACGACTCAACGGGGAATAGCACTAGTGTATCATAACAAAATATTGGTGAAATGAACGAGTTTCATGGCAGAGGCTGCATTTCGGTGCCCCATTCACTCCCATTATATGGATATACGCGGATCTAAATATTGTCCGAACGACTCCAAATGACACCAAAGTTATATGGGTGAGTAAACGACCGTATTTTACACCAAAGTTATATGGGTGAGTAAACGACCGTATTTTACACCAAAGTTATATGGGTGAGTAAACGACCGTATTTTACACCAAAGTTATATGGGTGAGTAAACGACCGTATTTTACACTAAAGTTATATGGGTGAGTAAACGACCGTATTTTACACTAAAGTTATATGGGTGAGTAAACGACCGTATTTTACACTAAAGTTATATGGGTGAGTAAACGACCGTATTTTACACTAAAGTTATATGGGTGAGTAAACGACCGTATTTTACACCAAAGTTATATGGGTGAGTAAACGACCGTATTTTACACCAAAGTTATATGGGTGAGTAAACGACCGTATTTTACACCAAAGTTATATGGGTGAGTAAACGACCGTATTTTACACCAAAGTTATATGGGTGAGTAAACGACCGTATTTTACACCAAAGTTATATGGGTGAGTAAACGACCGTATTTTACACCAAAGTTATATGGGTGAGTAAACGACCGTATTTTACACCAAAGTTATATGGGTGAGTAAACGACCGTATTTTACACCAAAGTTATATGGGTGAGTAAACGACCGTATTTTACACTAAAGTTATATGGGTGAGTAAACGACCATATTTTACACCAAAGTTATATGGGTGAGTAAACGACCATATTTTACACCAAAGTTATATGGGTGAGTAAACGACCATATTAAATGCTAGAAATAAGGTCTAGGTCGTAAAAAATGAATCCTGAACGTTGAGCATAACAGTGCAAAGTTTCCGCTGTTTTTTTTTTCTACTATCTCTCTCGATGAGAGGCACGGCATTAAAAGTTGCGAAACGTACCTTGTGCATGATTCACTTTTTTTGTGTGTATTAAAACACACCCGCGTAGCCATCTGCCAAGTACAATTGTGCTCATCCATTTCATGAGAAAACTCATTTTCAGCCTCTTAATTATTTTTCATTACAGCGGTGCTGAGGAATAGATTGGAATTGGACAGTAATTGCCCGGACTGAGTGGTGAAACAATCCTGATGTATCAGTCTAGATGAAGTGTGACAGGGAGACATCTCACCACTGTGCAGCACCCATTAGCCTGTTTCCTCCTTTCTGATCACCTAAAAAAGCCCTGGGATTGTGGTCAGTGCAAGGTCAGCGCGGTGGCATTTTAGGGAGGCAAAATGCTGGCAGCAGTCCGCGTGAGATGTTGATAACCTTGTCGCCGGCATTGCAACTGTCCTTAAGCGCGGCCGATTGTGAGTGGCTGTCACATTGCGGTGCACTTAACCATTTTCCTAAAGCTGCCACTGGAACTAAAGGGGGCAGCTCCTGCAGGTTTAAGAAGGATGTGTTCAGCACAGCTTGTGAGACTGCTGTTAGGATTATCTTTCTTTTTTCCCCTCATCTGCGCTGTGATAGAATAGCTTCTCGTGAGCAGTGCTGCCAATCAATACGGCTTTCTCTGCGAGAGGTAAAAAAGGGGTCTCTGCTATCAGTTCGGCTTGATTCCTTCAGTGCCTGTCCCAAATTTTCACTTTATACACCTCGCGTTGGCGAGTTCAAAAAGTAAAAGAGAAGACTGCTTTTCTGAGAGCATGGTGAGCAGATGGTGAAAAAAGTTCCATGCAGACTACTTCGAACTAATACGATGTAATTACCATAATGTCTGTTGTGACTCAGCGGATAATTGCAGGGAAAAAAAATTGTGACATGGGATGCCAAAACATATAGCAGAAGTCAAAAATCCAACATTAGCTAAATTTGGGTACATTGACCTACCAGTCATGTTTACCTGTCAGCACTATGGAGAGTTGTAATTTGTAATGTGAATAACTCCAAGCTTTCAGGGTTGAGCTTTTGGGCTTTCATTGCACAATTCACAATCATTCTGTCACTGCCCCTACTGCATTTGACCGTACTACCGGTACCATATTATCCCAGTAGAGGAGTCAGGAGAATGGTTTGTACCTCTGTATCAGCCCAGAACCCTACGCAGATCCTAACGCCACATCCCCAGACCACAAAAGCTGTGACTGGTCCGCTTGGCAGTAAAGTCTTTATGATTGGTTTGGATCAATAAAGATGGAACACATGGAGGAAAGGTGAACTGAGGAGGTTCAGAGATGCAAACATTTGTGCGACTCGTTTTGGGGGGAAATTTGGGCGAACGTTTCAGTTGCCATTGTTGAAAGTGAAGCAGGAAGTAGAAACAAAAATGAACCCGACTTGGTCCGCTTTACTTCATCTTCCAAAAGTAGAATAGGAGGCCTTCAGTTATCACTCTTCTTCCTTGTTGAACCAGAAGGCAGACACCCGCTGGTGTTACGGGGGAATTGCACTAGCGTATCATGAGAAAATATTGGTGAAATTAACGAGTTTTGCGGCAGATAATGTGTTATTTAGAGGCTCAGTTTCGGTGCCCCATTCACTTCCACTATATGGATATATGCAAATCTAAATATCATCCAAATTACACAAAAGTTATATGGCTGAGTAAACGGTCGTATTTTATGCCAGAAAGAAAGTCCAGGTTGTAAAAAAACAGTAGTTCCATTATAAGATTAAGTTTAAAACTTTCCCTTTTGGTAAATCTTATAGTATATTATATGTCTGACTTAGGTAACAGCTAGGGGCCTCGTCCAAATCTCCTTTCTCACCCACCATCCCTTCATATGCCATTTGTGCATGCCAATAACTCTGGCTTGCCGTGTTAAAGCCTGATGTACTGCACTGTTGACACAACCACCCATCCCGGACATCTCCTCTATGCGGACTTTATCAGTTCATAAAGCCTCTCCCCGGCTTCTTACTTTTGTCCTGTCACGAGCATTTCAGGGTATTTACTTGAACAACTGATGCAGTTTTCACCTTCGCAGTGCAGCCTCTTGTCTTGACGGTATGTAGCCAAGCTGAAAACCCATTTGTGTAGACAAGGGGAAAGATACAGGGCCACTGGGGGCGAGGATTTCACAGAGCAGTCATGCGGAAGGGGAATATGAGTATCAAGGGGTAAAATTGCCACAGTTTTTTAAAGTAGTTCCTTTGTATAATATGTACTGCGTAGTTAAGGATTGTAAGAGTATAGCTGTGTCATATTGTTAGTGCTTTAGTTGGCTAACTCTAACTAGAGCCTGAGGAAAAGTTGTAATAAAGATTGGGTTATGGGCAATTAAAAGGCAATGTTAAATGTAAGACTATGACAGGACACACACTCCAGTCTACTACTACAGCATAGTTTATCCACTGATCTTCATCAACTTTATTACTTCTTACCTCAATCTATCAAGGCTGCGCTAATTTCAGCACTTACAGAGTGTCCTGGACATAAATGTGAACATAACTCATAGGATATTGGGCCAGGTGGGGTTATTATTTTTGCCTCTTTTTCACGGAATAGAAAGAACACAGATACACATTCCACTTCACATATTTCATCAGATAGCTCCATTCTCCATGGTTCACATTGCGGCGTGCGTTTGGCTTTATTGGAAATTTCTGACAAATGACTGGATAAGACCTCAGGCTTCGACGGGAAGTGTGCCCCACCTTGCCGAGCAAGGAAGGCCCACTCTGCCTTTAGGACTCAGGCGGCTGCAGCCGGGTTTCGCGCATGAGTGGACGACGACCGTGAAAGTAAAAACACATCTTTCAGCCGTACTCGAGTGCCCAGACAGCGAGGGGGATCCTGCATGTCTTCGTTCTTCACCTTAACCCAGCTGTATCAAGGTCGGTCTTTGCTCGGCAAAGCAAGGGCACGCGGGTTTTTCCTCGGGGCGACGCAGCAGCAGCCCTGGCCGATTGCATCTCCAGCAGTTTCCTGCGTCGCGCAGTTCAATAATAATAAAAAAAAATAACTCGATAGAGATTTGGTGGCCTCTGATAGCACACTCAAGGTCTTTATTGTGTGACTGATGAGAGACGAAGGATTACCGAGAGTGTGCTCACACGAGGCAGACACTTAGCAACAATCTTGTGAAACTAATCAAACGGTCTCTTGATCGTATGGCCTTTTCCAGGAAATATATGTACTCTATGTGGGAGATTTTAGTGAAGACAGAATCAAGCAGGAGCCACTATTACCTTTGATACTGGTGATTGTGATCGGTCATGTGGCAGTTAGGACATCAGCTTTGAAAAATAGTACCAACCTGATAATGTCAGCAATGAAAACATGCAGTGGGCACAGTGTCTGCCTTTCTGAATGTACTGTGTCGTCCAACAGAGTCATGGGCTTGTCATGAAGTCGCAACCAAAAGACTACTGCGTTGGTTTCTCGTCTAACCCAATTTGACGGCACCAGCGATAGCATGTTGCTTCGGAGTATCACGAAGCTTTGTTCTGCATTGGTGTTGCCAAGTAAAACAGTGAAGATTGTCCCTTGAAGGCACTGTTGCCTTCAAATACCAATCTTCAACTTGCAAATTGTGAAAAACTAGGGGTGGGACTTTAATGTGATTGGTTCATTTAAATTTTTTTTTTTTTTTTTTAAATACGCATTTAATCGCAGTTTGCATTCCAAACAAGGCAGAACTTTTGTCAGTGCGCAATTTCCTAGTACACAATTTACAGTGATGCACACGTCATCAGAGTTCACATACTATCGAAGCACTTCAACCTAGTGGTGCCATCTAAACCACCGGAGCTGTTAGCGCTAGCAGTCCGAGTACGGACAAGACAACCCAAACCTTTTTCTTATTTTCTATTGTTTTTTACCATTTTTAAAATGGCACTTTAATGTTTATTCAGTTTTGGCCAGGGATATTTTTTTTCTTTTTCTACTGTTTTGAACTGAAATGCAATTTTAAGCATTTTTCCAGATTAAAAGATTTTGAGTTTAAATTCATGTCTGTGTCTATTATTTGATTCAGTCACAACTAAAATCCATTTTAATAAAAAAAAAAAAAAAAAATCCATTTTAATAAAATAAATAAATAAATCGTGCTTTTTGGGACAAATATTGTTATGCGATCAAAATACGATTAATCGCGATTAATTAATTGCAAGGCCTCTAATGAACTGGATTAATCTCTTTAATCGAGTCCCACCCCTAGAAAAAACGCTATTGTTTGTGCCACTGAACCATTGATATTATTCTAACACCTCAATAATGTGTGATGTAATAATCCATCCACTCTGTCTGTCCAGGTTATTCTCTTCCAACTTACTTGCCCCTGGCTCCCAATACACCTACTAGGTATGCTGGGATGGTTACTGAGAGCCAGCATTGTTATGCTCGCCTAACACGGCAACAGCCCTGTCAATTGTTCAACATAAAACATAATGCTTTCCATTCATTCTGTATTATTTCATCATAAATATGGATTGCTTATGCAAGTGGGTGCTATCACACCAAATGTTCCATCATTCTGTCTTACGAATTACCCGATATACAGGGAGATAAATTTAAATGTAAAAAAAAAAAAAAAAAAAAAGGTTTTCCATCATTGGGCAAGGTGCTACATTAAAATTGTAGCTGCCCGCTATGCTGGTAAGTGAAGTGGATGATTTAAAGTCTAAAACCAAAAATGTGCTTTGTTGAAAGTCATTTATGTCCATTAGATACTCCAGAATAATAACACAACGGAAATGCACTGTTCTCCTGGACAGAAAATGGCCTTGTTGTTAGAGAACAACTCTCCCGTTAGATTGAATAGAGCTATTTTTATCAGCTTCTATCTAGAAGAGGAGGTGGCGAGGGTGGCGCAGTGGGAAGGGTGAAAAAAAAATACTTTTTTTTCTGGTCAAGAGCTGAGAGTATTTTCTACGGGACAGCTGATCTGTATGCTTTACGGCCAAGAGAAGCCACTTACTCCATCATCGCAGAAATCCCTGCAGTACAGCCTTCCCCTTGTACATTTACAGGCCTGAGTTCAGCCCAGTATCCCATCTGTCAAGACGGAGAGCTGAACATGTCCATCTTACTCCATTTGGCAAAAAAAGAAAAAAAACACAGAGCAAAAAGCCAGAGAGGTGAGCTTCTCCATCTCCACTTTTCCCTTTTTTCTCCATTGTAGTGTAATCACAGGGGCGAGTGCATTGCATTGTTGTGAATCATTTATTGGGGAGCTAGTGCATTGCACTTGGAGGAAGAGCGCCCGCTTTAGCTCCAATTCCTCTTGCACGAGATACTGCGTGGTTTCACATGGAAAGTTGGCTTTTGTCTTTTTGCTCGACTACGTTTGATGGTAAGTGTTACTGAATATTAAGCGCCCAACAGAAAGTCTGTGAAGGTCCTCAGTCATCCAGGTCATGGAACATCCAAACAAGGTTCACAAAAGGGAACTGAACTTGTAGAGTTTTTTGAGAAGACATTTCAGCAACGAGGAGAAGTTTCACCACTCAGCTTTGAAGAAGCTACTCGGATTCAGAGGTGGCAAAAGTATTCACATTCTGTACTTAAGTAAAGTATGGATACCTGTGTGAAAAACTACTCCGGTAAAAGTAAAAGTACTAATTCAACCTCTTTACTCAAGTAAAAGTAAGAAAGTACAGGCTCTGAAATGTACCTAAGTAAAAAGTAAAAATGATTTTGCCACAAATGAAACAATTCATCCATTGATAATTTTGCAAAATGAAAAAAGTTCTAGCAGAAAAATCTAGACTTAACTGACCAGACCACACCAGCCCTGCATGAGCATCTGGATAATTTTTGACTGGGTTGTTGTTTTTAAACTGCTAGCTAGTGTTAGCTATAAACTATCAAAACAATGTGTTCCCATAGCATTGCTAATGTTGTAAGCTAGCTTCCAAGCTAACGATAGCAACAGAAACCACACCATTTTTTTTTGTTTTTAGTAGTTCTCATATAGTGAGGTCAGGTGGACTTTTCGTATTAATGTCTTTATTGATGATTGAACGATAAATGAGCTTCCAGTCACTAGGTGGCAACAGAGCTCAAACTGATCAACAGGCTACCTGTTCAAAACAGTAGAAGAAGAACACAGGACGCGCATCGTCAACTTTCCGTCTCTAGTCCGATGCTCTAGTCATGTCCGGTCCGATCATGTCACGTCATTTCATCCGTGGAGGTTGGAAAAGTAACGGGCCTGTTTTTCAAATGTAAGGAGTAGAAAGTACAGATATTTGTGTACAAATGTGAGTTAAAGAAAAAAGTCTTTAGAAAAACAAATACTCAAGTAAAGTACAGATACTGTACAGTAACAAAGTATTTGTACTTCATTACTTGCCACCTTTGCTTGGATGAGTGGTGAAACGTCTTCTCAAAAAACTATACAAGTCCAGTTGCCTTTTTTGAACCTTTTTTGAATTGCCCAACAGAAAGAGATCGAAAAGTAGTCAAGTCTTAAAAGTCAGTGCTTGGATCATATTGGCCTGGCATCAGACGGGTCATTGCAGTGCTGTAACACTTTTTCAACTTCTTTCAAATTTTGCAACGAGGCACTTTCAGGTGGCGGCGATTGAGAGGACAGCGGAGAAAATACATTTGCAAAAATTCTACAAATGTTGTGATCCATCCATTTCTGACATGTGGTACACCTCAGACAAGCTTGCCACCCTCATGGCATGGGATATTCAATGAACCTAACATCTCTGGAGCACCCTGGAAGCACAAGGCGATCACGCAAACACCACTCAGAAAGGTCCCAGAACCACAACTCCACCATGACGTCCAACTAAATGAATAAATGCCTCCCCCTGTAATTTATACCACAAAAGTAATAAACTTGTGCACAGCCTCAACGATGAACTATTACAGTGGCAAAGTAGTTTTGATTTAACGTCTCTGGGAGCTCTGATGCACCGCCGAAGATTTCCCTCTGATCGTCAATATGAAATGTCATAACAGTTCCTGATCATTGCTGTCAAGATGACAACTTCCCAGTGTGTACCTGTGCGTGGCCCAGAATCCCTAAAGAGCTCCGGTGGTTTTTTATCATCCGCACCCCTCTGAATCATATCACCTCTCCTCGCACCTCCTTCCTACCCTCAGTCCCAGTGTGCTCTTATCTAGATAGAAGAAACATCCTTGCCATGCCGCTCCACTCACACTTCCCTTATCTCCCTTTCTGGAACTTCCCATTTGTAGAGTATCGTAAATACTGCTGTAGTCCTACACTTCACAGGTGTACCCTTTGCCAAATGGCGTGCACAGGACCGAAAGATTGAGCTGTATCTGTTGGTGTCAGGCAAGTGGTGTCCCAGGAATCATTGACATCTCTTCTTGTACTGGTACTACCTGGTACTTATATTGATGGTCTGAAGGCACCGGGTCACATTGTGGACGCACTGAGATCCGATCACTCTGACCACATTCTGTCAGCAGTGTGAACGCAACGCTTCCCCAGTCGCATCAACGGACCGCCTACTCAGCTGATGGCGTCTTCATTTTGCACCCCAACGTCACTAAAAGTGTGGAAAGACATCAAATTACCATGAAACAAAAAGGTGGCTTCCCCCCCCAAGCATCGAGATGTAGTTAATTAGTTTTGGGTCCATGTTGATGTTGGTAAAGACAGAGAAAATTCTCAAGGCGGCGATGACATTACCATTTCCATGAACGCTTCCAGGGTTTCAGTTATAATCTGAGCTGCGTGTGACTCTCCGCAAAGAGAAAGAAAAGATAAAACAACATCAGAGCTGGAGATTTAAATAAAATAAAAACCAGGCCTAGATGTTGGTAGGCTGGAAAATCTGTTTGACACAACGTCTCCGTCTGCATTCTGGATCAAAGTCGAGGGGAATGTCTCGAGAAAGCCGCGGTGTCACTGAAAATGTAGCTCCCTTTTCCATCTTCACCACCCTGCGATGCAGACAGTGGCAGTTCACAAAAACGAGTGATCTCGGCAGAAGTCTACTTAACGGAGCCACTACCGGTCTGCGGTGATCCACCGTTGGGTCCTTGGCTGGAATGAGGTTCTAGCTACTACGCTGGTACAAAGGCTTGTCATAGGAGAGATTATACAATGTGGAGTCATTTACCCCATTTATCATGTTCATAAAACGTCGATCATTGCATTAAACAGCGCATTATACACTGCCTGGCCAAAAAAAAAGTCCCCACCCCAAAAAAAAGGTCCCACACTCTTTAGGTTTCATTACAGCACACATTCATTGTGACAATGATTCACTAAGCTTCTCCAATGTCTCCAGATTTATTTCCATCCAGTGTTTCATTCATTTTCCACCAAGATCTTGTATTGATGATGGAGAGTCTGACCACTGCTCAAAGCTTCTCCAGCTCATCCCAAAGATTCTCAATGGGGTTAAGGTCTGGACTCTGTGGTGGAACAATCCATCTCATGCTCCCTGAACCACTCTTTGACAATCTGAGCCCCATGAATCCTGACATTGTCATCTTGGAATATGATCCATTGATGGAATAAGCTGCTCATTCAGTATATTCAGGTAGTCAGCTAATGAACCTAGACCTGAGCAACTGCAGCAACCCCAGATCATAGCACTGTCCCATAGCACAGGCTTGGACAGTAGACACTAGGCATGATGGCTGCATCACTTCATCTGATGCCATGGTTCTCCACTCTCCTTCCAGTTTTTAATAATGCGTTGGACAGTTCTTAACCCAGTTTTAGTAGTTTCTTCAATCTCCTTAGATGTTTCTCTAGTCTATTTGATGCCCTTCTCAAATAGACTAACATCTTCTCCACGACCACAGGATGTGTCTTTAGACATGGCTGTTTAAGAAATGAGAAGCTACTCATTGCATCAGTTGGGGTTAAATAACTTGTTTCCAGCTGAAAGATAATCACCCATGCAGTAATTATCCAATATGAGCCTCCTAGCTATTTGCTCAGTTAAATCCAGGTGGTGACTTTTTTTTTTTGGCCAGGCAGTGCATGTGATTACAACTTTTGTTGCTGGTAGAACTATTAGCAAACACCATGGATCATTTTATTCCACTGTTCCCAATGAATAATATGCTTATGCTGCAGACAATGTGAGGGTAATTTCAGGGTTCATCTTTTTAAATATGTGTTGGTTGGCAAACATCATTGAATTTCCTGAAACGAGTCCAAATGTGTGCTGTTACTGGCTGCTAACTGTTTTTATTAAGAAATTGCCAATCGTTTGGTGACGACCTGCAATTGAGTGACTGGGCATCAATTCAGAAAGCCCCTGAAGAAAGGGGGAGTGGGGGGCTGGAAACTGCCTGGGAACGGGCTGACACCCTTTTCATCGACGTTCTTGAAAAAAAAAAAAAAAAAAAATCAGTATCAAGTTGCTTCTGTTAATGCAATCTGGATATCGACGCAGAGTGCTAAATCCTCCTCACATAATAGTCAATGTGTTATTGCTCCTGGTGCACATTTCCCACCGCTTCAGCTTCACATTAAAAGTAGTCCATCAAACGTGTCTCCGAAAACAAATAAAAGAAAAAGCAACGGCGATCATTTTGGGGATTTTCGGCAGCAGAGCAGTTTGAAATATTGCAGATAGTGATACAACAACAAAGGGCGGCCACAATGAGTTTTTAGATGAAGGGCTTCGGGCGGCAGGGTGCACACCTCCAACTTCTCAGCCAGATAACCAGTTCCTTACAACGTTTCCTGCAGTTCAAAGATGCCGTGCGGTGTGTGGCATAAAACCAGATCGCAGGTGCTCACAGAACGGTGGAAAAAGGCCAACTTCTTAATTAAAATGATAATTTGTTATGCTGGCCATCAGAATTCTGTTACCTGTACAATTAAGCAAACCCCATTTGCTGTTGTAACTGGATGTGTCACCCAAGGTTTAAATGTTCACTTTAAACGTAATGGTGATGAAGAATGATCCATAAGCACGACCAGAACCATCCAATTAGGACTACGCTTTAAACTCTGATCAGGATACTCGCTGGGACTTTTGAGTACAGGCTATAATGCACGGCCTGTAGATGTTTCAGAGACCAATAAATAATAATGAATTCAACTTTCAAAAGCAGTAACTGTCATATCAGTGCAAAGCAAGTGATTTTAATAAAGTTTGGAGGGATGATGTGTTTCAATTACTGACGATCTGTTTCTGTAATTAAACAGGTAGCAAAACGGTAGCAACAATCACATACATGAATTTCTTCATATCTAGATCAGCTAGGGATGATCAAGGTTTTTTTGCCCCCCCAATCTGTAACTGATCTTTTAATATTCAGTATCGGCTGATCCGAGTCCTCATTTGGTCATGAATGAACAAAATATCTTCTGCAGGAGATTCATAAATGCCTTTCTTATCTTATCTTATTATCTAGAAATCAGGCAACTCCGGATTCAACGGGGAATAGCACTAGTGTTTTATAACAAAATATTGGTGAAATTAATGAGTTTCTTAGCCGATAATGTGTTATTTAGAGGCAGCGTTTCGGTGCCCCATTCACTTCCACTGTATGGATATACGCAGATCTAAATACCGTCCGAACGACTCCAAATGACACCGAAGTTATATGGGTGAGTAAATGATTGTATTTTATGCCAGAAATAAGGTCCAGGTTGTAAAAAACGGTAGTTCCTCTTTAAGTTTGACAATACCAAAGTAGCCCTCTTAGCATCCTAGCATGCTAGTAATGTGTTATTTAGAGGCTGCATTTCGATGCCCCATTGACTCCCACTAAAATGACACCAAAGTTATATGGGTGAGTAAACGATCGTATTTTATGCCAGAAATAAGGTCCAAAAAAAAAGGTAATTCCCCTTTACGTCCACTAAACATCGCTGTCAGAACTGATATAGGGAGGAGAGGGTAGCTCGTGCCAGGAAAATGCCAGGAAACATTTCTCTTCTTTTAAATAAGTCGTTAGAATTGAATAACAATATCGTATTACCCCTTACCCGCTCTCTTTTGGATGTGGTTTTGGTTCATGGCGGACCTGAAATAATATGAATTTGTATGACAAAAACTATATAAAAAAAAAATGTTTCAATCGCTTTAAAAATGCCTCTGTTGTCTCTCTGTGGATCATACCAGAGGTACCCGATCAGTTTGGCCTAGTGACTTTGGAGGACAGGTCAACACCTTGCTGTTCTGTACGTAACATCTGCATGAATGAACGCCAGATCCAAAGGCTTCCCAGTAGAACTATTATACATTCTGCACTATGATTGAATGTTTGCCCAAAAGACTCGTTTGTGAAGAACTGAGGATGGACAGTGAAGTAGAAACCAGAGAAAGGTTGGATCCGTGCTATAATGCATGTTGATGGTCTGTGAATAATGTATGCTGTTTGTTTGGGAATCAACCTTTACAACAGAACTACAGCATGTTTTGCACTGGCGCACCGAGGACCAGTAAGTGAGTAATGTAAATTCCGATTTCAGGTGACAGGGAACAGCGAGCTGAATAATCCCTCACCGAGCATTTCATGGATGACCTTTCCAGTCGTCAGCGTGAGCAGCAGTAATGTGAAATTCAGATGGAAGGGAGAGTGATACGGGTTCAGAAGGGGGTGAGCGGTGCCCCGTGGCTCCCGCTCCTGTCGGGGTGCCATGAACCTCCGATGGCTTTTTAATATATCACAGGAGATGTGCTTAATTTGATAACGATTGCATAGAAAAATCCGATGCCGCCCGAAATCTTCAGCCGCGCTTTGAAACGGTCGAACGCGGGGCTGGCAAGCTGGTTGGAAGATAATTTAAGCTTCTCCGCGGGAATGAACTGGGTGGGAGTTCATCTTGATAAGCCGGACTTCCATATGAAAATGCCAAAAGTGCATTCGAGATAAGAGGCCAGCCTTTGCCTCTGACGCTTTGTGGTGGAGAAATAACCTCTTGTTTTACCTCTTTCTTGTCCTGTTGGCTGACTTTAAATCGCTGAGAAGCCTTCCTCCAAAAAGGTGTTATTGCTTTTCCCCCCACCTAAGACCGAAACCTTCCCCTCCAGTGAGAATGGAAAACGAAGACATGTCTATACAGTAAAAATAAGATTGTCTGGCTTGAGAGGCTTTGACAAGGTGACTCATAAAGGGGTGTTGCAGATAGAGAGCAAGACACGCTGGGGCAATCTGGAAACTCAATCCTCCTCTGCTCCGGCGCTGATGGATGTGGCGCGATGGACCATCCATCTGGGATGGAGCCTCGTAAAGACGTCATTTACCCAAATCAAAGACAAAAAGGAGCCTGTTTTACCTACCAGTAGTCTGAAGGTCTTGGCGAGTGCACGGCTGTCAGGAACATGAGCAGGAAGCGGCCGATAGAGAGATCACAAGTCAAGTGAAAATCACTCACTCATCAGGAGGGTTTTTTTTTTTTTTTTAACAGCCGTTAAATGATGCCTTCCTGGGAGTTTTCACAACCCCATCTCAAAGTCTCTCATTATGTCCTGTAGAGTCCTTTATGATCTCAGGCACGTATCCCATGATGCCCCATCTGTCTGTCCCGCTGTGACAGAGGGCCCAGCCTCCCCTCGTTCCCGTCGGACAGCTCCATCACTCACCTCTGACTGCCGCTATCTCTACATCAAAACAATGCCGTGCCAGAGTGAATTAGTATGTCCTTCACCTTGGTTAGAACCCTGTCATTACTTTGCCCAGACACAAGAGAAGAAGGTATGATTTAGCGCACGTTACAGGAAGCGCAACATTGGTATGTCCTCAAAAGCTGAAGGCGCTGCGGCGTGTCAGGTTTATGGCTCTTTCTTTCCGGCCTCTCAAGGTTTGGTGTGAGTGAACGTGTGGACCACTCTCAGGAAAGTACTTTGGTATATTTCGTCAATATGAATGAGAAAGTGTGTTCTGTGGTTTTGTAGCTGGTTTATAAGACCTCATGTCCTCTTTTGGACAGGTGATTATAATCCCGGTTTGGGCGGTTACGCTCAGTCCACATAACGTCAAGATTGAGACATTTGTCCTGCATCCAAGGACCAACCATCCAACTTGGCTTTGCGCAGGAAACTTTAAAACCCTGGGAGTTTTACATTAAAGACATTCTTGCAATGGAGGATGTGCCTTTCAAAAACAAGACACTCAACAAAGAAATACAGCAAAATTTAAAACATGGTTATTTGTGAATCTTGGACTCGACAGGAGCAGGAACGTAAGAATCTGAGACGAGGCAAAGGACTTGTTGGGCTCATTGGGCCTCGTGCATTATTCATGAGGGCCTACAGATTTAATGAAGAATTTAATCAGCCTTCATAAATTATTCTTGTTTGTTCTGAGGTAAAATCTAAATTAAGTGCGCTCACAAATGGAAACCACAAATAACACATCATGCAAGTCCGACTTTCGCGCATTTGCATGACAATCGCCCAAGGTAACACTTGAGGTGAAACAATCTGGCAGAGATTTATAGAGGAACTAACGCTGTTATAATGCTAAGATGATGAGTGAAGAGCCTCAGGTGTGCTAGTCACAGGAGAAGGTGGGACCGCCACCCCAACGGACAAACCAACAATGTGTTTATCAGTGCGCTTCCTTGTCTGTACTTGAGAAACATCATTAGTCACTCTCTAAGCACCGTTCCGGTTCAAACTATGCACAGTCCAAATACTCAGATTTATTGAGGACCGTACTCCTCCTTGAAACTCCTTGAGTTTGAGTGTCCTAATGACCCTAGGAGCTATGCTTTCCGGGGCAATTTGCCCCTGGTAGGGCCTCCCAAGGCAGATTCGTCTTAGGCGAAGGGCCAGACCAAGAACGGTTCAGAACAATCTTTATGAAAAAGTATAGCAGGAGACGGGCCTTTTGCCCATGGGGTCCGTCTGGGCACAGCCCAAACGGGAGACATGGGCTCGCCTCCCTGTAGGTCCACCACCCACAGGAGAAGCATGAAGGGTCCAGTGGCTTTATGGATCTGGAGGAGCCGGCTGAAGTTGTTGGGGAGAGATGAGGCATTGGCAAGTAACTTATGTAGACTTGGTATAGCCAGGTTTCCCAGAATGCATTTCATGGGCATCTTTGAGTACAATGTTGTTGCTGCTCCAGAATGACTAAATGACTCCTACAGAGTCTGTACTTCAGAATTAAAATAGTCAAGTGTGAACTGAAAAGTACACTAGTCCTTGTTGTTATTGATAAATGTCCAACACGCAGGAACTCTTACTGTTTTAACCAATGCAAAGCACTTTGAAAGAATCGGCCTGTGCAAAAAAAGTACCCTAAGTTACCCTAAAGGTAAAAAAAAGGACAAACATTACATAAAATGGTCATAAAAACCATCAGTAATTGCTCAGTCATTGGTTTTGCTACTGCTGTCCTCAGTCTGGATAACCACTGTGCAGACCTAACCACAGGCAGGATTAATGTTGACTTAAGGGACCCAGGAAGTATGAGTGCAGTGACAAGGAGGCGATCCTTCACCAGCTTCCCCACTGTGAACCACTGACAGTTATGTTCATTGGAACACCTGGCCAAGAAAAGAGTACAATGACCAGGGAGGAACCACCCCACTGGGATGGGAACACAGACATGTTCCTTGCCTTTCGTACTAAGTGTCTTGTTACATTGTGAATTAGTGTTCCTTGAATTCTAACGTGAGATAAAATAACCATTACAAGCTTAACAAGAACTTTGTTTTGCTCTAACAACATGAGTACATGAGTCTGTAATATACCAGGCAACATTTTTATTATTGCGCAAACATGCCAATCAACATGCAAATATGCAAACAGAATAACATAAAAATAAAAAATAGTCAAGGCTAGTTTTGAGAATGAAAAGTGAGACGCAAAAGTCCTGCCAGCCAAAAATAATCAGCAAACGCACTGGAATAAACTGTGGCAAAGAGAACGCAGAGAAAATCAGCAACCGAAAGGGGAACTGACTGGACGATAAACTTCTTCAGCTACAACATTAAAAGCACTGACGGGAGAAGTAAATAACACTGATGATCTTGTAACAACGCAATGTTCTGCTGGAAACGTTTGGACCTGGTACTCATTCATGTGGATGTTTCTTAGAAGTATACCACCCACCTAGACCAGACCAGGCACATCCAGCCCATAGCAATGACACTCCTTGATTACAGCAGTCATTCCCAGCAGGATGCAGCCTGAAGAACAGCACAAGGTGTTGACCTGGCCTCCAAACTCACTAGATCCCAAACAAGTATCTGTGGGATGATCCACAGAGGCCCCTCCCCTCAACCCATAGGACCCAAAGGCCCTCAACTAGGCCATTCTCTGATGAGTCACAACTGTTTTTGGATGCAAGGCCTGATTGGTTCCATTTTACAGAGAAGTTAAGTTTTACTTAATTGTATAGGAATAGAAAAGGAATTCTACTATCGCCAATGAATGGAAGATGAGACACATTGTCAGTTTCTATGTACACCCAATGTGAAGAACATTGGTCAAGGAAAGGAACAAAAAATGTCCTGTTGCCAGACCCTAAAGCAGTGTTTTTCAACCTTTGGAATTCAAAAGGCGGTTGCCTCAAATGTCTAGTAATTGATTAAAAAAAAAAAAAAAACTTAGTGATAAAAATATTTGAATTGCCTTCTTTCAAAATTTAAAATATGCTTGGGGGGAATATTTTCACTGGACATTTTTGACCGATGGGGTTAAAAAGGGCCCGTGATGGACCTGCACGAGGGAAATGGAAAAAATATCAAGCAGGTGGTTTTAAATTTGTGGCTGATCAATGTGTATCCACAAGGGGTTTAATGGGATAAGAACAAGACTAAGAAAGTTGGAGAAGGCCATCACTAAAGCAGGACCAACACAAAGACAGTTCAGTAAAACAGACATGGACATGAGTTGAGCAATTTTTGAAACAAAACAAACTATGACTAAAACACAAAACCTAGACGGAGCACGAGCTGTTTTAAAAGCCCTTGGCGCTGAGCAAAGAGACTCCTGTGTCCTGTGTGTGATGTGGATCAATACCGAGCCCCGGCGAAGTGCGCCTCCTTTATAGCCGCTGACCCAGAGACAGAAGGGTTAAAGAAACGAGGGAGGGCAAGGGCAGGTGTGGACGCAGACAAAATCCCTAATGAAGAAGAGAAGCAGGCTACGGAACCAGAATAAGGGAACCCCAAGGCCCAAGAAGGTAGGAGTCTATGTCCTCTGAGGTTCTGAAACAGGGTGAGAAAACCCCACATATCAATTACACCAAAATTATATGGGTGAGCAAACGATCGTATTTTAAGCCAGAAATAAGGTCCAGGTTGTAAAAAACAGTAGTTCCCCTTTGAAAGGGAGAGTGGAGGTTAGTGGCAGACAGTGAAGGAGAAATTAAACTCGAGCTGCAAGAACATTTCTGCTGGGTTTGTTGTGGGAAACAGGCACAGTGTTTCCCACGGCACTTAAAAGACTCTGAAGTCAACAAAACGGCATGAACGTGAGCTACGGAATTCAAACTCATATAAAGCCAAAAAAAAAGATTCATCGGGCCGGGGAGAAGTCGACAGAGTCCACTCTTTTACGAACCTGCGCAAAAAAACAACTGTGAAACCGCTGAACCAAGAGTGGCAATGATGCATGGATAAAAATACTGCGCCAATCTAGCTTCCATGTGTTCTAAAAGCCCCGCTGAGGTCAGTTTACAAGTCTTAAATGTGTTTTCATATGTTCAGCCGTGATGGAAAACCAAGGCTGTGACATTTTGGGTCACTTGTGGGTGTTTTGTCAGGAAAAGCCAGGAGCCATGTGGCTGTGACCAGGGAGATGGAAAAGCAGAATCAGTGCTCGGGGAAGAATAAAGGGTTGGACGGGGGGGTTTTGTAATTGCCCTGCGGCTTCCGGGCACCTTTTCCCGTTCGCGTGCTTCTCCAGGAAAGACAATGGACTTTACCGGAGGCAACACATGCCTATAAATAAGAAAAAGGTAATATTGACAAGGGAAGATGGAGTCCATTAGTCTTATAAAAAATGAAGGCGGGCGTTAGTGGTCAGGCAAAGAAAACAAGGCAGAAGTTGAAGAATGACAGAGTTAGGCTGAAGACAATGCACGCAAAGTCAGTGACCTGGACCGAATCCCCGAAACTTCTGTTCTTTTCTTAGGAGTTGTTAATGGAAATAAAAGCAACCCGAGATGCATTGCCACATTGCCACACTCCATACCCTTATTTGAAAGGCTCGCAACTTTGAAAACACATTTTCAGAAAGAGCGTTTCATTTCCCCATGGGCAAACTCCGAGGAAGTTATATTTGGCACAAAGGTTACATCGCAATCCGCTCACCGCGCATGTAGGATCGCAATAAAGGGAAGCAACTTTTCCTTTGCAATTTAGCTAGCGTTATAATCAATCATCCGGATGCTCACAAATTGCCAAATGAGACCTTTCGCAGTGTGATCAGTGCTATTTGTCAAAGGACACGAAGGGTATGAATACGGAGGCTGATGAGCGGTTCGGTCACGTCTAGCTCAAAGGAAGGCTGCAAAGTGCCTCGATTTAAGGGGGGGGGGGGGTTGAGTTACGCAACTCTTCGGCATCTCGGCACAAGCCTCTTTTAATTCAACCCCAAACAAACAGTTGTTTCAGCCGCTTGGAACGTTTCGCTGATAGCCGCAGATTCAAAGAGCAGCCGGATTAAACCAAAATATTGGTTTTGAAGAGGAATTTGTGGGAGATCGAGACAGCACGAGAAAGCAGGAACAGATGTACAATGCCGCATGAGATGAAGACTTTCTCGAGAAAGTGCGCATCGAAACATTAGAAACATACACAGCACAGGCACACTGGATCGTTTAAAGGAGAGGTTTAAAATGATGCACGCTAACAGACTTGGATGTGTTAGCTGCAGCTGTTAGTCAATGAAAAGTCGTTTTTTTATCATTCAGTCAGACTGACCGACTGTTTCCTCATCTAGTTGCGGTACAGGGACACTTCCACGCTTTTACAAGCACGTTTGTTGTCGAACACAACGGTATTGTCTGGTATTTTCACTTAATTAAACTAGGTCTTTCTTTTTTTAGATGTCATGAACAGGGTGAAATGGCGCAAAACACATCGACTCCAAAGCCACTTAAAAGGAATAAATCTGCACTTTAGAAGTTCCTCTGGAGGGTAATGTCCATGATTATGGCCACGGTTGCATCCAGTACTGATTAACTTAGCTTAGCGTGAGGACGGGAAGCGGCTCAGGCAAAAATGCACCCGCGCTGTCGATATATCGGGAGCTAATGGATTAAAATGACAAATCAACCAACCAGGGAGTTGCTAATCAAACAGGGGGCTCGGAGATGTTAAAGAATTAATGTAAATTACTCCTTGCATTATAAGATCAATTAAAAACCTTTAATTTTTTTTTCCATCAATTGTAAAAGAACATTAGCACGCGATGGCCAGGGGCACTGGATTGCGCCTTTTAATGTATAATTACACATCTCAGCCCATACGGAGAGTATGGTGTAACATCAATCCAAATCTCTCACCTGACCTTCTCGTTCAGATCATCTGCAGCTACATTACGAATTAAAGGCTTCCTCTGCGACGCTAGCAGCTGATTTGGCCACGGACGGGGGGGGGTGATGAACTAGCTGATTAGCGTTAAAGCTAACACCAGAGCCCGAGTGACACTTGTGCAGGTAGAGTCTAATTGATGCAGCATAAAGTTTGCGTGAATGAATCAAGTGGGGAATTAAGCTTCGGTGACGGGAAGCACTGAAAATAGCTGCAGACTGTGCATTGCAAACACACTTGTACAGTACAGTATATTTATCTTTTTCTGTCTCTACCTGGCCGGCCTTAGGTAGATTGGTCCCATATGAGCTTAAAGGGGAATTATTTCACAACCTGGATCTTATTTCTGGCATAAAATATGATTTTTTGAGGTCATTTGGTGTCATTCGGTTGATATTTACATCTGCATATATCCATATAGTGGGAGTGAATGGGGCACCGAAATGCAGCATCTAAATAACGCATTTTCTGCTGCGAGACTCATTCATTTCACCAATATTGTGTTATGATGCACTAGTGCTATTCCCTGTTGAGTCCAGTGTTACTTGTTATCGTCATCCGGGGCCTGTAGATTGACCTACTAACCCCTGACCTGGATGATGTCATCTCTGAGCTTGTTTACCTGTAATTTGCTACTGCTAGTTTTTTGCAACAAGGCTGAATATTTTCCCAATTCTGAGGTTGTGGACGACTGCTTTCTTTCCAGACTCAACTCCAGACTCAACGGGGAATACTAGCACTAGCGTATCATAAAATATTGGTGAAATGAACGAGTTTCACGGCAGATTTAGCGACTGTGTTTCGGTGCCCCATTCACTCCCACTATTCACCTCCCCCAGCACAGGCAAGCCAACCCTCTGCCCCACCCACAACCCCATCAGCATCAACGGAGAAGCCGTGGAGGTGGTTGAAACTTTCAAATACCTGGGACTCACCATAGACAATAAACTCACCTTTGAGCCACACATCCACGACATCCACAAACGCAGCCAGCAGAGACTCTCGGCCATCAGGAAACTGAGAGCCCTCTCAGTGGCCCCCCATCTCCTACTGTTGTTATACAAGAGCATAGTTCAGCCCATCCTCCTCTACTGTTCTTCCTGCTTTTTCAACATGTTGTCATCCCTCAACACAAAAAGACTGACACAAATCACCCACAGAGCTTCTAAAATCATTGGCCTTCCCACCCCCATCCTCTCTGACCTCAACACCATAGCCATAACACGCAGAGCACTCACCATCACCCAGGACCCCAGCCACCCCCTTAACCCGTACTTTGTGCGGCTTCCATCTGGCCGCCGGTACAGGTCCCTGACCTGGAGGAGGGTCAAGTTCAGCAGAAGCTTCGTCCCCTCTGCCATAACAGAACTGAACAGATTGCGCCGCTAAGTGTTTGTTTAACATGTATGGGTGTATGGGTTATATGTTTTTGTGTAGTTTGAGGTTTGTGTGTGTTTCCTCGTACGATGGTGAAAACAAGTTTCCTGTGAAGGACAAATAAAGCTGAATCTGAATCTGAATATGGATATCCATGGGGATCTAAATATCGTCCTAACAACTTCAAATTATACCAAACTTATATGGGTGAGTAAATGATTGGATTTTATGTCATTCTTAATGTCTGATAACGTTCACTGGAACATTCCCTAAAATATACTAGGTCATTATTCATGTTTTAAGTTGATTCATTTTTGTTTTACATTCTAGGAACAATTTATTAACAAAGACCAATCCTTGAAAGAAGTCTGACTGGTACTGCATCTGGCAAACTTCCCTTCATTACAAATCTTTTTCAAATCAAAACTAATAGTCAAATCAGAGTGTTTCTCTGCATGAACTGCGCTCAAATAGGCATGACAGTCTACAGGACTGAAATTGATAGCAATTAAATAGGTTTAGTGACAGATTAAAGCAATTTATTTGATTATGTTCACATTAAACCTTAACGTTACGCGTCTCCTGTCATGTTTTTCAGTTGCTGCGCTCACTTATAACTCTTTCCACCAATTATCCCCGTGTTTGTTCTGTGGTGCTGGTCATTTCCTGTACCTAATGTGCCAAATGCCATATTACATTAAACCAATAGCTGCTATAATCACAGTGCGCCGTTTTCCCACTGCTTTGGGAATTTGAGTTTGTGGTTTTAGAGAAATCTGATAAAACCACACGCTCAGGACCGGACTAAACACACAGGCTGCATGTGCTTGCTCACATTACTGCTGTGTGTACGATGACGCTACTGGACAGCGTCATGCATGCAGCAGACTGACAGTTTGTAATTTGAGGTTAGCGTCGTTCGTGCCAGCCTTTGCTGCTGGTAAATTCAGAGCATATGGTGACTGCATATATCATGAGCGCACATTGTAAATGTTGCAGAGTCTCCAGCTTGCGGTCCATTCTTCACACCTGCCGATTTATTGTAATTTACAACAATGATGAAAACAAACTCGGCATGATTCTGCCGGAGAGCAGCTTGTCGTTGTTTGCTAATGAAGACGTGAACGTGTACCGCGCGTGATAACGTGCCCAGTTATCGCAGGACAGATTCAGCGCAGGCTTCCCAGACTCTCTCTGCTTACTTAGTGTTCGCTTTTGTGTAACTTGGCAGAAAGCGCGGCAGTTGCACAATTGCGTGGCTGCGGTGAAAGCAAGCGGGCTGTTTTTTTTTTCTCACACACACACACAGGAGGCTGCCGGACAGAGCGGCCTCGATCAGGTCCGATATCACCTGGACAGCACCGTTCAGTGTCTGTGCACCTTCTTAAAGTGCTCTTTTTCCGTTTTCCGGTTTTCTTTTTTTCCCCCCCGTGTACACCCAGATGCAAACATGAGTAATGATTGTTTATTTGCGGAGCTAAAGGAAGTGGTTAATTATGCTGTCAGCTTCTTCCTACGGAAAATTGATGAACTGCGTCTCCGTCTTGATGCAGTGCTGAGGAATAAAAGCCCGGTTAATCACACGCGAAGTGGTGCGCTCACAGTCCGTCTGCTACCGCGACTGCTTTTCCTGAAGATAGAACGCATGGTTTACTGTACGTAGCAACTACCTTCTAAGCTACATGTGTTGGCGTCTGAAAACACTGCATCTCCTCTTTAAAAGCATGAAATATTCATGACTGAATGAGCAACATTCACGTAAGATCATGCAAGAATTAATTATATATACCTATATTTATAGAAAAATATATGCCTCTTCAGGCACGGATCATTTCAATGGCACTTCATTGAAAAAGTAAAAAACTAAAGGTTTGATAGATAGATAGATAGATAGATAGATAGATAGATAGATAGATAGATAGATAGATAGATAGATAGATAGATAGATAGATAGATAGATAGATAGATAGATAGATAGATAGATAGATAGATAGATAGATAGATAGATAGATAGATAGATAGAACAATGTTGAATTGTTATACGCAACTTTTGTAAGATTTATGGTACACATCGACTCATTTAAGGGTTCTTCTTTGTTTTTACTGTCATTTTATACTGTTTTGTAAAAACGCTTGGGACACAGTACACGGTGGTTAGCACTGATGCCCTATGGAGTTTGTCACTATGTTCTCCCTGTGACTTCATCGGTTCTCTCCAGGTTCTCCAGCTTCCTCCAAAGACACACTGGTTAGTTTCGTTGGTGATTCCAAATTGGCCGTAGGTGTGAGTGTGAATGGTTGTCTGTCTCTCTGTGATGGACTGGAGACCTGTCCAGGATGTACCCTGCTTCTCGCCCAATGACAGATGGGATAGACTCTAACAACCCCCGCGACCCTTTACAGGAATAAGCAGGTATAGAAGATTAATGAATGAATGAATGAATGAGAAACACAGATGTCGTGCCACAATGAGAGTGATAAAACTAGAAGGAAATTGTTTTTAATTATAAGAAGATATGTGCAATACTGTTGGCCAGGCCTCTCTGCAGCTCGTCTTTTACCGGGAGGAAACTGGAGGCCTCGATTCACTGGCCCCCGGTACGTTTTAGGACTGATTTTAAGATTTAAGTGCACTATAATGCACCAAATGGTCTGGCTTCGACATATCTCTCTGATCTCCCTGCGACTGCGTGTCCCATTGAGGTCACTCAGGTCTGCTGACCAACGTCTTCTGGTTGTCCCTAGAACAAGGTCGAAGCAAAGGGGAGATCGCTGCAACTCTGAAAGTTTCCCTCTGCACACCAGGCACATTAACTTCTCGAAACTCATTTTTATCCCTTGGCATTTAATTCAGTTTGAGAGCTGCTCTTTTTATTGGGATTTTTCTTTCATTGTGTTTTAATCTAGTACTTTTTTATCGCTCCTTCTTCATTGTATAATAATAAAAGGTAAAACAGGATAAACGTGCTGAACACATTTTGGCTAACTCTGAAATATCCTACCCGATACTAATTTATCAAGCAATCATTACTCATGTAAAACCGTTTGCCAAACTTTGATCCGACACTGATGCTTCATGAAACATCACAGTGTGTCCAAAATCATTAGCATTCGCACACCTGCCACAAGGAATGTACCAGGATTTGCAGCCAACGTGCCTCTAGTTACGGCTTATTACCATCTGAGTGTTATTTTCATACCTCGGGCGGTTGATTCTTTTCTCTACATTTTGTTGGGGAGGTGTTTGATGCATTTATTCGAGTGCCAGTAACTGCAGGATCATGGAAAATGTTAAGAGAGAGAGGGAACGCCATGCAGGACTCAAACCAGCAATGTCTCAGCTCACATTTTGGTGCCTTCAGGCCAGCGTACACGTGCTCCATCTACAGCCCTGTTCCAGCTCTGTCACGGCTGTTGTAGACCATCTGCTGCCGTCCTAGGCAGCGCCTTTGTGTCCAGTGGCATACATGAATAGAATTAAGCATTGAATTTAGAATATGTTTATGCACATAATGAACACACTGCCTGGCCAAATAAAAAGTCGTCACCTGGATATGACTAAGCTTAAAGGTAATTACTGCTGGAAACAAAGTATTTAACCCCAACTGATGCAATGAGTAGCTTCTCATTTCTTAAACAACCATGTCTAAAGACACATCCTGTGGTCGTGGAGATGTTAGTCTGTTTGAGAAGGGTCAAATCATTGGCATGCATCAAGCAGAGAAAACATCTAAGGAGATTGAAGAAACTACTAAAACTGTATTAAGGACTGTCCAACGCATTATTAAAAACTGAAGGAGAGTGAAGAACCATCGTCTTTGAGGAAGAAAAGTGGTCGGAATGATTTGTCGTGATCAGTGATCACTTAAACATAGCCCTGAATTCTACTGTTGGTTTTCTTCCATTTGATTTCACCAAACGTTTAATAGTGAAAGTAAGAACATTTCCACACGTACAATGTGAAGGGAACTCAAGGGATTGGGACTGAACAGCTGTGTAGCCTTAAGAAAACCACTAATCAGTGAGGATAACTGGAAATAAAGGCTTCAGTTTGCTAGGGAGCATAAAGATTGGACTCTGGAGCAATGGAAGAAGGTCATGTGGTCTGATGAGTCCAGATTTCCCCTGTTCCAGAGTGATGGGGGCATCAGGGTAAGAAGAGAGGCAGATGAAGTGATGCAGCCATCATGCCTAGTGTCTACTGTACAAGCCTGTGCTATGGGGCAGTGCTATGATCTGGGGTTGCTGCAGTTGCTCAGGTCTAGGTTCATTAGCTGACTACCTGAATATACTGAATGAGCAGCTTATTCCATCAATGGATCATATTCCAAGATGACAATGTCAGGATTCATGGGGCTCAGATTGTGAAAGAGTGGTTCAGGGAGCATGAGATGGATTGTTCCACCACAGAGTCCAGACCTTAACCCCATTGATTACTGAAACAATGCCACATAGAATGCATTAAATATAGCCGTCACACATGTGTAGTACTTGTGCAGTGGTCATTGGCATTGGCACCAACAAGGCATTTCACTTAGCACGACTGGAGAAGCATTAAATTAGCTTGAGGTATTTTTATAGGACGATAAACACTCATACAGCAGCCTGGTATATTAGTCCGTGCAGCCTTCTCTCTAAAGCTCACTTCTGTTTTTCCTTCCAGTAAATTAATGTAATGCTCCGGGACCGTGCAAGTGCCTCGTACAAAAAGACTAATGAAGCGGCGTGGAAGCCACACATTTGTCATGTGCACAGAAATCCACACGTGCCGCTTCCGCTAAACGGCCCCTTATCCCTTATCTAAGAAACACCTCATTCCATTTGTTTCTGGTTTTTTTTTTCCTGCCTGGTAGCGAGTAGTAGTGTCCCGGCTTTACATGAGAAGCTAACCTTTCAGCTTCATGCATCCTCCATTACACAAATGACATGCACGTATGGCTCACGACGCCCTTATGTGGACCTTGAGTTCTGGCCCAGGGTCAAGTCCTGTATGTGAACAGCATGATGCCACTGGATTTGCTTAACTTCTTACTTCCTGTATTTTCAACAGGTAAACATCTAGTGCCTTCTAGCTGCACATAATTAATAAAAGCAGTTGAAGGTGAAGCATTTATGCGTAGTGTCTCCTCTTTCTCCCTGCATACTGCAGCTTTGCCTGCTCAGTGCTTTCCCCCCGGCTTCATCTTCGCCCTCCAACCTGACCGTATTGGTAAACGTGGATTATCCGGTTTTGGAACAGATTGCTGTTTAGTACACAGGAGCTATAGTGAGGACCTGATACTCCTTAATGCCCCTGCTATTAAGAACCAAATCACACTGCTAACACTTCATTAAACAGCCTGAGGTGCTGTCATTGTTTAATGACATATCGATGAGTGTGTTCAGCGGACAACAGCCGCAACAGCACTCTCTCCTCTTTTTTTTTTTCCCCGCCTGCACTCCCTTGGGGTGTCATCTGTCACTCCATCTCCCGCTAATCGATGTCTCTGGAGAACGCCGCTGTAGCCCCACTGGTGACAAGGTGCATTAAAAATGTAGCGCTGTTATCTCTGCCGGGCTATTCATTAATTTTGCATGGTTTGGAGAGGTCCTCGAAAGCGTGGGTATCCACAGATCCTGAGTAAACAAGAACTGTACTCTTGTCGTCGGGTGCTTTCGCTGCATTTAATCGCAATTGGCGTTCCAAACAATGCAGAGCCTTTGTCAGTGCACGATTTCCTGGTACACCGATTACACTGATGCGCACGTCAGAGCTCAGCTAATGGCTACCAAAGAATCTGATGAAAGCACGTTGCTAGAACTGACTGACAAATTATATATTTTTTTTAAATTACATGATGAAAGCTTTAATAAAAGTGGAGTTTTGCAAGAGTTAGCATACCTCTGAAGCAGTTCCCCCTGCGCTAACATCTAAATGCAAAGCACAGAAACCTCCGTTAGCACGTCTGTTAGCGCTAGCAGTCCGGTCCGACTATGGACAAGACGTGTCGGTAGCCCAAAGTGCTTAAAGTACTTAAAATGTCACTTTAACTTTAGGTGTGTTCAGTTCTGGCCAGGGATGTTTTCTTTCTTTTTTCTACAATTTTGAATTAAAATACAATTAAATGCATTCTTCCCAGACATTAAAAGAGCTTGAGTTGTTTACAATATTCATGCCTGTGTCTATTATTTGATTCAGTCATCCACTAAAATCTATTTAAAATGAAAAATATGTTGCTTTGGGGAAAATACTGTTATGCGATTAAAATGCGATTAATCGAGATTAATTAATTACAAAGTCTCTGATTAATTAGATTTTTTTTTATTGAGTCCCACTCAGTCATTTGCAGTTCTCAACTGCAACTATACTACATTTGAACAGAACAGAAACAAAGCCCAGCAATGTTATATCCATCTTAGTTATGTACCACGTTAATACAGACATGGCCTGGTTCTGATTCTGGTATAGTGGCAACAAGCAGAGACGCCAATACATGCACATTGTCAGCCTTTTAAATGGATATGACTACCTTTCAAGTGAACACTTGCTTAGATATACAACATCAGCATTTGTAGATTGAATAGCATGAGCATTTATATTTGGAGCAATGTTAAATTATGCAGATACTCAGCAGTCTATTACCATGCTAGGCAGATGGGGAAGTGGGTTTTTAGAGTATTTATAGTGTCATTTCCAGCCACCACTCTCCTGGTGTTGATTTTCTTTTTTGCCACAGCACACTGCTGTAAAACACACCTTTCCCCTAGCCATTAACTGCCCGAGAATATCTTATAGCTTTCATTTTAACATAACTCACCCAACAATTTATAACAAACATTAATTGCGTATTGAAACTTCTGTCTAAACCCGAGCCGTCAGTATGCACTGCTTTTCTGGGCCAGGTGAAATCGTCACGAAAAACTTAAAGCTCTAGGGATTAAGACGTATCTACAAGCCAGCAATGGCCTCAGGCAAACAAAATTGGTGCAGCAGTACCGCAACACTAACTCTATTAGCTCCTTTCAGCATCTGTCAGGATTATGCAAGTACACACATGCAGGACAGGCCATCCAGGGGAAAGGACGTCCCGTCACTACCTTGGCTGTGGCTGACCGTCTCCCTGAAAGCCTGGATCATTTAACATGTTTGGGGTGGCGGTTCAAAACAACACTAATGGCCTCTCTAAAGCTCTGGAGAAATTTGTTAAGGGGGATATCTGTTACACCCATCAGAGGCACCACCCAACCCTTGCCCTTGGAGGCGTCACACTTCACATCATTTTGATGCTGCATAAATCAGCATGGCTACACCAGACAGAGGCCAGTGGGTGATCTCTTGGAGGTCAAGAGGGTCACACACCAGTGTTTGAAGGCATGTCTGTGCAAGATGTCATGGAATTCTTTCCCTTTTACCTCACAATATGACTCCGGAGGAACTTCCTGGAAGAGAGGTCATGACTTTTTCTCCCTTTGAGCATACATAGCAATCAAGGCCATCTAAATTTTCTTCTTGAAAAGCAACTAGCTTATTTTTTTCATATTTGAGGCCGTTATTCTATACGCTGGGACTAATTTAAATCAGTGCATGTCCAGTTGAGTTTTGCGGTAACGGGGCCTCAGAAGGAGTTCACTTGCACTGATGTGTGCCTGATGTTCGAGGTGTACTCGGACATGTGTGCAGTGTCTGCAGGCAGGAGCTGTCACCTGTGCTTGGCCGGAACCCAGAGCTGCCTCAGCATCCCTCTCAAGTGTCCCAGCTGTGCTGTGTTCACACTTAACGTGGGGAAGATCACCCCCAGAATCTATCAGGGACCTCTAGCTGAATCCCTGCACATGCTAAAGTATCTGGTCCTTACGCAAGATGGGTTTCGCTGTTGTTAAGGAGGGCTCTGCAGTTGTTTGAGGAGTGGGAGCATTTCACTTCAGCAGCGTAATTGTAGTTCTACATGTGTATGTGAGGACGTTTTTCCACCTGTGTACATGAACACATTTTACTCATACGACTTTTGTTTAAGATGTGTATATGAAAGTGTTTCTGTTGTAGATGTAAAAGCATGCCTTGCCTTTCCTCTTGACCTCAAAGAGCACAATCATTATTCACACAGTCACAAGTGGTCTTTGTCAAGAAAATCTAACCGAACAATGATACTGTTCAGTTCTGTGTCTAATGGGTGTTTGTGTTCAGACTAAGGAAGGGGCCCTGGCACAACAATTTGTGTTTGGGTTTCTAATGACCTCTACTATCCATGTCATTTCATTGCTCCTTCAATTTGAGAGAAGCAATGGGCTGCCACCAATGCAGTAGTCCATAGTCATCTGTGTCTATGTGCAGACGGCATCTATCCATCATTTAAATGATCACAGCTCCATATATGTTCTCATTAGTTTTCTAATTGTCCAGTTTGTTACAAGTGTCAGATGGTAATTGCACAGGCATGGAAACCTGCCTTCTTGTCAAATATCTAAGTACACCAATCAGGCATAACATTATGACCACCTTCCTAATATTGTGTAGGTCTCCCTTGTGTCTCCAAAACAGTCGGGACTCATCAGAGAATGGACATTCTGAGGATGTCTTTTGGTGTCTGGCAACATAATGTTGTTAGTGGTGGCCATTTGATGGGAGGGGCCTCTGTGGATCATCCTACAGATACTTGATCAGTTTGGGATCTAGTGAATTTGGAGGCCAGGTCAAAACCTTGTGCTGTTCTTCATGGTTTTTTGTTTGTTGGTTTGTTTTTTTGAGTTGTGTGGTTGCATCCTGCTGGGGATGACTCCTGCCATCAAGGAGTTTTCATTGCTATGGGTTGGAGATGCCCTGTCTGGTTTGGGGGGCTTCTACATGTCTAAGTAACATCCACATCAATGAATGCCAGGTGCAAACGTTTCCCAGCAGATCTGTCACAAGATGGTCAATGTTTTTAATTTCTCCTGAATAACCATCTACAGTTTTAATGTTGTGGCTGATCAGTGTATAATCAATTTTTCCTCATTAGTTTTCCACCATACAGTTGGGCAAATGACTGATAAAATGCAGTTTTGTACTATTGGAACTAGCCAGAGTTTGGGATGCTACATTGCAATTAAACATCTTACAGGCTGGTAGATATTTATGTGTCTATATACATTTATCAACATATTCAAACGCTGCACAAACAAAGTGAAGATGTTAATCTGATCTGATCTTAATATGCTCTTACTTGTTTAACAGAATGCTATTGCTCCCAGTACCTCCAAGGAAACTGTTCTGCTCAGTCTTTTAAAACTCATTTACAAAACACAATATTGGCGACAGTGTCGTCTTATCCTTACAGGCAGCTCAGTGGAGGTGCCCTTGAGCAAGGCACTTAACCTCCACCTCCTGCTTTGGTAAATACATCCACATGTTGATGTTCACACATCAGCAGGATTTTGCACTTCTGTGATGTGAGTGTGTGTTAAACGTTCGGTGGTGAAGCGGGGCATCATTGCAAAAGAGCAGACATACGTTAATAAAGACAAAACACATTAAATCTGAAGGTGAATTCTAATGTGGACTGTTTTTTAGCTAGACAAATACTTTCAGTGCTCTTTAAGTCATGTGTTTTTGGTTTATTTTCCTATCTGTCCTCAAAGATTTTCTTTGTTTTGAGCAAGGAAAATAGATTTTTCTTTTTTTTCCCGGTGAATTCTAGGAGCATTAAAACTCAAAACACTCTGCTTTGTTTCACTGCCAACAAAATATAGGAAAGCGTACCAGCCCTAAGTGCATGCCGGTGGTTATCTGATATGTATAGAGGTTTATCAATCATTTTCGGAGTGAAAACATATCTGTTTTTCACTGCAGTTGAAACTGAACAAAGCCTGGATGGAGTCGATATTGTTGCCTCACATATTGGGCCAGAGCTTAGAGAAACGATCATTTTCAAGAAAGAGAAAGGAGCCGTGTCTTGAGCGCATTTCCTCTTGTGTTGCCGCACACTCCCTTTCCCTCCGATTGTTTTAAACAAAGCATTTGAATGGTGGCTTGTAGACAGTAGCATATTTCTGATTGTTTTCTTCTCTCTCTGCACCTATAAATTATTAGGGCTGACACCAGCTTTGGGAGGCGAGGCTCCCAACAGATGAGGCTTACAGTATGGATTCATCCCATACCAATAAAAGTCTCTCAGCCGGTGTTCACGGCTCCGCTATTCATTATTATTCATGACTCCTTCCTCTCCGTGTCCTCTCCCATGTCTGTCCCGTTCACTCTTCTGCAAAACACAGACCATGCCATGTACCGTTCAAGCCTTATGGAACACAGATTCATGCAGTGGCTCTGAAGCAACAAAGGCCAGAACATGAGTGATGAATCCACAAATTCAAACCTTATCTAAGACATGAGGCTGGATGAGTGAACTTTAATGTAAAAAAATGTCAAAAACTGAGAATGTAATGTATCCCACAGATGGAAAGCAGTATTTGGTAAATTCCAATGGAGCATTGTGTCCCCTGCCAGCTCCTAACAAAGCCCAGTTGTGCTTTGGACATGCCTCACCTAAATGTCCTGCCAGACACTTTGTAGAGTGATGGATTATCACTAATGTACAGGCGAGAGGGTCAAACTTTAGGGGAGGTGGTGTAAAGAGGAGGGCTGTAAAGAATTCAGTCGGATCTCAAAGGGTGCATAGGATGAGAATCTCACTTTCTGAGCTTTTGGCTACATTTGTTAGCTCGGAAAAGCTGCTAAAAAGCTGAGCAATCCATTTGTTATCAGTGATCTGAGAGCAGAAAATGTGTCCTTCAGTGAACCCTTTCAAATTTGACTAATTTGTGACGTACATAGCTCGGTCTTCCCTGTCATTCAGTGGTGCCTGCACTGGTAGCGACGACGCTAGCGAAGCAAAGCCACATTTCATTTCTGCAAGCATCGGGTACTGTTAGAGTGGCATGATCGCGGTCGGACTGAAACAGGAAGCTTGAGGCTCAGATGAGGTGCAGACCAGCCAAGTGTTTATTTCACCAATATAAATCACGACAACAACAAAAAAAGACTTACAAAACAAAACAAAACAAAAGGAAAAAGTATCACTAATGCACTTTGGTGGCCTGAGGTCTGGGTCGCAGCCCAGCCAATCAATCACTCCCTCACTTCCTTGTCAGTGTGCATGGGCTCCCTTTTATAGGCTGCAACTAATTATATCTCAAGCCCTACCACTGAGCCCATCAGCTGCCTCCACAGATCCGCCACACAATGTCCTGTTAAATAATATAAATGAACAAATTAATATACTCTAAATACCACTACTTTTATCAAACTCATTAAAAAAAAGTACATAGCAAAGGTTTGAAGACTGTAAATAATTGCTATGACTGAATGTTGGCTAATACCCTCTCCAATTATTCAAATGGTCTCTCCCAGGACATTAAAGAAGATATTCAGGCCAAGAAGATGAAAAAGACCTTCATCACAGGTACATATCAACAGTGAAGCGGTCTTGGCACGTAAGTTGCTCTGTGCTGTAGGCTCACAAGCAAAATCCAAACTCCTAAGTTAGCATGCTAAGGCCTTGTTCAATTCAACTTTATTTATTTTAGCATAAATAAGAATACAGATTGTCTAAAGATGCTTTACAACATCTGGTCCGAAACCTCGCCTGAAACCCCCAGAGCAAGCCTGAAGGCAACGGTGGGAAGGAAAACCTTAGGAAACCTCGAGCAGGACCCAGCTCATATGGAGGGACCCATCTGCCTGAGGCCGACCGGGTTGAGACAGAAAAGAGAGAAGACATCAGCAGGAGAAACGAGGTGAACGTCTGTCATAGATACATACATGTGGAATCTGATGGTGATACAAATACAACATACAGCTGATGATGTTACATGACAGTTTGAGAACATACGAGGAATCACAGGCAGGTTCGGAGAATTGTTCATTCAGGTAAAAATGGATAACTGCAGGAGGTCCATGAAGGCCGGGCAGGTTGATGAGGACCACAACAACAGATGTAGTATAGAGCTCCACGGGAAACACACAACTCCAGGCCAGAGACACTCACAAGAAGATGGGGAAGGGGGAAGATGGACACACAGCAGTTAAGATGCTATGGAGTAATAGCACAGAATTGAATGACTGTTAAACATGCTGCTGCTATTAGGCTAATGGAGACTTTCAGTTTGTCTGTATGTTAACATGTTTAGTGTAGCTTTGGTTGCATTGTCATTTCTATTTTAGTTTGGTGAAATTCATTTAATTTCATTGCAATTTAATTTTCAATATTCAACAGTTTTGTTCTTATTGTAAATTTTGTGTATTTAGATTTTATTTTTATTTATTATTATTTGTTTTTTATATATATATATATATATATATATATATATATATATATATATATATTATATGTATATGGTTGGGTTCCTGTACATTGCTGCTGCAACAGTGAAATTTCCCAGTTCAGGATTCTTAAAGTATCTCTCTCTCTCTCTATCTCAAGATGTAATAATAATACCATGCCAGTAAGTGAATAACCACCAGGGGGTTAGTGGGTCGATCAACAGTACATGGACCACATGCCAGCGTGTCCTCGAGCGTGTCACTGAACCCCACTTTGCTCCCCAAGTGTGAATTTGTGTGTGCGCTTGTGTAAATGGGTAAATATTTGCAAATGTATCCTTGCATCTGTGCTTTGTTCCAAAATAATTAATACACCATTGGTGGCGTAGCGCATTTCCCAGCCTCTTTCCCTAAGGCGTATCATCCCAGCTAAGCACCTAACTCTGACACTAACCTAAACCTGAACTCGTTTCCTCTAAAACTCCCTAAACACACACACACAGCACAGCACTGTTCATTTTTCACAGAAGCTGAGAAAGCGCCTTTATGAAATTCATTTAAAATGAACTTCACACTGTTTTTGTGCTCTACACATACTCTCATGGTGTAGATTGATGTTTGTATATGACGTTCATGCAGGTGATATTTCACACCTAATGTGTGGGCATGCACATTATTCCCTCTGCAAGCAGAGTTTGTCTAAAACAACACGCCGCAGAGTTCTGTAGTGATGAATTTGTTCAGCCCATAGAGATATGGACATGTTCTTTTTTTATGTCTTTCCCCCGCTTCTGCCAGGAATTTACCTTCAAGCAGCAGGTTAAAGCTGCAAGCATATGTTTGTAGCCTATAATGTGACAGGTACAATGACACACAGTATCTCTATAAAACACATTTTTTTCCCCTCTACATCCATGGAAGAGGCATTCTTTGCTGAGAGTGCAGTTTATCATTTTGCAAAGTCAGGAAATTCAGATGGAGACTACTTTAATCAATGTCATAGTAGTCAAATGTATTGTCGTGTTGATGCAACATTTAAAATGATGCCTTGTGGCACTTCCTTCCCAGCGGAAATGAATCTAGGACTTTAACCGTTTAAACGTCTGAGAGAGTAAAAGAGTGAAAAGATACCAAGCTTATATATTTTACATTATAGAGAGAGATTTTCTTCAGATGCATCTTTGCCTCAGTGCACATTTCTGAGAACGCTTGCACAATTGGGTTTGCAGCTACAATCTACTTTTATAAGCATTTGAAATAAACTTTTATGCCGCATGCACCATAGACTGTATATAAATATGCACGATGTGCCTCCACTTCCCTGCAGTGGCCAAACTGACGCTACTTTCCCAGGGATACGGCGTCATCTTGCGACTCTGGAGCCAGACTCTTAGCAGTACAGTCCGAGGGTGGAGCCACGGGACCTATGGGGTCGCGGTTGGCATGACAACTTGTAGTCATCGTGATGTCACATCCTGTATCTATAGCGAACCGTATCAGAAAAACGGACACTTGAGTATGCATCAGCATTATATTAACTACTTGAAATGACAGAAACTACCCCTGGAGAGAAAAATCTTTGATGTGTACTTTCGTGTTTTAGTTTAGAGGGGGTGGAGCTTATGACCTGCACTGCAGCCAGTCACCAGGGCTAGCTCTACTTGCTTTGGCTTCTCTTTTGAGGAGCCGTTTCCTCGTCTCTCTCCACACAGTTTATGGTTCTGCACCACCATCATAATCTTAACTCAGTCCAGTGCTGACCTCAGTCCTGCACTTTTCTTTTAAAAACATTTTATTCTACGCCATGGCACCACCATAACTGCCAGAAAACTGCTGGCGGAAAGATTCATGGCGAGACAGAAAAACAAGGAAATCCAAAGTGCTCACATGAATCATTAGAAGGAAAGCAAGATGTCAAAAAATATGAACACAAACAAAAAAGAAAGATCCAGCAAGTAATTCAAGTGCAGTGAGAAATATAAATAGAAAGACACTGAGTTAATAAAAAGGCTGTGGCAAACTTTTAAGCTCTGATTTATGACAACTAAGAGTTAGTGCACACCTCAGGTTTTCTGAAGTTTCTTTTATCTAGATATGTGGAGTTCAGGGTTTAGTTTAGTATCTGAGAATGTGGAGGTCTGGATGGTTAAAGGAGAACTACTGTTTTTTTTCACTCACATAACTTTAGTGTCATTTAGAGTCGTGCTATTCCCTGTTGAGTTACCTGTTTTCTATTCGTGGACATGCAGCACTCTGCCTCCACATGCTCCTTTCAACGAGCTTCTCAGCCCTATACTCTGGTGAGGGTAAGGACGTCCATCATAAACAAAGTCGTCGTCCACAACCTCAGAATCGCAAAAAATATTCAACCATGTAGCAAAAAACTTGTAGTAAAAAATTACAGGTAAACAAGTTCAGAGATGACATCATTCAGGTCAGAGGTTAGTAGGTCAAGCTACAGAGCCTGGATGATGATAACAGGTAACTCTGGACTCAACGGGGAATAGCACTAGTGTATCATAACAAAATATTGGTGAAATGAACGAGTTTCGTGGCAGATAATGTGTTATTTAGAGGCTGCGTTTCAGTGCCCCATTGACTTCCACTATATGGATGATAGATCTTAGGGAAAGAGGCTGGAAAATGCACTATGCCACCAAATGTATATTAATTATTTTGAAGTAAAGCACAGATGTAAGGATACATTTGCAAATATTCACCCATTCTTTCAAACGAGCGCACACACAGTTTCACACTTGGGGAACGAAGTGGGGCTCAGTGTTGTGCTCGAGGACACGTTGGCATACGGTCCATGTACCGCTGATCGACTCACTAACCCCCTGGTGGCCATTCACTTATTAGCATGGTATTAGAGATAGATAGATTGATAGATAGAACAAAGTTATATGGGTGAGTAAACAACCGTATTTTATTTAAATAAGGTCCAGGTTGTAAATGGTAAAAAAAACAATGGGAATTACAATATATATCTCAGTAAATCTGAACTATATATTGTGCCTAAACAATTCTGTCTTGCTATCAAGCAGCAGTATTTAAAAATCAGCATGCATTCCTCCTCATTATTCTTTTATTTTTATTTTTAATCATGCTGAGACCTGTGCTTTAACTCTCGATCTGGTCGGGGTTTCTGTTTATTTTAATTGTCTGTGTGACCTGTCACTTTTAACATCGGCAAGCCGAGTTTTGAGTTTCATTCATTCTTCTTTTGTTCTAAATCTGTCAGTCCCATTTTTATTCTCACTTAACTGAAGCAGATTTTCAGCGCCACCTGACGCAGACTTTTCAGTGCACTTCAGTGTGTCACCTGTATACTGTAGTTACGAAGGGATATTTTGTTGGTCTACATAATCAGAGCAAGTGGGAGCATGATAGATCCCGCCAGAGGATGAACCCTTTTCACTTGGGACACACGGATTTCTTCGGTAATCACCATGATGCCAAAACAAGACCACACGTATCTAATCTAAGTGGCAGTTTGTTATGAATTTCTAGTCACTTCTTTTTTTTTTTTATTATTTTCCTCTGGTAAAAGGCAGAAACTGTGTCTGAATGCTTTTTGAATGTGAAATGATTTTTAAAACAACTTACCATACATTAATCTCTAATGCCCACATGCTGTACTGCTAAGCACTGCCGCGATGATACAAATCAGATAGGGTTTTAATCACAAATTCATTAGTTCTTGCATGAGTCATTAAAATTTCAAGTTCCAGGAGGCGTAGCCTGGGTGGTAGATATCTCATTCTGTTTATGCATGGAAATCACACTCAAGCTGAGCCCTTTAGAGAGGTCACGTAGGTTGGGGCTCGGCCGAAATGGAAGTCAGTTACTGTTGCAGTGTTTTAGGAGAATGCCTTATTTATGCGCTGAGGATTGGTCCGTGCCATGAATATGAAGCAGCCGCGGCTGGATAAATGTGGGTTATATGAGGCTGGGAGGATGTAGTAATAGCTGAACTCAAGGTCAGCTGTGGCTTTTTGATTGCACCAGCATTCGACACGCACCGTTCTGATGAGAAAGAGAGCGAGGCAGAGAGGGAGGAAGGGGAAATGAAGGCGAGGGCGAGTGGCGTACCTGAATAACCTCAGCCGCGAGAGGTTCCTTGAGGGCTTCTCAGGCTCGGCTTCCCCACGCAAGAGGGCAAACTCCTCTTTTATAGGGCATCAGAGAGAGAAAGAGAGAGAGAGGGAATGTTGTGGTCAATATTGCAGCCTTGCCTCCTTCTTTATATGTTTCACTGTTGTGTTGAGGTGTAATTTTAATCAGATTTTTAATTAAATATAGCCTCATTAAAAGTCTCAATGGGAAACAGACGAGTTTCCACGGGCGATAAAGAAACAAACCGCGTCCTACATCTTGGGCTGCGGTCTTTCAAGTGAACACATGGGCTGAATTAGCGAATGCGCTGGTATTTTGCGGATCGATACTTGCCGGTCTCCCGTGCTGAGAAAAGTGCAGCGGAAGGTTGTGCTTTATTCACGTGGCCTCGGGCCTCTGCTTAAGCAGTGATTACCATTTTAACTATTCGGCGGGTGCAATCAAAATCAAAAAGGACAATGCTTTCATAGAGAACATGGATTTTTTTTCTTTGTTACGCAGTGGGGACAAGCAATATCACACATTAGACGGTGACATGAAATGGAAGGGAACACGTAGAAAGAAGCCGGTGCCAGAAGCTTATTGTTGTCATTAGGAATGCGTTTCACGCTTAACTCATTGTGCAATCTCACAGCTAACTGGATAAATAATATTGCATGTTGTAAAGCTGTAACAGAAAGATATAATCGGGTTTAATTAGGTCGGATTTGGTTTTGTTTGTGAAGTTCCATATTGGGGAACCACTGTTTATTTACAACCTAGACCTTGTTTCTGGCATAAAATACGATTGTTTTCTCACCCAGATAACTTTTGTGTAATTTGTAGTCATTCGGGAGATATTTTGATTTGCGTATATCCATATAGTGGGAGTCAATGGGGCACCGAAACGTAGCCTCTAAATAACTGCCACGAAATTTGTTCCTTTCACCAATATTTTGTTATGATACGCTAGTGCTATTCCCTGTCAAGTTTGGAATTAAACGTTATCATCATCAAACGGGGTCTGTAGGTCAATCTACAGGCACAACCTCAGAATTGCAAATTACAGGTAAACAAGCCAAATGTTGCGGGTCCGTGTGGCGCTCAGACATGACATCATCTGGGGCCATCAGGTGACTTTCACTTAAATTAGGAGGCCTCACATGAGACTCATTCAAAACCTATTGGTTGGATTATTAATCCCGGGTATAGTTATCATTTAATATAAATTGTTAATATATGAGCTGACCATCATGTTATTTGAATGTAATAGGTAAGTAGTAAAATGTCAGATCTCAGCTGTAAGTAAATAATACATAACACTCTTAATATCATATTACTCCTTTATTACCCAGAATTTACTAGAAGCAAACACAGATTTTCAAAAAAACAAAAAACAAATGGAATATATGAAATAAATTAAAACAAGTACATTTCTTACATTATTAATGTTGGTCAGGGAGCAGTTCCAGAGCAGGGGCCTTACCGAGGGAGTATAGTTCATTCACTACCCCCAGCAGCCAGCCTGCCTTCCTGCCTGCCATCCAGAAACAGAGGGCTCTGTTTCCTTGATAGAACAACTCACTTAAATGCAGCAGTGCAAAGAGCCGGCGGTGTTAATGCCTTGATGGAAAATTTGTCTTAGACTTTGCATTGAGAACAGCCATCTGTTTCTGTAGTGCAATGTCAGCCGGTCTTTGAGTATTCAGCCTGGTGAGTTTAACAACTACAGCAAACTAAATGTTGATCAAAGTGTAAATAATCCAATTGAATTAATCCGTTCCTCCAACTCGGAGGGTGTATAAACTGGATCAGGCATAACATTATGACTAATATTGTGTAGGTCAACATTGTGTCTCCAAAACAGTTGGGACTCATCAGGGAATGGACATGGGTCTTCTGAGGGTGTCCTGTGGTGTCTGGCAACACAATGTTGTTAGTGGGGGGGCATTTGAAGGGAGGGGCTTCTATGGATCATCCCACAGATACTTGATTATTTTGGGATCTAGTGCATTTGGAGGCCAGGTCAACACCTTGAGATGTTCTTCATGTTTTGAGCTGTTCCTAAACTGATTTTGTGTTTGTGCCAGTGTCATTGCTATGGGGTGGGGTGCCCGATCTGGTCTAGGTCGGTCTTACATGTCAAAGTAACATCCACATGAATACCAGGTCCAAAAGTTTCCCAGCAGAACATTAGATTGCCACAAGATGGTCAACGTTATTTACTCGTCCTGTCAAGCAGTGATATGATTGATTACTACAACAGCTATTGCCCACAACTGCTTCATACTGTGTCACTGAGCCGTTGCAGACATTTGAAGGCGGTATGAATATGGCGCTCCGGCTGGAGAAGTTCCACACCAGAGCGTAGTGCCGTTATGCGCTGCTGTCCACTGTGTTTACCGTTCCCGTGTTTACCCTGAGCAAATGTTAGCAGGCTGCTACAAAGTAACCTCGTACAACGCGACACTGCGCAACCAACTGTCCTTTTCTGTTTTCTGTTGTGGTTTGTTTAAGAGATGAGAACTCGAAGCAGAACCGCCGATCATGTCTGTCAGCGCCTCCTTTCTGGCTTTCATTTTGATAAAAGGCGACGTCCAAGAAATGTTTTAGCGCTACAGTGCTGTGCCACATTTCATGAGGTCCCACATATTCAAGTAAAAATCCACATTCTGATACAAAGCTGTTTATTGGAGAGGCGCTTTCCATCTGTTAAGCCTTTTCCCTCACTCTTCACCAGTCTGCCTGCTGTTTCAGAGCAGCCAGTGACTTTATTAACCACCACACCCTCTGGTCTAAACAGGCGAGGGCAACAGGTCAACACATGAGCTTGGAGAGGTCGAATGCCTACCATCCTGAACTTGTCATTGTGCTGGTTTGGTAAGTGACAGCCAGAAGCTGTTGGACATGTTCTGCCAGACTATCGCTGCCAGTGCTGTCCTCTACGCTGTGGAGGCAGCACTAAGAAGAAGGACACCTCGTAGCCTGGACAAGCTGAAACAAAAGGAGGGCTCTTTGGTAGGGGCAGAGCTGTGGAGTCCCTGAGATCGGTGGCAGAGACCCTGAACAAACCAACCGGTCCATCATGAACAATGTCCACGAACCTCTACACGACACCACAGTCAGGCAGAGAAGCTCGTTCAAGAGGAGGTTGAGGAGGTTGCTTGTCCCTCAGGCCGTAAGACTATACAAAGTCTCCCTGAATTTTAAAAAGTAGAATGGGAAGTAGAGCTTTCAGCTGTCAGGCTCCTCTTCTGTGGAACCAGATCCCAGTTTCAGTTCTGGAGGCAGGCACCCTCTCTACCCCACCCTAGTCTGGCTTAAGACCTTTCTTTTTGATAAAGCTTATCATTAGGGCTGGATTGAAGCATCCCTTAGTTATGCTGCTATAGGCCTAGGCTGCTGGGGGACGATGCACTGAGCACATGTCCTCTACTCTATTCTCTCTCGCACCATGCTCCTATCCTCCAATTTCTTTTCTCTGGCACCAAGCTCTTGTCCTCTAAAATCTTCTCTTTTCTATTACTACTCATACAATGCTGTGCTTTTACAGTACAGCATGTAAACTGCTGTGGCTCCCTCTCAACCCTGTCACGTTAATTATATCCCATCCTTCTGCTGAATCAGATATATTGCATCTCTTTGTACGTAAAAGGTCCTGGCTATAACGCTCTTTACACAGCAGGGTCATGGATGAGGCACCAAACGTACACCACCCATCATCTGTGTTTACCCTGTAACGGCTTCGACCTTTCGTGTTGTGATCAGTAGCAATAGCTTGCCACATTGCGTGCTGTGAGGTATTTTGCGAGTTTTATCTCAAGGGCGCATGCAACTGACAGCGCCGGAATAGAAAGCCGTGGACATGGCTGCGGGAATGCGAGCGGAGCAATCAAAACGACCACACGTTGATGTCTGGTGTTCATTTGGAACGTTAAACCTTTGGATGTTGAGGCTGACCAAGCTGATTGGACTGATTGGAAGAGACCAGGCATTTCTTTTTCTCCCCCATTCTTCTTACATTTTTTTTTTTTTTTTTTTCAGCATTACCCTACATAGGCTGCAGCAGAAAACAGGGCTCCTTAACTCAAGCTGTGGTGGAATGATGTTTCTTTTGAGGATGATTAATGAAGGCTCCAGCCCACAAAAACCAGAAGTGTTCTTCTCATCAGACAAGCGATGCTGATTAAGCTGCTGAAGTGTTCTCTGATTACTGGCTCACCTCTTATTCCTGTGTCTTTTTTTATTTTTTTCCCAGGGTGTTACGTCTCCGTGTGTGTCTATGAGTGTGCGTGTCGTGTCTGAATTGATGTAATGAGCTGCGATTTTGAGGAGGCGGGATCTGCAACTCCCCGCTCTCAGATCCATCTGTACACGACTGCGCTCGCTTCAGCTTTCATCACAGTGATATCTACTCAGAGGCCAGACCTCCGAGTAGTTGATGTGAGCCACTGGACTCTGGTCCCCGACAGCTGCAACCGCCGTTGTGCCAACCCTGCTCCATACACATCGTGCACTAGAACATTTTTGTAAAACTAAATTACACGAAATTAAATTATATTTATACTTAATTTCTAAAAGTCAGTGGACACTGTTTGGACAGGAGAGTCTTGGGAAATTTTGATATAAACAGACAAAAGGTGCAGTGCCTGTTCATTGAGATCCGATCGGGGTGATCCCATCATGTAAAAGACAAGTGTGAACACAACCAGGACGCACTGAGATTTGATGAAGCTTAAAGACAAGAAGTTTGGATGTTTAAAGACCGGATGATGATAACAGCAAACTCTGGACTCAACGGTGTCCAAAATATTGGTCAAATGAACAAGTTTCGCAGCAGATAATGCGTTATTTAGAGGCTGCGTTCCGGTGCCCCAGTCACTCCCACTATATGGACACAAAAACTTATATGGGTGAGTATATGACCGTATTTTACTCCAGAAATAAAGTCCAGATTGTAAAAAAACAGTAGTTCCCTTTTAATAAGCTATATTTGAATAGAGACTGCTTCCAGCTACTCCTCTTCCAGCTTCCAGTTGGAAAGGTTGCTGTGCAATTTCCCAGAATTTCAAACTATGCCCGTAAGAGGCAATACGCCCATTAATAGTACGGACAATAAAAAGCTTGTGGGGCAAGTCGACATTACTTGGATAGGTGCAATGTGTCATTGCTGTTGACAAAAATGCTTGTTGCAATAGCTGGCGAGAGAATATCAGTTTAGAAGAAATGTTAGGAAACAAGACAGAGACAGTTACATCCATGGGAAGAGTGTAGATGGTTTGGCTTGTCCACCAGTTATCATGCGCGCTAGCTGGCTAAGCAGTTCTGTCACTCACTGGTCCACTTAGACCAATTTTCCGCCAAACATTACGGTGAATGAAATAAAGCCCTGTGCACCTATAGAGCGATTGTCAGCCGTCGTTTTGTAACTGACAGTGGATCGCCAGGGAACGTTCCAGACTGTGATTGCCTGGGTAACAGTCTTGCATGTTTCCCTGCAGTAAATGTTCGGGGAACTATGTGTTTGCATCATACGTCAGTCAAGAGTACCAGTCGCTCCCATTGTTTCGTCACCTCAATCACAACAGCTTCTCATTAGCAACGAATGGTCAAACACAATGCAGCTACTCGCATCCTTTTTTTACAACCTGGACATTACTTCTGGAACATTTATTTCTGGTTTGTCCACAACCTCACAATTGGAAAAATATTCACCCATGTTGCAAAAAAAAATAAAACAATAGTAGCAAATTACAAGTAAACAAGCCGACCGTCGCAGTTGTGCGTGGCGCTCAGAGATGAATGGTCAAAGATATTTAGAGACCTACATACCGATAATGATGACAGTACTCAATTAGCGGGGCATAGCGTATCATAACAAATATATGGTGAAATGAACGAGTTTCACAGCAGATAATGTGTATTTAGAGTCTGTTTCTCGGTGCCCCATTCACTCCCACTATATGGATATACACAGATCTAAATATTTCCCAAATTACTACAAATGACACAAAAGTTATATGGGTGAGTAAACAATCATATTTTATGCCAGAAATAAGGTCCAGGTTGCAAAAAACAGTAGTTCCCCTTTGGTTTCTCTGATGTGCATTCAAGTATAATCCTCTATTGTGTATTGCATGTGAACACTTAGTCAAGACGTTGGTTGTCTACAATAATACATGGTTAAAATTCACATTTGGTTCCCATTAAACACACATTCAGCTGTCTGACCACAGAAACAGAAAAATACATGAGCAAGAGCAGCTTTATTGAGAATCTAGCTGCGTTACATAACAGCAAACAGATGTAAGGGCTAACACCGAGCAACTGCCCCACGCATCCATATGTTTTATTAAAGCTGTATTTCTGGTGTGTAACATCTGCTAGATGAGATCCGAGTCCTGAAACATTCAACTGCCTCAGCAAAGTTTCTGTCCAGTCATATTTTCCTTCAGGCTGACAGTAAAATAGTTTTTATTGTGCAATGTCCTCGGTATGAAAATGTTTATACTGATTCTGTATGCCGGCAGAAAGTACATTCTCTGCAGCTTGAAGTGAAATTTATATCAGATACACCTACTTCAATGCTGTGTTTCAGGTCTGACATCAACAGAAGAAAACCGCTGAGCATTTACCTGCCTCAATGGCAGCTAACATTCAGTATTCTGCCACCCATACTGAGAAAATGTACTGGTATAGATGAATAATATTACAGAAAATGAGCAACAATTGAAATATAGCACATTTCTGTTCAAAGGACATTCCAGCGCTAATGGTTCCATGTCAGCCGCTGTTTAACTTGCCTCGACTCGCAGCTTTCACAAAGGTCACTCCGAAACCCATAAAGAAAAAGACGCGAGGAGCCGAGTGGCGGCGTGCGCTCGCATAAACTGCCACCGGAGCCTCCGGAGGGCTCTCCAAAGTGTTTATACCGTACACATAATTCATATTTGTTTACCCACTTATGTGGTCCTAGTGGGAAAGGATGATCACTCAAAACAATATTAGCACGTCAAATATTGTACCAGATTGTACTGGGCCACTCCGGGACACAGTTTGCCGAGCAAAACAAAGAGCCCCCTATTGATTGTTCTCGTGTTTGACCTAGCAGCTGCTCTGCTCCGCATAGGCGTCAATCAGTTTATTAAAGTAAACACAGCCCTCCATGACGTTTGCTTGGCAAATAGCAAGCCTCTCTTGAGCACTTAACGTGAGGCTTGGCTTAAAGAGACCAAGTCCCTTGACCTCGCCAAAATGTTTTATGTAAAAAAGTAAAAATCTCCGTTTGATGAGTCCACGTATCACTTCAGCTAAATATAGTGATGAAGCTCAAAGCTGCATACCTCCACAATAATTTTATATGAACATTAAACATTAACATTTCAAAAATTTAGCCCAAAAGAAGCAAGTTTGGCATTTGTGGTTTGGCCCACCTGACCAACGTCCATGATTTCACACTCCTTTTAGATCCAGGTTTGGTCTCCACCAACACCTCCCCTGTCTCTAACTGCTAAATGTTGATAAATGCAACTGATATTTGGTGCCAGACAAAGCCAAAGGGATCAAATTTACTTTATTTAACAGGATCAATGGGTCCAGTATCGCATTACACATATTCATTATCACAGTATTAACCACAGTTGATAAGTGTGACCCATGTGGTTCCTCTAAAATTCCAGTTCATTGTTAATGGCTCACAGTTGGAGCGTCAAACTCTCCCAGCTAAATGATCAGTCAAAATGATCCTCCACTGTGTTGCAACTATTTGTTAATAAAAAATAAAAAGGAAAAAGAAGAATGATGCTGTTTTAAAGAGGGTACATTATGTACAATATTCAAACAGTTTGAAGTGGATGGTGGAAACACACTACCATTGTCATTTTTGTATTTGTATCCGTTTTGGCAATTTGAAATTGCATCGTATGTATACACTGAATGGTATCACTTCAGTAAGCTCCTGCAGTGTCACCAGATTTATCTCCATCCAGTGTTTCATTCATTTTTCACCAACATCTTGTATTGATGATGGAGAGTCTGACCACTGCTCAAAGCTTCTCCAGCACATCCCAAAGATTCTCAATGGGGTTAAGGTCTGGACTCTGTGGTGGAACAATCCATCTCATGCTCCCTGAACCACTCTTTGACAATCTGAGCCCCATGAATCCTGACATTGTCATCTTGGAATATGATCCATTGATGGAATAAGCTGCTCATTCAGTATATTCAGGTAGTCAGCTAATGAACCTAGACCTGAGCAACTGCAGCAACCCCAGATCATAGCACTGCCCCATAGCACAGGCTTGTACAGTAGACACTAGGCATGATGGCTGCATCACTTCATCTGCCTCTCTTCTTACCCTGATGCCCCCATCACTCTGGAACAGGGGAAATCTGGACTCATCAGACCACATGACCTTCTTCCATTGCTCCAGAGTCCAATCTTTATGCTCCCTAGCAAACTGAAGCCTTTATTTCCAGTTATCCTCACTGATTAGTGGTTTTCTTAAGGCTACACAGCTGTTCAGTCCCAATCCCTTGAGTTCCCTTCACATTGTACGTGTGGAAATGTTCTTACATTCACTATTAAACATAGCCCTGAGTTCTACTGTTGTTTTTCTTCCATTTGATTTTACCAAACATTAAGTGATCGCCAATCACCATCAATCAGTATTTTTCTACGACCACTATCCTTCCAGTTTTTAATAATGCCTTGGACAGTTCTTAACCCAGTTTTAGTAGTTTCTTCAATCTCCTCAGATGTTTTCTCTGCTTGATGCCAATGATTTGACTCTTCTCAAACAGACTAACATCTTCTCCACGACCACAGGATGTGTCTTTAGACATGGTTGTTGAAGAAATGAGAAGCTACTCATTGCATCAGTTGGGCTTAAATAACTTGTTTCCAGCTGAAAGATAATCACCCATGCAGTAATTATCCAATAGGAGGCTCCTACCTATTTCATCAGTTAAATCCAGGTGGTGACTTTTTTTTTTTTTTGGGCCAGGCAGTGTATTTTACTCTAATGCATTTAAACATGGAAGCTAACTTTGAAAAGGGAACGAAAATGAGATCACCTCATTACAGGGACATGTTTGTTGTCTCTGAGGAGCTTCATCTGACTGGCCAAACAGCAAATGTGAACACATGGAACTTTTATAGTTAAATCATTTTTCTTAATCTTATTCTTGCATATTCATATCGTAACGACTGAGAAAAAGACAATTTATCCGTCGGCACAACTTCAAGGCAGCATAAGACAACGTCATAAAACCGCATGGAACAAAATCTAAAGCACTGAGCACTAAGAACAGGCTGGTACGTTTCTGGCACAAGGAACAAACACAAACTGACAGCGCAGCAAGGGAACAGAGGCTAAATAGGAGGGGGACAATGAGGCACAGGTGAAATATATCAGGGCAGAGCTAACAATCAGGGGCAGAGAAGTGAAGTCATCTGTAAGGAAAGAGTTGAGTAACTTTGAAATTAAAACAGATAATGACCAAAAAAAAAGAGATGATAGTAAACCATGTCCAAGTCCTGCTGAGATGGATATCACACATTGTAATATTGCACGGAGTTATAAATAAAACATTATGTGGAAGGGTGTTACATGGAGAACTGTGGTCAAGCATAAATTCAACACTTGAATGCATCTGAAATATCTCTCAGAGTACAAATTAATGTCTGAAATCCAAGGTCCTGGAATGTGTCATCTTGCCAAATTTAGCTCTCTGAGCCTCCTGGATTTGCACTTGAAGTGCGGCAACATGATGGGAGGAAGTCGCTGTGCATCAGGACAGACAACATGAAAAGCACTGTGAGGCAGTAAGACTGTCTGAACCAAAAACATCCACGTCAAAAACTTGCTCATTACTGATTCTCAAACAAAGAAAAGTAAATTGAATTATTTGTATTTCAGACGTTATGCGTACCTGGAATAGCCTCGATTCAATCACATTATATATGCCTATGATTGTTTTTAGCCTTTATTTATGGGATGAACCTGCTGGAACGCCAAGCAAAAACGAGGATAAATGGAAAAAATAAACACAGCAGAGCCACTTTTGGAAACAAACCCAGTTATGTAAAGAGATTTGGACGGGCGCCACAGTCGGAACCTCGGCCGTGCTGGCAGCACATACGGTAGCTGTGCTCGAGCGGGTCGGCGGTGAAGGCAGTCTTGGACCGAGCGGATATGCAGTCTCTGGGAAAAAAAATATATAAATCTGTCACTGCTTCATCAGGCAGGCTGGGGCTACGGTTACCGATGGTGGGCCGGGGCTTCGGTTACCGATGAAAAACCTATCATCAAGGTGGCACTTATTTAACAGACAGCCTCAAATGAAAAAGCCCAGTATTTGATGGTAAATAGAAATACTGAAGATGCAAATCTGTTGGTGCAGGCATGTGTCCTTACGTTTAAATCAGGTAAGTGTCTTTAACAGACCCTGCTGATGCGAGTTTCTTAAGGGCAACACTCACAGATGCTCCTGTTGAAATCCACCTCTTTTAGAATCGAAAAACGTACTTGGATAAGTGGTGAAATGTTTTCAAGTAACTTTGCAATTTCAGCTTTAATATGTTATGCTCTTTCTGACATTTATGTATAATTGGTTGTTACATAAACCATCGCATTGATCTGAAGACAGTCGTGATTTGCGTCCAAAATGTCGTATTTTAAGTGCAAGTATGAAGTATTTAAGGACCCATTAAGTTTAGCTTAGTGGTGAAAAATCACTACTTGTATTAAGAATGTATGAAGAAATTAGTACTGAGAAAAAAAAAACTAAAATTTTCATAACATCTATGTAAATAATATTGGATTTTTTAGAATATTGGATTTTTTAGAATTTCAGACTTTTTTTTTAATAAATCTCTGCTACCAGAGACCTGAAACTTTAATGAAAACTTGCTGAATCTGAAACAGAAAGCGCTGCAGGGTAGAACCCAAAACACAAATCCAGGAAAAGGAGAGGTGGGATGATAGGGGCTGAGGGGCTGACGAGACACAAGTGGAACTAATGAGGTAGCAGCGCACAAGGAGAAACCAATCAAACATGGAAAGCAGGAAACGGAACAACCAAGTTAAAGCTTACAAAATAAAAACGGGAAAGGCAAGGGAAACCAAGCAGGGTTGCAGAAAATAATCAGAAGTCAACAGTACCTGACATGGAAACAAATCTAAACATTTTCATTTCAAAGCATTAAGTCAACCAGCGAATAGGACTACAGAACATTGGAAAATTACTCACAACTTAACAGAGAAACCATCTTTTTTATGGTAAAAAATAAAAGTTCCTACAGCCTTATACGAGTGGTGATTCATTTGTCAGTGTTACATCAGTCAGATGAGACTATTGCTGTGTTTGCCAAACGCAGAGCAGTATATTGTGCATTTTAACAGCCTCTGTAGGACAGGTTCAGGACATTTTATTCTGAACAACCCAATGCTTGGCCTACTTCCACCTATGCTGTCACCCAGAGAGATAAACTGCAGTGATATGCATTTAAATGTAATAATGCAGCGTGCGCAAACTTCCAGTTTCTGTGACTGAAGTGCTTAAACATATTTTAGGATTTTGTTTGCCTAGTTTGATTTGGGGCTGATTAGAAGCATGGAGAGATCAACGGCTCCTGCTTTTCTTGACTAAATAAAGGGATGCCTGATTGTGTCTGCAATCACTGCCTAACCCTGCTGCCTGGATACTACTACAGTGCAGCTTGGAGGCTAGATAGTAATGCCCACACACAAATTGTGCTGACTGAATTCATACACAGTATGAAGCCCTAACCATCGTCACATCAAGTCTGTTTGAGAGCTAGATCAACCTAAATCATACAGGATCTTGTCCCATACCATATTATCCCAACAGATCACTTCAGTCTCAGAGTGCAGGCCTACTTGTGGTTCCTAGAATTTCAAAAAGTAGAATAGGAGGTAGAGTCTTCTTGGGTTCAGGTGGCAGACACCCTGTGTACTTTTAAGGTCAGGCTTAGGACTTTAATTTTTTTTTAAAGCCTATAGTTAGTGCTGGCTCATGTGACACAGAACCATCACTTAGTTATGCTGCTATAGGCCTAGGCTGCTAGGGGATGATATACTGAGCACATGTCCTCTACTGTCTTCCCTCTGGCACAGAGCACCTGTCCTCTAATTTCCTTTCTCTGGCACTGAGCTCCTATCCTCTAATTTCTTTTATCTGGCACAAAGCTCCTATCCTCTAATTTCCTTTCTCTGGCACTGAGCTCCTATCCTCTAATTTCTATTCTCTGGCACCGAGCACCTATCCTCTAATTTCCTTTCTCTGGCACCGAGCACTTATCCTCTAATTTCTTTTCTCTAGCGCCGAGCACCTATCCTCCAATTTCTTTTCTCTGGTGCTGAGCTCCTATCCTCTAATTTCCTTTCTCTGGCACTGAGCTCCTATCCTCTAATTTCCTTTCTCTGGTGCTGAGCTCCTATCCTCTAATTTCTTTTCTCTGGTGCTGAGCTCCTATCCTCTAATTTCCTTTCTCTGGCACTGAGCTCCTATCCTCTAATTTTCTTTCTCTGGCACTGAGCTCCTGTCCTCTAATTTATTTTCTCTGCACTGAGCTCCTATCCTCTAATTTCTTATCTATTACTACTCATGCAGTTCTGTGCTTTCAGTGTATAGCATGTTAATTGGGTTGGGGTTCTTTTCTTTTTCTTTATTTCCACATGCCCCCTTTTTTATTGTAAAACTGTACTATATCAATTCATGATAATTGTGTGACTGATGGAGTGCAGGGAAGACAGCCACAAACTATATGAACATAAGACCAAAACTCAGACCTTAACACATTGCTTTCTGTTTTCTCTCTCAATTTCCCAACCAAACCTGCCACGTTAACCCTTTATGCGGCGAGGACCCATGTATGATAACTATCACACACATATTATATTGCACCGCTGTGCCTCTCAGTAAGGTTTAGAAGCATGTGTTTTCACCGAGCCAATTACAGAAGATCAAGGTGACGTTCTCAGGTCAAATCATAGTCAAATGTGGTCTGCAAGGTCCATGAAGAAGTGGCCCAGTGTGATAATGTGTATGTTGACAAGTGCCTGGGTCAGCATTTGTTTACAACTTAAGGACAAGGAACCACAAAAATTCCACGGGTTAAGCACACCATTAAAACTCAAAATCCATAACTCAGATTTATTTCTCAACTGTCACAAGCTCCAGGCCTTACATTCCCATTAGTGCCATGCCTGGGTACTGGCCATCAAGTATATTTACCTGTGTGTCTGGAGCCATGCCGGACTCAGATGTATTTCTACTTTACTGTAAATATACTAGACTACTTAGTGCGGTAAAAAAGAGAGTAGTTACAGAAAATCAAACTGACATCCTGACTTCCCCTCGAGGACCTTTTGATCTTTATGTCTGCTACAGCAATACTTGTGCACATGTAACAAGCCCTGATCCCATGTTGACGATTCCCCACGGCGCACAACTCCATCACAGCGCACTACAGGGAAGCACTCCAATCTACCAGGCATGATGGAAGTAACACCAGTTAGTACCAGTGTCGGGATATATATAGAGGCTGTTGCAAGTTCTCCGGTAAACCTTTCAGATTAATTTGGATGCTCAGTTGTTAGGAGTTTTGATCTGCCTAATTGTGCTCTTGCCTCAATTTGTTGTGGTCGCAGACTCACTCTACGAGTTCAGAGAGCGGACGCTTGGGAGTGAAGCTCGGGATTACTGAACTACAGTCACAAAGCGTAACTGTCACTATCTCTGGTCTCAGCTGGTGCTACATCAGGCGTCGAGAGCCCTCGAGGAATTGCAACCTTTAAAATCACTTGTACCTCATGCTGCTCTGCAGTGCCGTCTCACCCACTGTGCTGCGAGTTTCATTCAGCTGCAGCCGTAACCTCCCGTTGACCCCGCTCTGTCTCGCTCCATCTCCAGCTCTCCCTTTGCACTATATGCTGTGACTGCTTGCATCCCAATATCACAGAATGAGTCAAGGTTGATGGTTCATTTTACCGCCGAAAAGTGGAAGGGGGCCCACCTTGTATGGGAGAAAAGAGAGGTGGAGGGAGAAAGAGACGGAGATGAATTATGGTAAGAAAATCACTTACTGTATTTAATTAGATCACTCACTCAGGTTCTTCAGTTCTGATTTAAAGAAAAGTTCAAATGGTAGGTTTCTTACTACAATTGTCTGCCAGCTGAAATATATTTATCATATAGCTGAAAGAAATGTTGAAACTGTAAAACCTTGGCAATTCTTATCTCACACTTTTCATGTGACTAGAAAGTTATCTAAACTGAAAATGATTGATATCATTACAATAATGACCTGGTGCACCTATCCTCTAATTTCTTCTCTGACACCGAGCTCCTATCCTCTAATTTCTCATCTAATTTATTCTCTATTACTACTCATGCAATTCTGTGCTTTCACTGAAAATTACTGATATCATTACAATAATGATATAGAAGAAAAAAATGACTGCGAATGTGTGTAAATCATGTGTAAATCAAAGTCATTTCAATTCCAGTTTTAGACATTTTCCTCGATAAAACCTAAAACATGGCAGCTAAAACAGCCGCAGATCAAATCCTAATGGCTTATCTGGACAAAGGCCAAAATCAAATTGCATGCATTTCCACCTCGTGCCAGTTACTTCATGTCTCTTCATCCAATATCTCAGATAAAGAAGACCGTAAATGGATGGAGATTGATGAAGTAGAAGACGTGTTTTAGTTAAGAAATTCAATAAAAAAGACAAAAACAAGTCTCTCAGTAGTCTGACTTCTCTACTCCGTCCATGACACAAAGCTCCATGACCTCTGTTTGGACTAAACATGAATTATTCAGAACAGTTTTAGTAGTACTTGGACAACAGGCTTGATTACCTTCCTCAGGGGGCCAATGAGCAACAATGGATGACACCACGCTGAACGCTGTCAGCATCATTTGCAGACAGGTGAAATTGTGAATGATTTATGAATTATCAGTTACTTGCCCACAATTGTAAAACTGTGGTACAGAATGTAGTTGTCCTCGTTTTATATCTATAATAAGGCTTTTGGTTTGTGGTCGAGACTATTTTTTTCAATATTCTCTAGGCTAACAACAAACATTTAGGGCGATGACTGTCTGGCGTACTGAGGATGAAAACAAAGCTGGCCACTCTTTTATTGCACACTAATTCAACACAAATTTAACACAGTTATTGAATCTGTCAGCTGTGTGTTCATTGACAGCATTTTTCTTCACCAAACTACAATATACTGGGAGGTAGAATGGGAGGTAGAGCCTTCAGCTATCATTGGAACCAGCTCCCAGTTTGGGTTTGGGAGGCAGACACCCTCCTTACTTTTACTTTGAGGCTTAAGACTTTAATTTTTTATAAAGCTTATAATTAGGACTGGCTCAGGTGACACTAAACCATCCCTTAGTTGTGCTGCTATAGGCCTAGGCAGCTGGGGGACGATGCAACAAGCACATGTCCTCTACTTTCTTCTCTCTGGCACCTGTCCTCTATCCTCTAATGCACATATCCTCTACTTTTAAGGTTAGGCTTAAAACTTTCCCTTTTGATAAAATTTATAGATAGGGCTGGACTGAACCATGCCTTAGTTGTGCTGCTATAGGCCTAGGCTGCTGGGGGACGATGCACCGAGCACATGTCCTCTATTTTCTTCTTCTCTCTGGCACCTATCCTCTATCCTCTAGTGCACATATCCTCTACTTTTAAGGTTAAGCATAAAACTTTCCCTTTTGATAAAATTTATAGCTAGGGCTGGACTGAAACAACCCTTAGTTATGCTGCTATAGGCCTATGCTGCTGGGGGATGGTTCAATGAGCGCCTGTCCTCTAATCTCCTTCTCTCTCACACCAAGCTCCTATCCTCACACATTTCTGTTTAATCAAAATTCCAATTGCAGCTCTTTTTTTTTTTTTACTCTCCTCTCATTCATTTTATTTTACAATATCTCAGGGAAAGACTTGCAAGTGTTATCCCCCAGTTCGGGTTTTCCTGTCCTGACAGTTTATCTGTGATTAATATATCCACAGAAACCGGTGGTATCTCAGCAGTGCGTCTATAACAGTGCATCTATAACCACTAGAACCTAAATAAAACTCAAGTTCAAACAAACCATAGTTTTCCTTCGACAGCACAGACCTGGCTGGGTAAGTCCCTAAGCAACCTGATCATCTTTTGTAATTCATCTAATGGCCCATTAGGAGACAGGTGTGCAAGGTGTAACACACAGAGCATCATTCCACTGGAAGTTAGTGAGGTTTTAAATCACCCCATTGGCATGCAGGAGCTGCACTCCTGCACCTTTGCCGAACACAGAGTCATTCTGCTTCATTTAAGCAGGTTTGAGCGAGTGATTTCTCTCTCTCTCTTTTTTTTTTCCTGCCTTGCATTGTGAAATTAATAATTAATATGTAATACTCCTCTGATTCACTTATCAATTTTAAAGCACAAACAGAATCTAAAGTGGGCTCTCGCTGCCAGCTTTTACCCCAGAGGACACCGCCGGGCTCGTGGAAAATAATGGAAGAAACCAAGCAGTAATGTCCCTGAAATGACTTCATACAAACAAAAGTTAAGATGATCAGAGCTGAACAGATGCTGTTCCAGGGAATCCAAGAGAATGGACTGTTAATTATTTCCAAGCACACAGGCAAATAATAGCAGCATATTGCCCAAAGAAATAATACACAGAGAAGGTTTGTAGGGCAAGATGTAAAATAAACTAAGACGTTGTTCGGTTAAATTATTATTTACTTATACTTTGCAATATGGTAAATATGGTGGATGTAGAGGAAATACATTCAGTTATTAGAGATATGTAAATGAAAGAAATCCTGATATCAATACTAATCATGAATGAGACAATGTACTTGATGTTAATTCAAGAGAGGTTAAAGGGGAACTGCTGTTTTTTTACAACCTGGACCTTATTTCTAGCCTAACATATGAGCATTTTCTCACCCATATAACGTTTGTGTCATTTGGAGTTGTTCAGGAGTCCATATAGTGGAAGTGACTGGGGCACCGAAATGCAGCCTCTAAATAATGGTGATAACAGGTAACTCCTGACTCAACAGGGAATAGCATTAGCGTATGATAACAAAATATTGGTGAAATTAACATGTTTCGAGGCAAATACTTATTTAGAGACTGCATTTCGGTGCCCCATTCACTCCCACTATATGGATATACGCTGATCTAATTATGTCGTGAATGAGTGCAAATGACACAAAAGTTATATGGGTGAGAAAACCACCGTATTTTATACTAGAAATAAGGTTCCCCTTTAAGACCATGACCGTGGACACATCCCTAAATTCTGCACATTGTCTGATGTATTCTTAAATGCATTACCATCACCCCTCACCTAAAGCTTTAATTAATTCTTTAATTGATTATGTCGCCCCTTGGGACGGAGCAGCCTCTTGGACACTGCTGACTCTGTGACAACTGTTTTCAGTGCAATCTTCTTGCTAATCGCAATTTGTTAATGCTTCGTTCTAAAGCCAGCTGTATTTAGTCCAACATCCAGTCCCAATCCTGCCAGAATGATGTGATGTTAAAGAGCCATAAAGCAGGACTGTCAACACCTTTGCGAGATGTCGACACGTAGGACTAAGATCCACAGTCCTGTCTTTTCTTTTTTCTCAACGCTCTTCAACGAGGAGGAAAAACAACACAAATTGTAGCCTGTGATTATAGAAGTGTATATTAGTTTTAAATTTAGACTGTTATACGACACTGAAACGTCTCACGCAACCTATAGGGAGGCATTAAATTGGGCTTAAGCTGCATGTAACTAAAGAATTGAAGATCATTTCTCCAACAGGGACCCGACACGTACGTGGCAGGGCATCCAACAAATCACCAATTACAGGGGTAATCAAAACTCAGCCACTGACAACAATGCATCTTTGGCAGTGATTGAGCTCCAATCACTTTTTTTTCCCTGTTTCGAAACAACTCTGACCAACAGAACTATACCCGCCTCCCTGCTGACCCCGATGGCATCCTGACCGCTGTGACACGGGAGTCAAGGCGAGTGATCAGGTCCGTTAATATGAGGTAGGTTGATGGGCCTGATGGGACACTAGGAAGCGCGATCAGAGACTGTGCAAACCAACCAGCAGAAGTATTTACTGACATTTTCAACCTGCCTCTGTCACAAGCCATTGTCCCTTCCTGTCTCGAATCAGCCTCAATCATCCCGGCGCCCAAGCAGAGCAACATCAGCGCTCTAAATGACTACAGGCCAGTGGCACCGACCCCGATCATTACTGAATGTTTTGAGAGGCCGGTGCTAAAACACATAAAAAACACAGTCCCACCTTGACCAGAAAGGGTCCAAAAATATTTTAGTGAACACAACCTTGGTCTCAGCAGCCCCATGTGCATGTGGATTAAGGACTTTTTATCCAACCGTCCATGGATAGTCAGACTCGGGCTCACACCACTCCTCCAGTCTCAACACCGGGGCACCTCAGGGCTACGTTCTCGGCCCCCTCATCTTCTCCCTTTACACATAGTCACCTTTCAAACACAATAATCAAATTCGCAGACGACACGGAGAAGATGTAGAGACAGTCCTTCAAGTTTCTAGGGAACATTGAAAGCATAGTCACTCACACTCTAACTGCCTTGGTACGCAAACTGCACAGACACAGACAGGAAACGCCGACTCTGGACGACGTCTTCACAACACGCTGTCTCCAAAAGGCCAGCGCCGTGCTTAAAGATGATGACTCCAATCACCTCTTTGCTCTGTTGCCATCTGGGAGGCGCTGCAGAGCCATTAAAGCCCGCACATCCAGGCTGAAAAACAGCTTTTTTTCTCCCCCCGGGCCATCACAGAACTGAACCAAATACCTCCCCATCTGTGCCGCCCCACCTCTGCCTCTCAATGACTGTCTTCCGGCAAAATGTGACCTTATAGGCAATATTCTAATTTGTGTTTTTATACAAATATTTTTATTGTGGACGTTTTATACGCTCCTTTAACTTATTAGCTGAACTGAGTGTGATTGCAGATGGGGACCGAGTGTGTGCGTGTCTTTTAGGCATTGGGCGCGCAAATTTCGTTGCACCATTTGGCACGGCGTCAATAAAGCTTTCTGATTCCGACGCTGACTCTGAAGACAAAGCGGTGTGTGTTGTGCGTATCGTCTGGAGCTAGCAGTTGCAGCATTCAAGCGACGGCTGGGTGACAAAGGCTGAAACTTTTGAACAATTTAAAAACATTTTTTAATAGAAACAGCAATTTCATCAGTCACAGAGCAGAAACACACGCACGCCAAAGAGTGTCCACTCTTCTATCTCCCAAGAGGTCTGCCCCGCGCTCACCGTGTCAAACCACTGGAAAATCACACTACAGCCTGTCATTTGGCAAACGATAGATGCGGCCTCATTTGAATACATGCTTTCTGACAGCCTAATTAGGCCATGGCTCTGTAATTGTCGCTAATTGTCAGTGTGTGACAGATCGTGCAGGAAATCCAAAGAGCGCCGTGAAAGCAGGCACTGAAATTATTCCTGCGACTCCTGGAAGAAAGAGCAGGCTCTGTCGGTGCCTCAGATGACTTGGGTTTATGTGGTTTTATTTATTTATTTTTGTGCGTTCGTATACTTGAAGGCTCGTTTTAGTAATCGCAAACTGTACAATCACATCAGTCCCAAGAGGTGAACGGAAAATTGTCAATCACCTGATTCTTATTCACTGCACGTAATCTGTGATGGAAACACCTCACAAAATGTACCCTTTATATTGCACATCACATTCATGATTCACAGCGAAAACATGGATGGATGGATGGATGGATGGATGGATGGATGGATGGATGGATGGATGGATGGATGGATAGATAGGATAGATAGATAGATAGATAGATATTTTATTGTTCCCGAAGGAATTTCAAGCATCCAGTAGCAGTAACATACATTGAACATACGATACAAAACCTATATCAAAAATAGAACGTAACTAGAAATAAAATGTTTTATACACCAATGAACTATGTTAAAATTTTAAAGTGACCAATAATATACTCATCGAACAAGTGTTTAGTCAGTACATTGGTGCATCGGTTTGTACTGTGTGCGGTGTAACGTGCACAGTCACACTTTAGTCCTTTCCGTCGTTCTAATGTCTTTTTCTTTGAGCTGTTGGTGCTGAAGGTGCAACAGCTGGAGGGAAATCTTAACAGGCTCGGAGAAAAGATGCACCCTCTCATTGGACTTGGTAATAGATGAGAAGATTGCACCCAACTAATTCATTTGGAGTCATTCATTCGAAGCGTAGTAATGCACTTCCCCGCAGCACGGAGCACGAGGCTATTCCCTCAGGGAGCACGGAGTAGACTAGCTGCAGAGTCCCTCGCGTCGCACGACTTCCATCGCCACGGACGGTCTTGTACTGCATGTGTGTTTTACGGTCACAATGACCGATTCGATTCTACCGATTCGTTCACATGAGCACGGACGCCACTTGCTCAAGGAAACTTCGTCAAGGTGTCCGTGCGCCGGGCATTGAATCGCTAACCCTCTGGTTCGTGGACAAGCGGCTCTACCTACTGTTCTGCAAGCCACGGAGGGTTGCAGAACGTGAAACTTCAGACATTGGGTGATTGGTACAGTTGTAGACGTGGATTGTGGGTAATTATAGGATAAAGCTTTCTGGTCCAGCTACTGACACTTCTCAGTTTTCCTGTCGTAGCATGTGTGTCAAGAAATGTTCCCTTTTTTGTAACTTTATTTAGAGTTCACAAACAAGTCAGACATGGTGATTGACAACACTGCATAAAATTATAAAATAGAAAAAAATGGAGAATTTTAGAGCTCATCGGCCTGTCAAGTGACTGTATGACTGTGCTTTGACTGCATTGTTTTTATGATAAGCTGTGCTAATATATGCAGAGTGGTGAAAGTTTTAAACAAAATATCAGTCAAAAATTTGGAGCAGTTTTATTTGTCTTTTGCTTGGTTTTTTTGAACAGCTTTTGGTCAATCACCTGCCTGTAACATTTTCAGCCTGACACTGGTTTAAGAGTTAATTCAAACAGATCCACTATGCAATTATGCCGACCATTTGTGAAAATTCTAATTTCAAGAAATTACCTGCATGATGATGCAGCCACAACGTCTTCTTGTGTTCACCGGCTCAGCTGCGCTCCTACTTTTAATGAGCCCTCCGAAAACTCTGCTGGCACACTTACAGTGCCGGACTGTACTAATGAGTTTGCACGAGGGCCGTTCATTACTGTAATCCCAACCTCTCATTGCAATAAGTGAGGGAGGCCCACTGTTCATCCGAGAAACAAAAGTCATCCAATCAACAAAATGGCCATACGCAGTATTAACTCAACTAAAGGGAGATTCCAGTGTGCACAACAATTGCGGCGCGCCAGGCGTGACCCCATGCAAAATGAACTTGAACAGAAATATGACTTAATTAAGGCATAATGGTCACTCCCCACAAACCGTCCCTGACATTCAGCTGAGCTAAAATGGGAAACACTGTGCTAAATCCAATTAGCTTCTGTTCGGCGCTAATCCGTGAAACCAGTAAGCGGCTATTAAAAGTTCAAACATTCCCCGGCCTGAAAAAGATGCAACAATAACGGGATTACTGGTTATAAAACACGGCCTGTCTGACGTGTTCAAAGGCAGCCCACGGTTGTAGGCATTTTTTGGGCGAAATCAGCATGATTTGCTGAAAGATATGCGTTGTACATTGCTGTGGTCTTTTTCCAGTCTTCAATGCCCAGATTATGCCGCAGCACCCTCAGATTTCTGTTCTCTGCTGACGGTAGCGGAACTTGACATAATCTTCTCCCATTGTATCCCATCTGGATGTGCAAACTGTTTGCATTTTTGCCCGGCACAGTTATCAAGTCTAGTTAGCTGAGTGAGTAGAGGCGGAGACTTTCTGTCAGTTCTAGTGAGTCTGGCCGTCCCCTTTGCTCATTAAAGGGGAACTACTGGACCTTATTTCTAGCATAAAATACGATCATTTACTCACCCATATAACTTTTGTGTCATTTGCACTCATTCAAGACAAAATTAGATCAGTGTATATCCATATAGTGGAAGTGAATGGGGCACCGAAATGCAGCCTCTAAATAACTATTTGCCTTGAAACGTGTTAATTTCACCAATATTTTGTTATCGTACGCTAGTGCTATTCCCTGTTGAGTCCAGAGTTACCTGATATCATCATCCGGAGTCTGTAGATTGACCTACAGATTCCGAATGATGTCTTCTGACCTGGATGATCGAGCGTACCCTCAACGGTCCGCTTGTTTACCTGTAATTTGCTACTGCTAGTTTGTCTGGATGATGATAAGCGCTAGCATATCATAACAAAATATTGGTGAAATGAACAAGTTTCGTGGCATAAAATCTTAATATTTACTCACCCATATAAGTCATGTGTAATTTGTTGTCAATTGGGAGATATTTAGGTCCGTGTAAACCCATATAGTGGGAGTGAATGGGGCACCGAAAAGCAGCCTCTAAATAACACATTATCTGCTGCAAAACTCGTTCATTTCACCAAGTTTTTGTTATGATACACTAGTGCTATTCCCCGTTGAAATATTGATAAAATGAATGAGTTTCACGGCAGATAATGCATTTTTTTTAGAGGCTGTGTCTCGGTGCCCCATTCACTCCCACTATATGGATATACACAGATCTAATTATCTCCTGGATGAGTGCGAATGACACAAAAGTTATATGGGTGAGTAAACAACCATATTTTATGCCAGAATTTGAGGTGCTTCCATCTCCAGGACTTCTGCTCACAGGATGTTTTATTTCTCACAGCATTCTCACCAAACTCTGCAGCTTGTTGTGGTGAAAAATCCAGATCCAGATCAGCATTTGCATCAGTTCTTAAACCAGGCTGAAAATGATACCATCAATCACTAAGATCACATTTTTTGGATGTGAAAAGAAGCCCCCCACCTGCACGGTGCCCATTTTAGGACGTGCACTGCTACCACACAATTCCATTAAAAAGCTGTTTTACTAAAATTTCTATGAAGTCCTTGGCGAAAGTATAATCAATGAACAGTAAGATTAACACAGAAAACAAATGCAGCACCCGGCTCAACGGCTGAATCCCTATTTAATTAAAAGAAAGAAAAACACTGTGAGCACTGTGGCATTTTTTAACCTCCCCATGCATCCATTTTTTCCACTTTTCCTCTTTTCAGCTCCTTCTCAGGCTCATTTTTTTTTCCCCTATACACAACTACTTCAGTCCCTTTCTGTGAGTGAAGCCATGTGCAACAGTATGGACGACCTTAATACCAGGGTCAAAAGCTGACAAAAGGAACTGGGGAGGCAGCTTGCAACGCGGCCAGAAAGAGACAATGTTCACCGGCTTATGGTCCTGATCTCTAGTGAGGCAGCGCACAGGAGGTATTAGCAGCTATTTACATGTTTGGATGCCAAGTTTTCCAGCCTAGTTCATTCGAATCGGAGCTTGAAGGTGATAACAAGCGATAAGTCGCCACAGCACATGAATCAAAAGAACCACCGCTGTATAAGCGATGACACCCGCGCTGCAATTCAGAGGGCTTTCAATGCCATTACTGCACCATATAATTAGGAAGTTGTTCATTCACAGGTCCCTCGGAGACACATGTGCCCGTGATCATTTCCCCAGAGGGGTCAGAGCGACCTTCTGCTTACAGGACGGTCAGTCCGCGCGGCGGGTCTACCCTACATGCTGGAAATGTACGATGCGTCCGCGCCGTTTAGTGCCTTCCCGCGATGCATCAGAGGTGAAGTGACGGCGACGTTCATCTCTAGGGGCGGCCGAGTCCCCGTGCCAGAGAGCAAAGTGATAATTCACTTCTGAAGCCATTTTAGCGCATGCTACATTACTAGGCTGAAAAGATTGCTATGTCCGTCTTTGGGTCCAACGCACCTAGACAATTACAAAAGTAAGCCATGCATATCAGTCATGCACTGGCTAGAAATAAAGCCCAGCAATCGTTTCTCACATAATGCATCCATATAACCTTGTTTGGGAAATTGGACACTGTGGCAGTTATTTACCACTCATCACCTCTAACTCATTATAGACTGGTGTCACCTTTCATTTTGAAAAATCTCCATATTCTGTTTCACTTCGTAACGCAGCGATGAGTACGGACGGCGTGGGATGTGATGGAATTTACAAGTCCAGGTTTAATAAAAAATAAAAGTAAAAAACACACACACACATAACACTTTTCTGGCTGCCTTTTTGCTTTTTCTCCTCACGCTGTGTGTGTTGACAGTAACGATACAAGAGTACCCAGGAGGGTAAAGAGAAAAATTATTCCTGAGCACGGTGTTCTTAAAAATGAAAGCAAAGTAAAAGACATTTTATACTCTGTTATTGCACTGGGCAAGATGCTTCTCAGCTCAGACTGCAGTTGCGATGTGCTCACGTAGAGCACAGTTAAAGTTAGAGAAGATTTTATGCCGCAGTGGACTGCTGGTCGAGTTATTGCCGTGTCTGAGACCTCATCACATTTCTCTAATCAGGACTGGGTCTGAATTTTTAGTAATTTTTTGCAGTAATTATGCGTCGCAGTAGTGATGGGAATCGTTCCAAAGATTCGACTCTTTTGGCTCAGCTCCCTTAGAAGCGTCGGCTCTTGTGGCTCCCAAACAACTCCCAAGTGGCTCTTCATTTAGATTCTCCCGGAGCCTTCTGTTTTGTCCTGATTTATCCCTGATTATGAATAGTTTGTGTGGTGGCGAGTGATTTTTCATTTGCTTTTTATGAAAACAGCAAATGAAAAATTGCTCGTTGCAAATTGCATTTTGTTTGTGCCAAAAAAAATACAGTAACAATTGACATTTAAATCAAAGCCCCGCCTTTCTTTTTTTAACACAATGGTATGATAATATGATAATTAATCACACTTATAATCATAATAAAGTCCCGTGCCTTGCTTGCAAGGATTCGCAACAATCGGCAAAGGTTCGGCTCTCTCCCGACGAGAATCGGCTCTTCTCGTTCGCTGCAAATAATCGACTCTCAGAGCCTTACATCACAGAGCTGGTTGTACTTCAATGTCTGAATGCTTCTGTTTTATTTATTTCGTTATTTTGGCCTCTTCTTGGCTTTATTTAGTCATGATTGGAGACATTAGGTAGCCATTATACAAACAGGAAACCTAAGGAAACCTCAAGAGACACACAGAAACACATTTTCCCTTAGACAAGAAGACATCTAAACTAGTTCCTTTAAGTACACTTAGTTGGTTTTTGGCCAACAAGTTCTCTGAGGTCATTAATCATTGCCTTCCAACCCAACCCTTTGGGGTTTTTCTCATCTGGAGTCCATATCAGCAATTTGGGTGTTGTGCTTGCTCAAAGCACCTCAGCCATGGACATGGGGGCGAGGTGAACAAGCTGCATCTCTAACCACTACTCCACAGCTACCCCATGTTTGTGGAGCAGTCTGCAGGCAAGAGGAAACTAAACAGACTGGTTTGGACAGTCCGGCTCTGTTCTGGGCTGCCCCCCTTCGACCTAGCGGAGGTGGTAAGTGATCGCAGGGTGATCATCCCCGATGGTAAACAAGTCCCACCTCCTGCACGGCCCTATAACAGCTCTGTACAGCACCTTCGCCCACTCTGCGTCCGTCCTTCCTGCTGGTGTGAGGCTGCACAGCCAAGCCACGCTCCCAGCAGACCACACACTGACACTGGACTAATACACGGACAATCGCAACGCAACACGTCGCAACGCAACTTCATCTGTTCTTTCATCACACGTTTTGTTTGTATTGTATTTTCTTTCATATTGTATTCTAGCCCTGCAATGCTGCAAATCTCCTCACTGTGGGGTGAATAAAGGGTGATGTTATCTTGTCTTGTTTTATCCTGTCTTGTCTTGTGGTATCATGTGTCATCGTATCGTATCGTATCGTATCGTATCGTATCGTATCGTGTCTTGTCTAATCTTGTCTAGTCTTGTGGTATTTTGGCTTGTCGTGTGATGTCATGTCGTATCCTGTTGTGTCTTGTCTCGTCTGGTCTTGTGGTATCATGTCTCATCTTGTCGTATCGTATTGTATGGTATTGTATCCTGTCTTGTCGTGTCTTGTCTGGTGGTATCTCGTTTTGTCTTGTCTAGTCTTGTTTTGTGGTATCTTGTCTTCTTTTATCCTATCTTCTCTATTTTGGCTTGTCTTGTTTTGTCGTAGTTTGTCTTGTCTTGTCTTGTGTTGTGCCATCTTATTGTATCTTGTCGTATCATATGTCTTGTCTAGTCTGGACTTGTGGTTTCTTGTCTTGTTTTGTCGTAGTTTGTCTCATCTTGGATTGTCATGTCGTGTCGTATTATGTCGTGTCGTGTCTCGTCTTGTGGTATCTTGTTTTGTCGTAGTTTGTCTTATCTCGTCTTGCAGTATCTTGGCTTGTCTGTTGTGTCGTATCCTGTCTTGTCTTGTGTCATCTTGTTGTATCTTGTCTTGTCGTATCATATGGTATTGTATCCTGTCTTGTCTAGTCTTGACTTGTGGTATCTTGTCTTGTTTTGTCGTAGTTTGTCTTGTCTTGGATTGTCGTGTCGTGTCATGACGTATCCTGTTGTGTCGTGTTGTATCATATCCCGTCTTGTCTTGCATAGAAACAATAATTTGAATCATTTGATCCATGTAGATACTGGTGCGCTAAATAAATGCAAAGAAAAATAAAAGGTTTTGACATAAAAAATTAATAACACTGAATCTCCTAAGGATTAGTGTAGTATGGCAGGAGCTATACCGTTCAAGCTTCTGCATCCTTCTGAAGAACAAAAGCATGTGTTTGCTGCACAGTCGGAAAGCTCTTTCCTCAAAATCACTACAATTGTAATGTATTTGTTTGTTCAGTTTTTTCTTTGTAGGTTTTATTCAGATTTTTTTTTGTTGTGACAGTTGTTGCTGTCGTTTTTCTTCTGTTTTGTAATTATTCATGTTTAGATTTGGGGCACGCATTTCAGATTTAGCAAAAACACAACAGCTAATGTGACATGAGTGCACTTGTAGCGTAATGCATTTCTAATGAATAATGTCGATATGATGCAACATGACAGCGGTAACAGGGCAGGTAGACTGGATTTTAAACAGCACGGACGGAAACGAGCACAGCGCAGCAGGTCAGAATCCTTGGTGGAAAACTGTGCATCCGGAGCCCCTCGTCTTATCTCCTCTGGGTGGCAGCTCTCCCTGGACAGAATTGGGCCGCTTTTCACAACTCCGAAAACAGAAGGCCTCCCCCAGGTTCAAAGACCTTGGAGCAGTCAATGAGAGCCTCGCTGCAGCCTAATGAGGATTAATACCTTACACTGAGGAAGCATGTGGCAAAAATATCAGGCCCCGTGGGATATGGGCTAAATATGACAGGCCTGGAGACTTCTCGGCCCTCAAGGATCACGCAGAGGGATCCGGAAGAGATGAATTTAAAAATGTAGGAAAAGAACATGCGTGTTTCTATCGCAGCCCGTGCCCTTCGGGTAAATAAAAATAAAGTGAGCGTGGCAGGAACAATTAAATAAATGGGCACCAAGCTAAAAATATGTCAGTTTAAAAACTATGACATAGGATTTTTTTATATATATATATATATATATATATATATATATATATATATATATATATAGTAAACAGTCTAAAACGTAAAACTAAAAAAAAAAAAACCTTGGTAAAAAACTAACATTTTATGCAATTAAATCGTTTATTTTACTATTTATATTATATTAATTTACATATTAAATTGGAACTACTTTTTTTGTTTTTTTTACAACCTTGACCTTATTTCTGGGATATAATATGATCGTTTACTCACCCATATAACTTTTGTGCCATTTGGAGTCGTTCGGATGATATTTACATCAGCATATATCCATATAATGAGAGTGACTGGGGCACCGAAACGCAGCCTCCAAATAACACATTATGTGCCATGATACTTGTTAATTTCAACAATTTTTCAGCTTGGATTAGCACTAGCGTATCATCACAAAGTATTGGTGAAATGAATGAATTTCGGGGCAGATAATGTGTTATTTGGAAGCTGCGTTTCGGTGCCCCATTCACTCCCACTATATACGCAAATCTAAATGTCTCGCGAATTGACTACAAATGACACAAAAGTTATATGGGTGAGCAAACGATCATATTTTATGCCAGAAATAAGGTCCAGGTTGTAAAAAACAGTAGTTCCCCTTTAATACAACTGATAGATAACATTTAACATTTTTTGCAAAAAATTAGTCTGGCTTTTTTAAATATACAGCATATTTAGATGAACTTATTTAATACTGCTCATTCGTTAACAGACATAGAAACGAGTAACTCACCTACTTTTTTTTTTATCGCCTACTTGATTGCGTAAACTAAGCAGCTAAAGTCTTAAATTACAGGCTTGGAAAAGCAGTTGAAAATTACGCTAATTGGAAATTTCCATCCATTTGTGTTTTTCTTCCGTATTATACTTGAACAGCACGACATAAAATCATAACAATGTAAAGCTGTAAAATCAGTATTTTGTAATGATTCAGTGGACGTTGCTAAGTTAGCGAGCTGTGTTTCTACAGGGAGACGGTTCAGCGTCTCTGGGCACCAAACATACAAGGAGTTCTGTTCCAGGAGGTGAAGCTGAATGTGGGAACATCCAGTCCCTGCTGGGAATGGCTACTGAAGTTTCCCTTGAAATTTGGTTCTGGCCTCTGTAAAGCCTGCACAGGTCTAGGCTCTGAGCAGAGGTCAGGGTTGCTGGGTCTCCTCACCTCCTCCCTCCAGGTGGCCGAGGCCAAACAGATGGATCCAGAGGAGGCTGTCTGCAACACACTGTTTCGCAGAATCTGGCCCGAGACGAGGCCTGCGAATAAATAAACCGACCGCAATCGGCGGGGACGCGGGGGCCTGGGTAGCGTGTGTTGTTTGGCCTGGTCGTTGTAGCTGTCTTGCTCTGGTGCTCGTTTGCAGAGCCGGATGACTCTGGAGGACACCAGGGCCGGTGTGGTGGTCAGCCAAAATGTCAACCCGCCACCCTGCAGGCTCAGCTGCACCGCGCTCCCCATGCACCAACACTCTCTGTACTTGCAATCTAGGCTACAGTCCAAGAGATGTCGTGTTGCAGCGGACCGGAGCCTCCCAAACATGCTCTAAACGTAGGTGTAAACAATGATAAAGCCAGGTACAGCAAACGCTACGCTGGAGTGGAGGTTTTTTTCTTGTAACCTATTTTTTACACAAGCTAGGTCTACTGAGCACACGGCTCTGCTTTTTGTGAGTCACATACTCACTTTGTAGTACGCAATTACACCAGGGAGCTGCGTGCTACAGCCACTGCTTTCTTTATAGTTTCCCTGTTTTGCATTTTTTTTCACCAGAGCAGTTGGGAGGCTTATTGTCTTGTTATAAGGAAGAACTCCGTCTCTTCCCAGATTGTGAGCCTGGGGAATTAAACCAGAAATCATTTGATCAGATACTACCTAATCTTCAAGCTTCTGTTGCTTTAGGAAATTAAAATTGCTGCCTTATACGATACCTCTCCGGCAGACAAATATTAACCTAGCACGCGCAAATAACACTCGGGGTACACAGTCTGCCACTGGAGAATGTTCCGTGGTAAACTTTTCCAATCAAAGACAGATAGGCGGAGAGTAAACCCCCCCACCACCACCACCGACGCCGACTGGGCTTGTCATAAACACTGATGCGTACTCGCCGTGTTCCTGTCGCGAGTTAATTACAGCCGCCCCGGACGAGAGTTTGGGGTCCACTCCCCTTTCCTCTCCCTCTGTCGCGTTTGATTTCATTTGACCAAACATTTAAATAGGTGCCGCGCTTGTTGTCTTCGTGGCTTTGGATCACTGTCATTCTGCCGTATGAGCACACAACAAACGCGCTCCCCCTCCTAGTCCCCGTCCAGCCCAAGCTGCGCTTCGCATCGACACAAACTCAATTATTGTCGGTAATTACAAGTGTCTTGGGGTGTTTGAGTGGATACGGAATTACAAAAGCTGCAAAACATAGATTAAATTGCCCGGGCTCTTGATGGGAGGAAAGGGGGCCGTTAAACTGTCTCTCTGATTCAATTGGCCCAATGAGTCTAAGGCTGTGGTTAGGGCGAGTAGCGTCTGGAGTTGGTGGGAAGTGTCTTTGTGGTCAGTTTGAGCAAATAGCACTTCTTCACCTATGGGATGCGAAGAAGCAGGGATTAGTTTTGCTGACTGTTTCATGGAGATGCACACGCAGGAATACAAACTTTAACCCTCTGGACTTGTGGTCTAAACACAAAGCCTTGTGTATGTAGTGCAAATTACTGCATAGACTGTATATAAATATGGACAATGCATCACCACTTCCTTGCATTAGCCAAACTGACACTATTTTCCCGGGGATTCGGGCGGCGGCATCTTGAATTTGGAGCCAGAATTTGCGAAGTAAGGGTCAGAGAGTGGAGCCACGCCGAGCCGCGATATCGATGACCCGCCCACATTTCCTCCAGACTCACTTGTGTTTTTGTTCGGCTAATACTCCGCTCTCCTCCACCTCCACCAGTTACAAAAATAAAAAATGTTGGATTATAAACTGTTCTTGTTTATTTATATATTTTTTTTCTACTCTGACATTCCTCCGCCTTACGATTCAGTTGGCACGACAACTCGTAGTCGTCATGATATACCGTCAAATAACAAAGAAAAAAACACAAAAGGACGCTCGAGTAGTCAGTATTATAGTAACCATTTAATAATATTTGATGTGTATTTTAGTGTTTTAGTTTGGCCCATGTCAGCCCTATTAATGTGGAAGGGGTGGAGCTTATGACCTATACCGCAGCCAGTCACCAGGGGGAGCTCTACTCGCTTTACCGAATAAAATGTGATGATATGAGATAGCAATTTCAAACACCACTCATTTTTTTGGTCATGAATGCAAGTCCTTAATCCGTTTAAATGTAAAAAGGATAAAACTGTTCACAGGTATTCCTACAATTCAAGTATGACGATTATTAAATTTCAGGCTTCTGCAGAAATATTTGCTTTCCTGCATATACAGTATAAGGAATATACATCAGTTAACACTATGCTATTACTGCAACTTCAAAGGGCTTTGGAGAAACGTTGAAAAAGGCTCGGTGTGGATAACAGGTTGCAATTAGGTCAGTGTGCTGGAACTGCAGAAATCTGAAATAAAAAAAAAAACCCTGAAGGTGTGTTTTCCTTTAACACTGCTGCACCGCACCACTTCTGAAATAAAGAGTCCTCTTTAAGAAAATTTGAATAGCTAATACGGTGTAATAATACAGTATCTAATCATTTGCAGTCTAAAGCAAAGAGGAGGGTTAGCTGTTCTAACAGCTTTCGGTTAGTGAGCAAAGTTAAATTCATTAAAGACAACTGAGCGCGCCGCGAAAGAAAGATTTACGGCAATGCACCGTCAGTCAAATATGCAATCAAGCAGAACAAAGGAGTGCTGCAATAAGTGTGCCCTTGTGCGCATTATAGTCACACTACGAACCATTTGTTTCCGAGGAGGTCGGTGCCACACACCGCCGGCCAGCTGGCATCTGCCCGTCAAGCCGGAGCGTGCGTGAGTCACCTCTTCAGATGGCGGTTAAAAACAACTCAGAGCCAACAGGCGTCTGCCTCTTTTACAAGCTCCTGGATGCTCTGGATCTCTCCTTCAGAGCTGGATTTTTTTTGTTTTTTTTTAATTCAACCTGTCCCCAAGAGAGAGCGGTAATCTGATTTCAAATTCAGCCCGCGAGGTGATAATCACATGTTAAGCAGCTCGGGACGGGGAAGGATCTCTGTGCACACGGCATGCAGAGATGGGCCCGTATCATGCAGTGTTAATTCTGACAGCAAATTTTGATTTAGTTTACGTCATAGTCTTTTGATGAATCATAATTTAGTCATCTTAATAATTTTAGTTTTAGTCTAGATTTAGTCGACTAAATATAGTCATTTTAGTCGGCTAAAATATAAAGTGTGTAATCCATGTTTTTTAGATTTACTTGTATTTTTGAAGATACAATAAAAAAAACATCTGTTTTTGAATAGTATTAATGTTGGCTAACATGCTAACATGCTGAGCTACAGCTCGTTAGCATAACCAGAGTTGCTAGTTATTGCACCTGACCTATATTTGCGCTTGATAAATCAAAACTAGCGAGGGTAGCAACTCTTAACAAACTTAAAACCCTGAACAGCACACAGTAGTAGATATTGTAGACAGCCATGATGTGCATTTTGAAGCTAACTAGCTTAACTTCGTACGGATTTCAGGATAACTCGCTTGAAAGTGTCGCTTCGAGTTTGTTGTGTTTTTACCGGGGATAGTAGGTCCACACGGTTTGCGTCTTGTTTTGATATGCCTGCTTCTATCCAGCTTCACCATGTAAAGTTGTTGCAGGTCGTGTTGCTGCTGTGCTGACACGTCTTTCGTTTGAGGCAACCCCTGATGTGGACAGTGAAAAGACTTATCAGAAGATGTTGCTCCGCAGAACAAACACTGAAACAAACTCTTTCTGAATCACTGTCCATAAAAGTAAGAATTGTTGTTTGCGCGTGACCAGTCAGAGAGTTGCATGGCTTGTCTTTTCCACCGACTAACGACAGCCAGCGTAGCCCTGTGATTCTCACCCGCTCCATTCGTTTCTATTTTTCACAATAAAAATAACCAACCAGGCATGTAGCATCGTGACACCGAAAGCGCTTATTAAGCCCGTGTTACGAGTTTGTTTCTGCCTTCTCAGGCTTTCGTTCGGTTTCCTTGCTCGAAAGTCAAATCACAAACACATGCAAACAAGACAGAGCCGCTGCCGCTGAACCCGTCCGCCGCGGCCCGGGACTGTTTTGCTGCAGAGGCACGTCCCGTCGTGCACGGATTCCAGAGGCTACAGCGGTACAGTAAGACAAACCGCAGCAGCAGAGGACTGACCCACTTTCGGGGCTGACTGGGAATGAAGTGTTTTCTCCACAGCTGGGCAGAAAGGAGGGGTGCTGGTGCGTTGGACGAATGGTAATAGCGTCTCCACCAACATCTTCTCAGGACGGATTCACACATGTTTTGCAGATTTCTGCACGGCATGAAAAACGTCCAGCGTCGGATAGTCTGACAGGGCGCTGCCGGCTGCAGCATCGAAGGGCCTCGACTGTCACGGCTCTTCTCGCTGTTACCGAGCTACAGCCTCTTAGCCTGAAAGCCGTCTTGCATTCCCCCTGTTCTGTTCTACACATTTGCATTTTTTTTCCCTCCCTTACCTTTTCTTTGCCTTTCCCCACTTTTCATCTGGGCATTAAAGAGCTTTGTCAACAAAATACGAATTGTGATAATTAATGGCACAACATGTTTCTCATTTAAAATCTAATCTAAAGGAGGTGGACACAAATTATCCAGCCTAATTGAAAAGCTAAAAGCAATAAAACAGCTCTCCGCAACCTTAATGCGATTCTTGAATGGGTGGGGAATGAAGTTAAGGGGCTCGGAGTTGGGTAATATCACCGTGCTAATGTAGCTTCAATAACCTTGCTCTTAGTGCTGCTTGCCTGCGCGGAGCTACTGAATCACTGTCTGCGGACACATTGTCAGAGAACAAAATTACAAACGAGCGTTTCGACTGCTCATCAGCGGTACCATTGAGGGTGACTTAGAAAATTAGAAAATAACGGGACTTTCTGCAGAAAACTAATTTGGGCTCACGACAGAAAACTGGCTAAAATGCGCGTGAAGGGCGGGCATGTTTGAAATGCTGAGGGAGTGATGGGTCCAGTAAGAAGCGTCTCTTATGGTGCATTCACGCCACAAGCGACAACAGCTTCAACTCTGTCCAGCAACATTGGGGCTGAGTCGGCGTTGGTGACAGGTGCTATCGGAAAGGGCATTGACCAAAGGCTGCGCTGGACTTTTTCGTTGTCTGTCATTTTGACTGACAGGGCCATATAACCGGCCATCAAATAGGACTCAAGAATCATGAATCTATGAATCTAGAGTCTATTTAACCGGCTCAGTTGAGTCCTACCACGTGTGATTGATATATAATCAACTGCACCATTGAAACACATCTCACTCAGCAGAGAAACGATGCGTATTACCCAGCTGACTCATTACTGCTGCTCGTGGATCCCTGCTTAACCAAGAACCAATTAATACGCTCAGTCGCCACCAAGTGGCCAGAGGTGTGAATTGCAATTGCAGGCATCAATTTGATTTTTCCATCATCGTTTTAAAAATAAAAAAAGGTCAACGACGAAAAATATTTGGTTAAGGCGACCTCTGGCGTTGACAGTATACACCAATGAACCACAGCATCAAGTAAATAACATTGACCAACTTGTGACAACTCAACGTTCTGCTGGGAGACTTTTGAATGGTTCGGGAACAAAAACGGACCAGGACCAACTCAAAAAACATGAAGGTGTTGACCTGGGCTCCAAATTCACTAGCTGCAACGCCATTGAGTGTAAAGGATTAAATCAGCTGAGAAAGAAGAAATAACTCAGCTGAGATATCGCTTGAAGAGTAAGGAGTGAAAGCAATGGACTAAGGTATCTAAAACAACATCAAGTGAAATGTAAAAGATGAGTTGAATGCGTGATATGAGTTCTAAAAGTGTACCTAGGTACCCAGTGGTTGAGAAGCTATGGTATGGCTTTTGGTAAAAGCCCTAACCCCAACCCTAACCCAAAATAAAATAAAACTAAACTTTCCTAGATTGTGGTTTTGGCGGAACAGAGCTTTCGTTCATTGCCACATCTCCTGGCAGAAGCACAAGATTCCCATGAAAAAATAGGGGTCCACATGTTGATCTCCTGGACGGGCCTGGATGCTGGGAAACTAGACCCATTTTGCTCGTCTATATGCAGTTCAATTCAGTCCCGGTTAATGTGTCTCCCGGTGTGTCTCAGATGTGTGAGCAGAAAGAGAGAGAACTCTACAGGCTAATTATCCTTGACCTGGGTGGATGTGGAGGGCCTGCCAGGCCCCTCCTCATTGGTCCTCTCTCTGGCTGTCAAGGCTAGGATTAGTGAGGGCGGCGAGGGAGGTGGACGAACCCCCCGTGGCGTGCCAGTCAGGCCTCCACCCCACCCAGCAAGAGCACCAAAAGGCCTCTTTATCAGGGTGCAGATGGAAATGCCTACAGAGAGAGCCGAGTGTGGTATGCGATCCATTATGCTTGTCTTTTGTTGAAAGATGGCACTCGTGGGGGAGTGAGGAGGGGAGGGGGGGTTGATGTTTTTTTCAAAGGCGGTCTTTCAGGATTCAGAGCAGAATGTGGTGGGTATCCCTGCTTACCCTGCTGAGTGTTTGATACGGCAGGCCGGTAGAAGGCCTGGTTCGGCTCTAAGTGGACCTGACGGCAACTCGACGGCGAGTCGTAAAAGGATTTAAAAACTTTAATTTCTTACGTAAAAGATTCCATTGAGAGCTAGCAGACGTCTTTGCATATGTACAGCTGTGCACTGACATCTGCAGAGATATCTAATCAGCGTCTCACACACCCTCATGACGAAGCAGAGTTATGATTTGTGTTGAAGGAGGCCCAATCCAGGATATCCTGGACGTTCTGCGCACTGTCTGAGACTGCTGAAGGGCCCCAGTCTTGATTTTAAGAGATATAAGACTTGGCTCTGCCATTTAAGAGATGATGAAGTTTCACGGGGTTGGCCATCATTCCAAAAGTTAGCCCCTTAAGCCCCAGGCTATTTTGTTCTCAAAAAAAAGATGCCTACGTTCAATCAGTAACAGCCGCAATACCATTAGACCAAACGATCCACATTGGGTTTGATGGATAAGTGACTTAGCATATTTCTATAAAAGTTGCTAGTCTAAGTCTCTGTGTCCCGGTTATCCGACCCGAGAGAGAATAAAAAGTTAGAGATTGAATAATGACGAGTGAGTAGGCAGCGATGTTCATGACCCTAAATCTGGTGCAACAGGAAGAATGTGCAACAATCATACATTTATTTTTGTCATAGTACTGCTGGGCAGCCCTGTCACTGAATGGGCCACCCTCTGCAACCTTTAAAAAAATAGCACTGGATTGGGTTTAAACAACAAGATGCAGCCTGGACCTGGTATTGGGACTTACGGCGGGGAAGCCATTAACCTCTGAGCTCATGCGATGCCGCAGTATAGGTAAAAAAAAGTAGCTTGGACAAGAAACTCAAGACAAAAGCGCAATCATACAAGCCCGACAGGTTGTAAAAACAACTCAAAAAAACATCAACCCAATCTGTTAAAGACATTTATCACTAATAGACTAAGGACTGTTTTACTGTTTAAAGGGGAACTACCGTTTTTACCTCCGCATCCTCCTTTCAACGAGCTCCTCATTCGTATACTTTGGCCCAAAATGGTAAGGACGTCCATCATAAACAAAGTCGTCAGCCACAACAACAGAATCGGAAAAATATTCAGTCATGTTGCAAAAAACTAGCAGTAGCAAGTTACAGGTAAACAAGCTGACTGTCGTGGGTGTGTGTGGCGCTCAGAGATGACATCATCCAGATCAGAAGTTAGTACAGTAGGTCAATCTACAGACCATGGATGATGATAACAGGTAACTCTGGAATCAACGGGGAAGAGCACTAGTGTATCATAAGAAAATATTGGTGAAATGAACGAGTTTCGTGGCAGATAATGCATTTCGGTGCCCCATTCACTCCCACTATATGGATATAGGCGATTCTCCATTGGATCTAAATATCGTCCAAATGACTCCAAATGAGACTAAAGTTATATGGGTGAGTAAACGGTCATATTTTATGCCAGAAGGTCCAGGTTGTCGAAAGCAGTAATTCCCCTTTAATGACACATTCCTACCTTTTGGTTTTACCTCCAAATAAACTGGACTTGCTATTGAAGCTGAACCGGTAGACCTTACCTACACCAAAACCTGACAAAGCTTTGACGTCTTTGATGTAATTCACACATTGTCTGAATATGACGACTACAAAAATAAGATCCACGTTGTAATGCTTTTTATTTTAGCATCAATGAATCTATCTCTGTTCTAGCCCAGATTCATAACTCGTAACTGTCACTGCTTACGACTTTGTTTACTCCTTTTACAAGTCGTCCTTTTGGGCACCCTTCGGTCAGGTGCTCTGGCATTTGCAAGGCCTCACTGCGGCGGCTCACAGGCACTGCCCAACCTCCACCAAACATTGTGTTATAGTTTACAGAGCTCCTCTGAGCCAAAGCAGAGTAATGAGCACCGTCCTCAGCCTAGCAGGTTAATGTGTTTTTATTGCCGTGGTGAAGCTAATAGAGTTGTGATGACTCCACACCTGCCACAGGCAGACATGGGGGGAAAGGAGAAAAAAAAAAAAAAAACACCATGAAGTCTCCCACAGGGCCCAGGGCTGTCCATGGGCAAGAGTGCAGCTGACAGATAAAGCATTTGACAGTGACACATTGGTATGGGATGACAACAAAATGACTAGAATTTTAAAACACATTTTGTCTCTTCCCACCACCCTCTACTCCCGCTCTCTCTCTCATCCATGCCAGTTTCTTCTAGACATTCCTGCCCTTACTTGGATTTTACATGAAAGCAAGTGGAGAAGAGAGGAAAGCACACAGAGGCTCAGACGTTTATGGTCTGTCTGCGTGAATTATTCTATCCTTAATTCCTTTTGCAGACATAATTTGCCTGATTTTCGTTCACGGATGACTACTTTTCACTCATCTACCCTCCATAAATTCTACAATTATTGATCATTACATTACCCCAAATGGTCCCCATTGAGGTTATATCCTATTGCTTAAAATAATCCCAACACCGCAAGAAATACCAAGAAAGACCCACATTACCTCTGTGGCTTCCTTCCATTCCAGACAGTCAAATTGGTTAGGAAGGTTACTTTGGCAATGTCATCTGCTACACAGCATTAAACACCTGCTTCAAATGATGATGGTAATTGAATGGACTGCAGAACAAAAACCCAGTGTAATCTCATCTTTTGGATTGCTTCTCTTAAAAAAATATATAAATAAAATACAATAAAATAAAATCCACTGTTGTTAGTTAAATGAACATTTCATTCTAATTTACAGGCCTTATTGTGTAGCGCAGCGGTTTTCAAAGTCGGGGCCGCGGCCACCTGGAGGGCCGCCAGGGGGCGCTAGGGGGGCTTAGACAATTGGAGGGAAGATAAGAAAAAAAACTGAAAAATGAAAAACATAAACACATTAAAACATATAATTATTTTATGAATCATTATTAAAAAATATAATCAAATTATTTTTTAAATTGTTATCGTAAAACATAATTATTAATAATTTGTCATATTTAAATGTTATTTGGCATGCTCATCTTTCTGATTCCCTTCCAGTCAAAACATTGTTCATGACCTCATAATGTGTGTAGACCTGGCGGTTTGCGCCATTTGTCAAGCTACTTTGCTCCTCAAGCTAGCATGTAGCTAGTGCAAAATGGCCAGGTTTTTGACAAGAAAAAAAAACCCCAAAGGACTCCTGGCCCACTAAAATCAGAAAATATGAGGTAGCACGAATAAAAGTGAGAAAAAACATTATAAAAGGTGTTTCTTTACATATTTTGAAGCATTGTCTGAAGGTTTGCAAATGGGGTCCCTGGCAGGAAGCTAATGCTGTTTGGGGATCCTTGGCGTATTAACACACTACCACCACTATTAGCACTGCATTCCAGAAAGCTGGAATGATGTCAGACTTATCCCACTTGAAGTGTACTAGATGACGTACTAGATGCTACCTCAAAGTGTTCCAGGAGAACGAAGTTGAACATAAACAACAAACATGGCCGACCGCGATAAGATAATATTTGTTTTGTTCCCGAAGTTCCTGACAATGATCAAAATTGAGGTCTCCCAAAGTTTTTATCACAATAGGTGACATCTCTCTGTTGTGAGCTAGATGCTCAACAAATCACAAACAATGTTAGGCTACTGGTAATAGTATGACCAAAAAAACAGATAAATGCATTTTATAGTCTAGTAAATGATGTTCTAACATTCACGGTGTGCATCTCCATCTGTGGCGTCAGGCTGGGTAGACCGATTCGCCCTGACTTCGCTACTTGGACCTCCGGCATCAAGTGGCATCCCAGAGCACGTTTCCTAGTAGGAGCTCTGCAATTTCAGACCTCCCAGTTTTCTGGAACGCAGCGTTAGTATTGGGTTTCTATACAACTGTGACTAGAATAGGGAGCGAATATCGAACTCTGTCGGTTTCTTGGATACACTTTATTTATCACAACATTTCAGACATCAGGACAACTATGCCTTCATATCTGGAGTCTCTCTGCTGGTAGCTGATTGTGCTCCAGGAAGGATCTGCTGGAAAAATCTAATTGTTGGGTTGTGCTTTATTCAGCGATGTACAGAAACGGCTCTGACTGATTGCAGGGATATCCAATTGCATTCAGAGGTATTTTTACTGGCCCATTCAGACCTTGCATTAAAACCCGAGCTGGGCTATCCCATCACAATTGACCAGCTTTAGGTGCGTGTGTTCAGACCTGACATTAGCAATACGTCTCCCAATGTGCCTTCAGATCAGATTTCAGCCTCACGGTCCATATGCAAATAAACTCCGACATCACCTGGCGCACAGTAGAATGTTTAACAGCTACTGTGTTTGGATGGATCTCTAGCACTGCTCCAGCACCAAGTTTTATTGTACGTCATGACTTTGGCTTCACACGTTGAGTTACTGTTAATTGATCACCACCGCCGACGTTAGCTAAATCTGCACAAAACTCAGCAGGCTCTGGAAGTTTCCATGCACACCATAATCTCTGGTAATGAAGGGAAATAAAGACATGGGAGGTTGAGGAAATACTTAACCACACACAGCTCCTCATACATCAACATGCCCGCATCAATAATTAACTCGTGTACTCATATTCTTACTCAGATTTATCTATTTTTTAAGTTAGCTAAAAGCTACAGTCTTTCAAAAAGCTCCTGATTACTAATAAACAGACATCACTTAAGGTGTTTTTTTCCTTTTCAGGTGATCTTCTATAATAGTAGCCATCACTGTTGAGTGTAGGAGGTCTTTAACACGACCTAGGACGCATTGCGTTCACACAACCAAAGGAATGCAAATACATCCAGACACATATGACCCTTTCCAAAGGTAAGTTCCTTTGTGTCTACAAAAAACAATCCCAGTAAGCTTTCTTATGGGACGTATCACTCCCTTCCCGGCACCATCAGAGCCTCGTAGAGAGAGTGACCCAAGAAACCTCAGGAAGCCCACCATAATGGCCTGACATCTATCCTGCCAGACTAGGCTTCGGCACTCCTCCCCAAATTCCTGGTTTTTGCTCAATTTCCTCTCATGGATTTGTCGGTATTGTCTTGCCAAGACATTGTGATGGGTCGGTCCCATGTGGTGACATGTTTGGTAGAGTCTCACTAGATAGCCTCATCAAGGCTGAGTGAGGTGTGGGTGATGCGCCCAGGGACCTGGAACTATCTGTCAAGGTCCACTCTCAGCTGCCAATCCGGGGCTGTAGAGAGGACGCCAGGCCTTGTCTGTAGTCATTGGGGATATTCCCTAGCTTTGAGGAAGGTGACGAAATTCTTCCCTGGTTGGAATTTACCAGATCTGATGGCTTTGCAAACCACTTCCACAACTGCCATTAACACCTGGTTGTGGCACCAGTTGTAGCGCCCCTGAGCCAAGGCCTTAGGACAACTGCTGAGAAGGTGATGTAGGGTTCCTCCCCCATCACACTGGGGACAAGAAGGTGACTGAGCCTTTGTGCCATGTTTGGAGTTTAATGGGGCTTGGCAAGGTGTCATAAACTGCCTGGACCAGGAATCTGATGCCACTCGTCCAACCTCCTCGCTGGCGGAGTCCCAACATCCTACTGAAGCGTGCCTCCTCTTCTCCTGCACATAACTTTGTTGCTAACTGACAGCATATGTATTACAAGATCTTAATTATAATGAATCATCTTATAATTATGCTTTATAAGATGAATTTTTAATGCGAGAATGTTTAATGTCTAGAAGAATTTTTCTAAGCCTAGAAAGGACTTTCGTGTCTGTGTGAAGCATCGTGTTTGCAGCCAAATAGGGAAGACTGAGCAGACAGCAGCAGCAGGAAGCTCACTAATGAGTTAAGTAAATATATGTTGGAGTCCAGTGCCGGTGCCTAAAACACATTTACGACAGGAAGTATATAGCCGGAGAATAAGACTGCACAGTTCATTTGAGAGAGATGTGAATTCAATTCATTTGAATCAATTTAGTTTTATTTACAGAGCACTAAACATATGTTTTCTCAGAACACTTACACAATACTTCACATTTTAGACGGAAACCCAATAATTACCATTCAAACTGGATTTATGAAGAGACCAAACCACAGAAACTAAATAATAAAGCAACATGCAAATGCTTAAGGCTGCTCATTTTCACCTTTAGTTGTGCTACAAATTGTGTTTCGATGAGTGGTAAGCAAATACTCAACAGTGTCATCATTCATGTGTGCATGTGCCAGGGCTGTTTAGAGCACCGGGAAACCATTTCCACTACTCATAATGAGTTGTAGACCACAACAGTTGGTCATTTTACAAGTTGTGCCCGCCCCCACGTATACCTTCTGTAATTGTGGCTAATTAGACAAGCGATTAATGGAGCCATGGTCGAGATTGTGTGAGGTCACCGTGCTTCGTGTAAAAGTAAGGATGAAATCCAATTTGCCCCTCATACAACAAAAGCAAGCGTGGCGAGGGTTTGTCGTACATAATAGTATATTCAGGGAAACTATGTGGGTCCTGTGTGGGTGGGCCATGGACGTACAGAGCCTTTGAGGATTCTCATTATCTTTCAAAACTGTTCAAAGTGTCCATAAATGCTTAATATTTCAAAGGCCAATGGAGTACACCTGAATAATATGTCTTTTGAGTTGTTAGAAGCTTGTTTGATAAAAGTTCACCACTGAGTTTAAAGGGGAACTACTGTGTTTTACAACCTGGACCTTATTTCTGGCATGAAATACAATCGTTCACTCACCCATGGAACTTTGGTGTCATTTGGAAGATATTCAGCTCCGTATATATCTATATAGTGGAAGTGAATGGGGCACCGAAACACAGCCTTTCACCAATATTATGATATGATAGTGCTGTTCCCCGTTGATTCCGGAGTTACCTGTTATCATCATCTGGGGTCTGTAGATTGACCTACTAACCAATGACCTGATGTCATCTCTGAGCGCCGCGGGCACCCACGACGGTTAGCTTGTTTACCTGTAATTTGCTACCGCTAGGTTTTTGCAATATGGCTGAATATTTTTCTGATTTTGAGGTTGTAGACGATGACTTTGTTTATGATGGATGTCCTTACAGTTTTGAGCCAGAGTATGCGGCTGAGGAGCTCGTTGACAGAAGGATGCGGAACCCACAGCTGGCCAAAGAACAATAGACTCCAGACTCAATGGGAAATACCACTAGCGTATCATAACAAAATTTTTGGTGAAATTAACGAGTTTCGCGGCTGATAATAGCTAATATGTAGAGGCTGCGTATCGGTGTCCCATTCACTCCCACTATATGGATATACGCTCCACTGGATAATTTTTTTTCAGAACAACTCCAAATGACACCAAAGTTATATGGATGAGTAAACAACCATATTTTATGCCAAAAATAAGGTTGTAAAAAACGGTATTTCCCCTTTAGTTCAGTATATAGAAAAGTAGTATTTTGACATTGTAGTTTCATTTGTTTTTATGTGTTTGGATATTCGATTTGCTCTGTTCCTAGTCTGTGTACTGTGTAGAAAGATTTCTGAAAGTATTTACAAGGATTCCTGCTTAATCTACTGGAGACAAAAGCACAAAAGGAAGTTATAGTTGGAAGTGTAAAAACAAAAAAACTATTAAACCCAATTTTTAGTTTTCGTTGTTAGGAGAAGCAGCACAGTGATGGGTCTGGGTGTGCAGGTGCCTGTGTAAAATGGAAGTTAGTTGTCAGATCAGTTTTAATTCCATTTCAGCCCTGCCAAATAAGCCCAGCGTGACCAATCACTCAGCAGCTGCATGACAGGGTTACCTTGACGTGGCACCAACACAACGTGAGTTTTCAGCGAAATAAAAGAAAAAAGAAAGAAACGTTTCTCTTGCCAAAATGTAATCAGTTTGGAATTTGTTTAATCCCAGATTCATAGGGCAAATAGTAATATGGCTTTAACTTAATCATTGTGTCTCCAGCGGAGTTCAATAGCAAGCTGCATTCCTTCTCCCAACATCACAGCCTGTGTGCACAGAAAAGCCTTTCATTCCCTGTCACATCACTCTGACAACAATGTAAAATGCATGGAACATCTAAGCACAGCCCAGCAGTCCTACACAGTGTTGGTTCAGCCCCAACAATAATCCACCTCAGATCCTCCTAATTCTGTTAAAACAACAGATCAGGGCAGCCATGTCTGACGGGGAGATTTCAGGGGCTTATCTTGCACCTTTGCGACGATAGATGAAATATATTCTTCTTTATTCTGGATTGTTTGGTTATGAATAGTATGTCTGTTAGAGACAACTTGTGTACACAAGTATATTATATTGCGTTTACATCGGTTTCTCTAAGAAACCTACATTAATCTCTTAATTTTGCTCAAGCGTATCATAAAATGCAGATTTTATTTTTCATTTCATTAAACTGACACTGCGTTAAAGCTGCTGCCTTCAATTATTTTCTTAACAAGCAATTACCTATCTACACACAAACAGAGGTGGGAAGTAGATTTTTCAGGTAGCCTATCTTTCTTCAGGTACTTTGCTTGAGTGTTTATTTTTCTGACGACTTTTTACTTTTACTACATTTGTACACAAATAGCTGTACTTTCTACTCCTTACATTGGAAAAACAGGCTCGTTACTTTTTTAACCTCCACGACGACGAGACGTAAAAGACGTGACATGATCGACTACAGCATCGGACAAGTGAAGGAAAGTCGACGATGCACTTCCTGTTTTCTTCTTCTACCGTTTTAAACAGGCAGCCTGTTGATCAGTTTGAGCTCTGCTGCCACCTAGTGACTGGAGGCTTGTTTAATACTGAAAGTCCACCTGACCCCACTATTTGAGAACTACTGGTCTGATGTGTAAAAAACAAATTAAGGTATGGTGTGGTTTCTGTTCCTATCATTAGCTTTTTGAGGATTTCTGGAAGCTAGTTAACAATGTTAGCTATAAACTCAAAACGGTGTGTTCCCATAGCATTGCTAACACTAGTTTATAGCTAACACTGGCTAGCAGTTTAAAAACAACAACAACCCAGTAACCCTCAGTTTATTATTAAAAATGATCCAGATGCTCATGCGGGACATCTGATAAATTAAGTCTAGATTATTCTGCTAGAACTGTTTCATTTTTTTTTAAATTATCAACGGATGAATTGTTTCATTTATGGTAAAATAATTTTTACTTTTTACTTGAGTACATTTCAGAGCCTGTACTTTCTTAAGTAAAGGAGTTGAATCAATACTTTTACTTGTAGTACAACTTACATACAGAATGTGAGTACTTTTGCCACCTCTGCACATAAATCACGCACAGAGCGCAGTTAGCATTCAGTTCGAGTGTTTTATTTGTTTTTGTCTTGGGGCTAATCTAGTCTAGTCTAACACCAGTGTTCCACAGTGTTCACCAGTTTGTTTCTCGGCTGCATTGGCGGAGTGAGATTATCAAAGCTTCCTCGCAGAAAAAAATAAAAAATAAAAAATATGCTCGTTGATGAAGGACTGAATTGGAAAACAAAGATAATGAGCTCAGAGAGGCTGAAAAGTTCCATAAAATCGAGATTGGGGGGAGGGTTGTGCGGTCGTAATTCTTTGTTTTCCTCTTCCTCTTGCGTTATGTGCAGCCATTTGATCTGGGGTTCATATAAAAATATTCATACAGCGCATCCAGCTTTACATTTTTTTTATTTTTTTTATCATTCAGTTCCCCAGCTCTCTTCGCGAGGCTATTTGTTTGCTTTTGTTTCAAGCATTTGCAACGAAAACTGTTCCCAGTTATCTTGTTGTTTTCAGTTAGTGGATTCACATTCACCTCCAGAAACGTCAAAGTATGTCAGAAAGGTGCAAATAATAAGAAAGGCGAATATGTGCATAGTGTATTTGTAATTTGGGGGAACTACTCTCTAGAACGGGGAATGCAAAAGCTTTTATGAACAGCAGAATTATTTCGGTGAAGTCAGGAAGGATGGAAATACTGGAAGTAAGAAAATCCGTTCAGTGCAGCCTATACCGTGCGCCTCATCAGCCATATGATGTTGGAACAGTACCTCCGGTTCTCTCGAACACTAATGAGGAGGTAGTGATACCGACACTGTAGCCGACCGGCTCGACTTACCTCCCTTACCCTCCTACGCTCACACCTGCCTGACTCGGTTATGAAATCAGCCCAGCTTAACCTGCATATGCCCCTTCGGTTTAACAGACTGCATTCATATTTTGATCCAAAGCTCCTGGCGTCCTGGCTCATCTCCCCTGGCAGAAGCATTTTCATTGTCCGGATCCTGTGTCCTGGATTGCCTCCATCTCTTCCCTTCGTAAGCAGGGGCCTCGGTGCTGAGCAGCACCTCGCCAGACACGCCGTGGCTGGAGAGGAGGGCCGGCCGTATATTTGCGCTTGCCCTGAAATCCACTACTGCTCAGAACCCCCCTCTACTCTGAAAGTAGGATTATGCCTCCTAAGGGGGCTGCTAAGTCTCTAAACCCCAATTACTATGCTGCCATTTGATTTATGAGTTTATTTTTAATGACACATTAAAATGCAATTAGCATCTGTATCCAGAACAAACTGTGTGCATCCAATGAAGGACTTTGAAGGAAAAAAATGACACGGATTCCCTTCCGCTATTTCTCCAGCAGTCTTTTTGGCACGCCGGCCTCGCAGTATTTTAGCGCTCGCTTTAAGTGAAACAACTCTGCCTTTAATGGGAGTCTATTAAAGCCACATATATTGACTTCTTTAGCTGTACGCCGAGGTGGAGGCGTTATTCAAATGAGAGAAAGAAATCTGGTTAATCATACGTCTAGTTCTTGCTTTTTTCTTGCTGTGCTTTTCCAAATTCTGATTTGCAGAAAATGAACCACGTGAATGCCGACACACCAGGTCCACACTGAATTACAGTGTGAAGTGTTATACATATATAACCCAGTCTAATATCGGTGCAGCACAGAACACTGAGCTCAGGAACTGCAACATTCATTCATTCATTCATTCATTCATTCATCTTCTTCTAGTTGGGGTACACCTTGGACACGTCTCCAGTCCATCGCAGGACCAACTCAAATAAAATAGACAACCATTCGCACTCACATGCACACCTACGCCCAATGTAGAATCACCAATTATCCTAACCCAGTGGTTCCCAAACTTTTCACAGCCCATACCCCTTCAGACATTTGACCTCCAGCCATGTACCCCATACTCTCACGACTTGTAGCAGCTAGAAAAAGCCCACAACCCACATTTATCATGCTTAACATACAAATAAAATCTCTTAAAGTGAATTTTTCTCACAAAATAGATTTATTTACCAGCCTTTAACCATTTTTGGCAGTTAGCCAAGCGACCTAGCTAAACTCAGACTGATGAATTGACAGCTCAAATGACAGAAAGTTATCAGAAATGTTGACCCAGTCAAGAAGGGAAAATAGGTGACCAAGCGCTAGCTACGTTAGCAGCGAACTGATACATAGCTACGATCTAGCTATTAACACGATTGACTCACATGAAAAACAGTCTTTTGATTTTTTTGATTTTCAAAATATAATCAGGCTGAGTTCAGAATCAACTCTTTCGCGTATCCCCTACGTCACTTTGCTTACCCCAGATTGGGAATCGCTGACCTAGCCTAATGTCTCTGGACGGGAGGAAGCCGCAGTGCTAACCACCACGCTACTGTGCTACCGGAACTGTAACAGAATGCCCCAAAACAACATCAGTCAGCAATGCAACTGTGCTTCAGAAAGTCAGGCTTCGAACACTGCGAAAGGCAGAAATAGCAGCAAGATCAGCGCGCTGCTCTTGCATGCTGTGCTGCATGCTCATCGAGCTGCCAGTGCTGTATTCTCATAAAAAATGAATTGGCTTTACACTGGCCAGAAGACATTGTATCTTTGATAATCTTCCTCTTCTCCGGTTAGTTTTATGGGTCTGCTGATGCGGGCTTGATGTTCAGGTTAGTTAACCCCAGCGGACTTAGGTGCCCAAGTGCTTCCAAAAGCCAACTTGGGACCTAACAAAGCTGCGTGATCTGAAGCCAGTAGCCTTTAAAACGGCCGTTATTACCGGCTAAATAGGTTCGTTTTAATGCAACTCAGTGATCACTAATGAAAATCAAAGGCCATCTGTGCAAAGTTTAGCATTAAAATCTGCACTGTTGCCCAACTGTATAGTGCAGACAGCTACCTCTAAGGAAACAGAGCGGGAAAATGGGGTAAGCTATTTTAGGCTCGAGGCAAGGGGTGCACTGCAGAGAGGGTCTTTTCTAGTTTACACCTGGGACCACCAGGCGTCACCATGAGCTGAATCCAAACGTCTGGATTTCTTCAGTCCTACAGTAAAGACTTGAAGACTTAATCATGTCCCTGGGTAGTCCATAGCAAGCATCCAAGCAATACTGTCACAGTAAAGGCTAGCTCCAGCAGAATGGACTCAGACACAGAGACGATATATGGCCACACAGATTGGCTGCGACACGGTGGAGAACTGTTGATTTGGATTTAATTACTAGGTTTATATCATAGTTCATGAAGATGGATACTGTCATTTTGAAGTTGCGATAACAAACCCTGATGGGGTCTCAGATTCCCCGAGGTGTGATGTTTGGTAAGTGCAAGCCATACGCATTTGCCAGGTAAGTCTTCAAAACTGTTTCCCTCTGTCTCTCTCACCACCTTGATTAGCTGTGGCATCGCCGTTTGCCAGCTGGGTGATTGGGAACAGCACTGAAGAGGAGCTTTGCCTAGACACTCAGCAGGGAGATGATGAGGGAGTGGTCAATCTGATTGGATTTTCTCTCTTTCGGGATCCACTCCACTTCACTCACTCTCCACTCCACTCAGGGATCTCCCCTACCCTCAAGAGGATTGACTAACTGTGAACAGGCTAGTTCCCCATTGTGCTTTTGCAGCGTATTGCGTAATACACCTGAAAAGGTGCGTTATAAATGCAGACGTAAAGCTGCCGAAAGGCCCTGGAGTTATTTAGGCTAATTTGCTATTCAGTCAATTGATTTCTTATGAAGGTTAGAAAGCAGTGCTGGCAATAATTTGACACAGCATGTCCAAGCACAATTTCATCACTTTAGAAGAGTGCAGTATTTTTTCTTGCATAGCATACTTGTAGCACCAAGTAAGATTAATACAAAAGCTCTGGAAAAACTAGAAAGTAGAGACTCTAGCAGTCAACCACTGCTCCTCAAAAGTGAAGCCAAAGCAAGTAGAGCTCCCCCTGGTGGTCAGTTGCAGTATAGGTCATAAGCTCCACACCCCGTCATGTTAGCAGATAGCCAAACTAAAACACATATATATATATATATATATATATATATATATATATATATTTTTTTTTTTTTTTAACAATGGTTTCTGTCATTTTAGGTAGTCAATATACTGCCGACGTATGTTCAAGTTGTTGTTATGTATTTGAGGCTATAGAAACAAGATGTGACCTCATGATAGCTACAAGTTGCCGTGCCAACAGGCTAGTTGAAGCAGTCCTCTAGGGCCGTTACAGATAAGTAAAGTGTATAACCCAACATTTAATTGTAACTGGTGGAGGTTAAGAGGGGCGCAGTATTAAAATATGAGTCTTGATACCGAAAATGCTAGCAAGTCTGGCGAAAGTGTGGGCGGGTCATCAATATGGCGACCCCACGTGGCTCCACCCTCGGAACGTACTTCGCGGTACTGGTTCCGAACTTGCAAGATGACGCCCCCCCAACCCCCGGGAAAATAATGTCAGTTTGGCTAATGCAAGGAAGTGGGGACGCATCATCCATATTTATATACAGTCTATGCTTTAAATCAAAGACACAGTATTCACATCCAGTCCCCTACAGTCTAATGTTTTGTCTAGTTGCAGCCACGTTCGATTCTTGTCGTCTCCGTTTCCACGCGCTTCCACCGTCCGTCGATACTCGGCCCAGTGAGGCCTTCAGATGCAAACCTCCTGTTGAGATCATTTGGTTGTTTTTATCTGTAAAGTATCTCCTGTCTATGAGAGCACTGAACACAATCTTGTTGTTCAACATGGCAAATAAAACAAAATAGCCAGTCTGCTTTGCTCCCTCAAAAGAGAAAATCAATCCGAGAAAATTTAAGAAAGAAGTCCCAGAAAGAAATCTAATACCACTGCATGAGCAATAAATATAAAATGTCAAATAAAGGGCAGCAATTAAATCAGTATGTCTAAATTATAGTGGGATAATTTATACTGTGTATAGCTGTGTTTGACCCATCATTTAGTGGTTATACTGTGAGGATAGAGTTCCCAAATGCCTTCATTGATTTGTTCTGCCCATCTGAACCGCGGCAAGCATGTGGTTCCATCGATATCAGGTTAACGCATTATTTCACAAAAATGAAGCGTATCATTCCTAAATGAGATGTCCTCCAATGGAGCCGAAATGACTCTTGGAAAAACAGCACAATGGGCCGCGATTAAAATTACGACACAGCTCGTGACCTTTACTCGGTTTTTGCAGAGGGAATCTGCTTCACTGAGCCGGCTTACTCGCTCTGGCTGCTCCCAAATATGACAACTGTCTGTACGTCAGGGATGCTTGAACAAAGTGCCAGCTACAAGGATGCCGTGCCATCTCATGCCAGGTGCCCAGACTGAGGATTTTTATTTTGGAGAAATATTTAAAATGTCAGAAAAGTTTCCATTGTATTTGTTGTGGATTTTTCCAGGGGAGGTAGGACTCAAGTGCAGGACAATCAGGGGCGGACGCAGGAATGGGCAAAAAAATTAAGTTTTATCAAATAAAAAGTAAACAAAAGGTTGGAATAGCAGGAACAAAAAAACATTCAAAACACAGAGGAGTAAAACAAAACATGGAATGATGTGACAAGGAACAAAGGGGAAGGCAGGGCTATATATGCACACACGATGAACAGAGGAGTGACGAGACACAGGTGACACAAATCAAAGAAGACGAGGAGGAAACCAATCACCTAATCAACAAAGGGAAATGCAGGGAGTAACACAACAGGAAATCAAAAACTTAACAAAATAAAACAGGAAACAGGAAGTCAAAAAACGTGAACGAAACTCAAACGGCGAACACAGGTGAATCAAAACCAGAACCATCACAGTATTAGCTTCATATCTGAATAACATTGAGATTTGCTTTCGGGCTAAGTATACCCTGATGACCCAATATGCTATTTCCTTGATTTGCAGACTGCATGGTCTACACACAACCTCTGAAGGTTGCTTTACACACAAGTCCAAGAAGTAGAAAATCAGATTTGTATCAATACATTCCCCAACATCTTGTCACCAGGTACTGGTTTATCCCGTCTTGGGCCACTTTCCCAGGGCTGTGTGGGTCAGAGAGGCAGTTTTGGGATGCGTGAGGTCCATGGCTGTGGTGCCTTCAGTAAGAACCTAAAACTCCCCAACCCTGCAGATGTCCCTATCCAGTAATCTCACCATAAACATTTGGCCAGTGTCTTTATATCTCCCCATTCCTACCACATCCAACGTGCTGACTGTGAGAACCAACTGTTCACATGTCCTCTAATATACACAGATTCAGTTCACTTCAATTAGGGACACACAGCAGTTAACATTATATACAGTAATAGCAGAGAATTGCATGACTAGTACTAGATAGTAGAGGGCAAGAGCTCTGTGCCAGAGAAAAGAAAGTGGAGGATGCGAGAGAGGAGAGAGAAGAAGGAGGAGGACATGTGTTTGGTGTATTGTCCCCCAGCAGCCTAGGCCCATAGCAGCATAACTAAGGGATGGTTTAGTGCAGCCCTAACTATAAGCTTGATCAAAAAGGAAAGTCTTAAGTCTGACCTTAAAAATGGAGAGAGTGTCTGCCTCCCGAACCCAAATTGGGAGCTCTTCACAGGAGAGGAGCCTGATAGCTGAAAGCTCTACCTCCCATTCTACTTTTTGAAATTTTAGGAACCACAAGTGATCTGCTGTTGGGATGATTTGGCACAATGAGGTCTTTAAGATACAATGGAGCTAGGCCTTTGAGGGCCTTGTATGTAAGGAGGAGGATTTAAATGATATTCTAGACTTTAAAGGGAGCCAATGAAGAGAAGCTAAAACTGGAGTAATATCAGAACAGACATAACATTATGACCACCTTCCTAATATTGTGTAGTTTGATGTTATGCATCAAACTATCACTTTATAGAGTCAATGCTCGAACAGAACAGCGTTAACTACAAGTGGATGTTTTAAACAGCCGTTGCAGTAGGAGGCCAAGGTTTGCTTTAGCTTTGAAACATATGAGCAGACAAAGCATACGATACTTGTGGTAGTACAGGGGTCGACCTACACATAAACCGCTGCCAGAAGAGAAGGAAACAAAAAGGAACAGTTTATTAGTAGTACAGTAGTACAGAAGTGCTACGACCCAGCTCGCTAGGGGTATAGGGATGTAGCGTAAATGAACCAGCTGTGAAACAGATTCATTTGGTTGGTTACTGAACAGAAGTCGGGTGCTGGATGCTACTCAAAGAAATTAAAACAAGAACAAAAGAAGACGTATCTCTCTAAAACAAACCAAAGTTACTCGTGTGAATGCCCATTCAAAACAGAAAACACACGGGAGTAGCACCTAGCCCAACCCCTGCTCCAAAACACAGCCGATAATCGTAATGTCTACGAAACAACGAAAGTAGCTCAAAAACTCGATTCTAAATAAGCAATAGTTTTCGCTAACAGACTCACAGCTGCCTTGAATGTCAGTAAAACGTTTAATGCTTTTAAACCAGTCCATTCAATGAGATCAATGGATTGGTAGAACGGGATGATGAGATGAAGGGGGATCAGGGAAGAACCAGGAAGTTAAAATTGTCCAGCTGAAACAGATTAAACGCAGAGACATACTGTGGGCCGTAACAGAAGCAACAAGGAGAGCGACTTGGGTCAGTGTGTAGCCTTTCACATGGATGAGTTAGTGTGTGGTGACAGCTCAAGTGAGTGGACTTACCCACCGTAAGACAGCAGCGTCAGCGGAAACAACATAAAATTGATCTAGGCTCTGCAGTCGCCGAGACTTTGTATATGGGTCTGACAATGGGTCAACACCTTCTTCCAGAGAGGGATATTTACGCCCTCCAACCCTGGCTACGATATGTTAAAGAACTGAATAAAAACGGGGCGCATTAGATTGCAGACAACACCGCCACCGACGCAGCCACTTCAGAGCACCCCGGGTCGCAAAACTCCCCGTGCTGCCGTTGAGCAATTAAAGCAGGTGGAACATATGGGCGCTACAGACTGATGTAATCACTTATGCAAATGTGCAAAACAAAATTCGGAGGATTAATTGCGGCCCGAACGCGCGCCGCGAGAAACGCCACGATTATCCCGTGTACAGATGGAGATCGAGAAGACGATGACGTCAAGCAGGCTTGTGTCACAGTTTTGGACGCTCGCTGTCCTTTTTACAAACCAGGCCGTCTTCACGTTTGGCGTCAGGCAGTGCCTTACGCAAAAGGCCAAACGGGTGAAACAATAAATGATCACGAAAGACCTTTGCGGCTTCACCTTGACCTGGAAAACATGAAGCTGGAGACTGTGTAGGGATTCAAGGTAAGAAGAACGTTGATGAACTGTAGCAATGGCAGCAATCCGGGCGTTAGTCAGACAAATGCATGACTGTTTCAACGTGAAAAGGAAGCAAAGGGTCTGATAGATGTGCCTCTCCGGTTTAGCATTGCTTTCCAATAGCATTGAGACCCTCAAAGCAAACCTCCCATGTTTGGGTAACACTGGGGTACAAATGAGGAGGAACAAGTTAGCACAAAGAATTCCCGCGTGACATTTGAGATATTTCTGGTTGATTGTTTTGCTGTTTGCCCCCCATCAGTCTTCAGCCGCAAAGCCGTATAAAAACTAATATTTGCAGGAGTGTTTCGTCAGAGACTCCTTCTATCAATCACGCAAATTACCCCTCACCTTGCAATATTTATGATAATGCAGCCAATGACACAGCTTTAATTGCATCTATCCCTCACCTGTTCTGCTGGTGTGACACGGGGATCAGGAGGTAGACGGTTTCCTCGTGCTTGCCGCTGCTCGCGCTCAATCCATCAATCTACCCTTCGCGTGGATGCCATCAATTCGGTTGTTTATATCCCCCGCTGTTCCAGTTGTGCAGTTCATGTGAAATCTTTTTTTTTGTTTGGCATTTTCTACACATTGGCACTCAAAGTGCTTTCACAAGTCACAAGAAAAGCGTGGACAACCTGCTCTTCTTACAGAGCCACAGCCACCCTGTGTGAATAGCATAGACTGTATATAAATATGGACAATGCGTCCCCACTTTCGTGCATTGGCCAAACTGACCTTAGCTTTCTGGGGATGCAGGGGTCGGCATCTGGCAAGTTTGGAGCCATAGTCTGCGCAGTTTTTATTTATTTATTCCAACTTTCATGGTGCTACAGAACAGCTTCACAGAGTGGTTGACTTGGCAACTGGTAGTCATCATGATGCTACTTCCTGCATCTATAGCATCCAGTAACTACTTGAAACACTTGAGTGTGCATCAGTATTACATGAACTACCTAAAATGAGGCCACATCTTGTTTCTGTAGCCTCCAATGACTAACCAGAACTTGAACATGCATTAACTTTATATTGACTACCGAAAACAACAGAAACCATTGCTAATATATATATTAGGGCTGGGCGATAAAACGATAACGATATATATCGTGATAGACACATGGTCGATATCAATGGAAAATACGTTCGATAGAATGTTCGATAATTTCACTTGAACCCTGTTAGAGAAAAATAGGAAGAAAACCCCGAGCCACAACTGCAAGTCATTCTGGGGGATGTAGGCAGAGGAAGGGCTTTATGAGTCAGTTAACTTTCGTTTCTCTGCGTATTGTTTGCTGGTCAAGTCTGGTAGTACGTTTAGTTTCTCTGCAGAGTGAAATGTAAGATGTTTGAATGGAGCCGTTTATTGATTATCAATCAAACGGAGTAGGACTCAACTGAGCCAGTTAAATACTCTAGATTTATGATTCTTGAGTTGTCTTTGATTGTTGGTTGTATGAACCATTTTTTTTTTTTTTTTGTCCACCACTACTGAATTAATTAAAAATGAATGAAATTTAAATGCTATTGAATAGGTCGTTGTTATCATTTTTAAAGAATTAAAATGAACGAAAAAGTCTAGCGCACTACAACAAAGTGATATAAAGAATTAACGGATGCACCTTAGCACAGCTGAGAAGTCAGGGTAGAATAGGTAAAAAAATATTAATCAATAATTATCGATATCGACTGATATGAAACACTTATATCGTGATATATCACGATATTCAGCCATATCGCCCAGCCCTAAGATAGATAGATAGATAGTCCCATCCACTAACATGGAGGAGGCGGAGCTTATGACCTATATTGCAGTCAGTCACCAGGGGGCGCTCTACTAGCTTTGCCTTCACTTTAGAGGAGCAGTTCTGTAGTCCATCTTTATTTACAGCCTATGCTCATATGCAAGGGACGGCATTAGCAAGTGCTGAAGTGACTAAATCTGTATTGCTCTTTTTTTTTTTTTTTACTTCCTCTAACTACTCATTACACATCAGCAAAACATCACTGTAATCTTCAGGCAATCATTACATCACAAATTTATCTCAATGAAGCGATCAAACTCTGTATAAAAACTTTGTGGCGTAATGCAAAGTAGGCTTTTTGTGTGCTGAATCTCTTTTGTCCCATGTACTCGCTTTCCCTGCAGATGTGCACTGCAGCTGGCAGCTGCGTCGGTGGCTGAAATAGAATGAGCAATTGCCGGCAAACATTTCTTGTTAACAATTACAGCTGAATGGTGATCTGAAGGTTAATTTGGTGGTTAATCAGTGAATGTGCAGTAATGATAGCTGCTATAAATTATGACAACGGGAAACATTTATCATTGTATCAAATGAAAAGGGAAGGATGCTTCCCAGCTGAAACTTGACAGGGACTGAAATGTGGGCACTTCAAAATGGAGCGTGAAATGTGGAATGTGAAAGTGTTTCAAAATTAGAGGTTTCGTACTCCATAGAATCGTTCAATAACCTCCAGCACAAACTCGACAGATGTGTCAAAGTCAAGAAATACAAAAGAACCTCTAAATAAACTTGAAAATAGTCTTGTGTCCGAAAAGGGAGCTCAGCAGAGAAACTTTGGGAACCACTGGATTACTCTCACCTGTCTTGCCTTGTGTCTTTGGTCTGTGTCCTCCTCCTCCTCTCATTGGTTTGACCCGTGTCTTGTTAACCCATCAGCCCTTGTGTGTGTGTATATATATAGCCCTGTCTTTCCCCTTGTCCATTGTCAAATATTCTGTTGAGTCACCCTCTTGTTCTGCATTTTTTCCCTGGTCCCTTGTATCTCAGTTTTTTCTCTTTTGATTTAATGGGGGATTACTGTTTTACACAACCTGGACCTTATTTCTGGCATAAAATATGATCATTTACTCACCCATATAACTTTCATTCATTTCATTCATGTCATTTGGAGTTGCTCGGACGATATTTAGATCCGCGTATATCCATACATAATGGAAGTGGATGGGGCACCGAAGCGCAGCCTCTAAATAACACATTGTCTTGTTATATTGGTGAAATTGTCTTGTTCATTTCACCAATATTTTGTTATGATACGCTAGTGCTATTCCCCGTTGAGTCTGGAGTTACCTGTTATCATCATCCAGGTAGATAATGTGTTATTTAGAGGCTGTTTTTTGGTGCCCCATTCACTCCCACTATATGGATATACGTGGGGCTCCACTGGATCTAAATATCTTCTGAAGTACTAAAAATTACACCAAAGTTATATGGGTGAGAAAACAACCATATTTTATGCCAGAAATAAGGTCCAGGTTGTAACTGCTTGTCCTTCACTCGACAAGGGGTTACAGAAGATGTAATGGTAGATTTCTTACCATTAGTATAGTGAAATCTTGTGAAACATATTATTTATTTTGATAATATTATTTACCACATTCATTTCTTTCAGTAGCCAACCTTTTAAAATGCTGTGTTTCTACAATAGTTGATAAGTACAGTGCTGTCAAAGTTAATGAGTAGTTAATTACATTAATGTTAGTGGACGGCTGACATTAAATCAAAAATGTAGGTTATGAAAAGATTTGTTTTGGTGATTTCTTACTGCTTTTCCCATCGCTCATTATTTTCTGCCCATGGACTGGATGTCGGCACTGCATGACGTACAGCTGTGGTGCTACAGAGTAGTTCAGTGCGGATATAAACACATGGGGATACCGGGCTGATTCGTGCCACACACCACTCCTTGCTCCCCAAGCCTGATCCACATGGACTGATTGTTTATCTGGCCTTAAGAGTGACGGTGACCCCTTTAGCACCGTGTACCATATTTTCTGTGCAAGCATAGTCTGAGAGCTAGTTTACATTCAATATACCACATCAAGGTCATTAGGGGACATGTAGGCTATACATCATAGCTGGTGGCTGCAAGCACTTATTCAAAGGGGGGAGTGGAGTATGCTCAAGGGCAGCTTGGCGTTCCGGTATGAGCCTCCTCAGCTGCTCTTTTACTATATTAGCCAACCTTTCGGCAACAGCTCTGGCCCCGGTTGCTCAAATAAACCTTTCCCACAGCTGTTCATTGTCTGTCAGAGAGGAAAGACAAAGCAAATACTTCTGATCCGTGTGTGCTCCAAATTCTGAAAGTGGATAGCACTTTTCTATTAGACCCATGTGGTTAACACCATGCGAGGATCAATACCGGCCCCATTAGAGACCCCTATTGGGTCTAGTTTCCAACCATCGACCCATCCAACCCGGTCGGTGAAGAGAGGACCTACAGGACATGCCAACTGCTGAAGGCCGTCCCTCCGCATCGAGCTGTGTCTCCTAGGCGCACCGCATGCATTTCTAAACTCTCGTGCATTCTAGCCGAGCACTGCTATTACAGTGATTGCCAAATGGTGTTTGGAGCGTGGTTGTCAGCTGTGTTTATCAAAATCGCGCTTCCGGTGAGAGGACAGCCGAGCAGCTGTTCGCCAGTAGGGCCGGACAATTATAAATTCAGTGTAAGAGTCGCGAGGAGTCGTGGCTGATTTCAGAGGCGGCAGCATGTTGTCTTCAAATGTGTTGGTGCAAAATAAAGCACGGAGGCGGCAGATGTTAACAATTGCTGTTCGTTTTATGAATATCTGCAAATCGCCACCGTCTAATCACTCCCAGAGGAGTGGCACATCATGCACGTTATGAATCAGTTTGTAAGTAATCTCCAGACTCATCTATTGTTTTGTCTGCCCGGCTCCACTCGCCCAAGCCTTTAGGGTCCTCCAACGATTCATTCTTCATGAATAATGCGGCGCATCTCGTGTCAGATGGAAAGATAATGGTGTCACAATTCTGGCCCCACACCTCCCGCTCAGCACAATTTACAACAGGCCATTCTGTGATTTCCCCGCCTCTTTAGGCCCTTTGAGAGGGTCATTTGAAGATGACGGGGGATATAAACAACAGAAGACCTCTGAGTGGTCGTGTGCCACTGATCACTCATAATTTGGACACGTTTGTTTGCTTCTAGCTGACAGGACACTGGTTCCAGTGTTGCCTTAAGTGAGATTCATGGGCTCAAGTAAGTCCTCTGGAGGGGGGACTGGAGCCTACCCCAACTGTCATTGGGCAAGAGGCAGGCTACACCTAAGGGGCATGTCTTTGGATGGTGGGAAGAAGCTGGAGTACCCGGAGAGAACCCGCGCAGACACAGGGAGAACATGCATCCAATGGATTGAAACCCTCAACCTTCTTGCAGGGAGGAATCAGTGCCAACCACCACACCACTGTGCCGCCCACAAATACAAATATTTTAAGTCAATCATTGCACTCCGATGCACTCCTTTTTTCTTTTTTGGTGGTTCATTCCACTTGTATGGAACCTCCTAGCTTCTGTTGCATTGAGTCCAAAGAATTTAAAGTGTTGCCCTCAAGTAGGAGCTCTGTATATCTGGCTATATATCGACATCCATCATGTAAAATTGCAAGCTTTCTTATGCATCTCATGACTCATTGTGGTCTTGGGATTTAGATGGAACCGCTATCCCGATAGGAGAGATCTTCAGCTCATCTGCTCTCAGTTGCCTGGAGATTGCTCGATTTGCATTGCCTTCCGGAAATAGATACAGAGTCATCAAATCCCGAGCTAACAGACTGAAAAACAGCTTCTACCCTCAAGCTGTCAAATCCTTCACACCTTCAACCTCTCCTTCATACGACTGTTGTGCAAGTACCTTCATACCTATTCCCCATTCCACCTGCGCTCAATAGACACATTTGCACTGCCCTATTAACTGTTTTAAAATGCTCCTATAATCTCACTGTACTACATTCATTGCCCGCTACCGTGTGCTTTTATTGTATATATTGTATTTTATTGTGTATCGCTGCTGTAGTTTTTATTTCTATTGCTTCCGAACTAGAGAGCTGCTGTACTCCGTTGTTTTTATTGTTATTCCTTTTTCAGTGTGTAGTTGTTCAAACCATGGCCAGAAGTAAAGCCTCAGGTAAAGAGAAATGATGGTGCATCTTTACGCAAAGATGTGCTAGTCCAGAAAATTTCATGGAGCCTTTCAAAAAGAGCTCGAAAGACCAACATGTTATGATTTCCAGATCTGACATATCAGAAACGTCTCAACGTGTGTGAATTAGGGGTTTTTGAGTTTCACTGTTAAAATTCTGCAGAGAAACCACAATTGGCAAAGACCATTCCCTGGACTCAACAAGGAATAGCACTAGTGCATGGCTCTATCAAAACTGGTTTTGACGCACTTCAGCTATCTATTCCAGTCAGACTAGTCCGTGCCATGCTGCTGATGCCAGAGAGGGTTTTCCAAAACACATTCGGTCTACATTAAGCTCAAAGCAAACCAGACACAAATAACAATAGTAATAATACATGCAATTATGCCAGGGTGCCACTCTTGCAGCTAACCCTAACCCTCACCCTCGAAGACAATGACTGTGCCAGTGGATACGCTGCTGTTTTTGATTGATGTTGAGTCCCTGTACACTAACACTGATACAACGAGAGGTATTACAGCTTTGAAATCAGCCTTTCAGAGGTCACCTAGAACAGCTAGACCAGATGAACCGCTTCTTGAGCTTTTAAAGTTACACTAACCCGCATTGACTTTGAATTTAATGGCAAATATTTCTTGCAAGTCTGCGGCTGTGCTATGGGTCAAAAATGCTTATGCTGATATCTATATGGCTGAATGTGAGAGATCAGTTTTTCCTAAATGTAATCAACTTCCATTACTATATTTAAGGAACTTAGATGATATTTTTGGGTTGTGGTCAGGTACAGAGGTCTCTTTCAAACTCTTTTTCTCAGTTTTAAATTCTCATCATCCTAACCATATGATTTAATTTATTTCAAGTTAATTCTTATTTATTTATGAAATTTTATTTATTTTATGAATTTCAATTTAGATATACTTTTATTTCCTTACCTTGTTTCCAGTTGCTCTAACCTTAACCATTTGGAGTTTTACGCATAACCTTAACCGACACTGGGAATCCTATGCCTGACCATTTCCATAAAGTAGAACCCCATGCCTGACTGTGACGGATCTAAAATAATCCTCTAATGGAGCTATAGGAACTTATATCGAGTGGTCTATGATTGTTGACTCTTCCTGAGGGTCCCTCAATTAAATATAATCTGTAATTTTTTTTGTTATTTTGATTAATATCGTCCAAAGTCTTTAAACCTCAAAAGGGGCCAATTTAACAATCCTGTTCTAACTTATGGAGGATACAACCTGTGCCTGTGCATTAGTAACTTTCTCTTTAAGAGAAAGATTACTGCTTTGTCCCCAAACCTAACCCCTAACCCTAAACCTTTGGGGGCACTTGCTCAAGGCTCTTAAGCCATGGACATAAGGGGAGGAGAACCTCTGATCCTACGGCCCCAAAGTCTGCTCTTGCACTTAGTTAAAAATGAAATATGTTAAATATTAAATAATTATTACAACTATTGTTGTTGTTGTTGTATAATCAATTTAACTGCAACACGACCACATTAAAACATTTGTTTCCATATTGGTTTTAATTATAATAATCAGAATTAATGTGACTTGCCTTTGGTGCATTAGCTTATGTGGTCGATTTTTAATTTTTTTTTTTCAAATGAGTCTTACCAGAGCTGAAAACCCGAGCTGGGCTCACAGCAAGCGGCGAGCTAATGGCAGAAGCGCCATCACTCACTCCACTCGGCTGTGTCTTTGAAGGAACCATTGTATCTGCCAAATCCATCAACCTTTCCCACAGAGGCATTTGCCAGCCTATGAAACAGATCATCTACCTTGGGGATTGCAGGCCATAGCGGAGGGTGGGAGGGGGGCCATATTTTACTGCCTCCTTAAATTCTTAATGCAGGAAGGTGCCACGGGCTCGGCCATAAAAAGGACCCTATGAATCCGTGGAGGCCAAGCCGCTCTCAATCAGCCGACGCTCTCAGTCCAGACGTTTGAGGAACCCGACTGCCGCTGCAACACTTAATCAAGATGAAATTTAGTTTCGGGGGGAAAAAAAAGCAGAAAGGTAAATTAGTGTTCCCTAAGCTAAGGTGGTCGCATTTGCATTAGGAATGCATTATCCGTTGATTTGCCGGGAACAAATGATTGTAATCAACTTGTGGTGTACTTACTATAGTATCCTTTATGAATAACAATATCTGCTTCAGGCGAGTCTTCACCTGGGAAATGAGTATGTAGCAATTATAATAGAAAGGCTCACACAGATGATACGGCATTGTCGTATGATTATTATCCTGACTTAAAATGGATTATGTGCAATTATCATCACCTTCGTTTCTTCGCAAGTTTCAAACATCTCTCACAAACTGTTGGAGAGGACAAAACTGAAAAACTTTCATGGAAATGAAGCATCTTTCTTTACCATCTTTTGCGAGGCCTGACAGCACTTTGCTTTGCTGTAAGTATATATTTTAAATGCGTGCTTGGTCCAGATATCTAGATGTTCATCAGTTGCAGTTCCTATGCAGCTTTTGCAAAAATATTGCAAAATTGCATATAGTGTTGCAGTTGCACGTTAAAAAATGAGATTCACTGGAATCAAAGATGTTTGTGCAACTCTCTGGTGTGTGTTTTTTTCTGCACTGCCTAGCAGGGCTGCATTCCTGGTAGAGAGTTTAGACTTTTTGCATAACAACATTGCATCATCTGTATAACAAATCCACAACTCACTGACTTTGTTGGTTTGCAAGGTCAGTGTACAGCAGGGGTTGCGTTAACCGAATATTTTCCGTCATTGACCGTTTTTTTAAAAAATGTGACAGAAAAATCTGAAGACCATCCGTCATTTTGACAGACTGCAGTTCACACCCCTGACCACTTGGCGGTGAGAGTGAGCTTACTAATTGGCTCTTGTCTGTAATCGCAGTTTGCATTCCACGATTGCACGATTTCCTGGTACACAGATTATACTGACGCGCACATAACAGCTCAGTTAACCATTGACATATGCAATATGCATATGGTGCCATCCAAGACCTCTTAGCGCTAGCAGTCCCGGAGAGACGAGAAATGCTAGAAAACTCTAGATTCGGTCAACGAGTCTGTGTCCACCATTATGTCTGCCACTGTACTCATTTATTCCATTGCTAGTACGAACATACTGACAAGTGCAGATTCAAATTAAAAAGAAAAATTCCACCAGCGTGCGTTCCTGCTGAAACACAGGTTATCAACTGAGGGCCAAAAGGCGGCCATCCACTTCGCATTTATGTTTTGGTATTTTAATGACTGCTTTTCTGAAACGGAAAATGAATATAAAAAAAATATAATGAGACGCCATGATCTACACTCTCTAATACGAGTTCCATTGATTCAAATATGTGTGCTAAGTACCATATACACAGATCAAGTATAACATTATGACCATTATCACCTTCCTAATATTGTGTAGGTCTCCCTTGTTCCTCCAAAACAGTTGTGACTCATCAGAGAATGGGACAGGATGTTTTTAGTGGGAGGGCTTTGAGGGGAGGGGCCTCTGGATCATCCCATGGATACTTGATCAGTTTGGGATCTAGTGAATTTGGAGGCCAGGTCAACACCTTGTGATGTTCTTCATGGTTTTTTGAGTTGAGTTGTTCCTAAACTTCACCTTATAGGGTTAGGGTTAGTTTTAATGTTATGGCTATTCGGTGTTCATGCTTCAAAGATTTCTCATCAGAGAGGGTTTTTCTGCTTATGCTAATGTAGTAATCCCTAACTACCTGTTTGAACATTGTATTGGATGACCTGATGCCACGGCAAATAGTTCAACCGTTTTCCCTTAAAAGTGTGTTCAGATGCCCTTGTAGCTGTCACTCAGGCTTTTTAATTACCTCAGCTGTAATCATTTATCCTGATTCGTCGATCAGGGGCAGCTTCGGAGGAACGAGAGCGCTTTGCACCGAAAATACTATTTATCCTGCTAACAAGGCAAGAAATAAATTTGATTTGACTTAGAGATTATTTTCGACATCTGACACTTAAGAGCACGAGTGGCTTTTTACTCATGTTTATGCGGCATTAAAGGGAAAAATCGAGTCAGAGGGGCCGCCGTTGCTTTCAAAGCCGCGCAGAAAGAATGTGAAGAATTCTGACGATAGCGTGCTGAACTGTGAATTGAAGGCCTTTACCGAGATGAGTGCGCTTACAGCGTTGTGACACATTTATTTCTGTCTGTATCCCACAACACTAAATTGAAAAGAACCAGTCGGTGTAAGGTTAAGGCACCTACTAAGGATGTTTATGTCCATTTGCTTTGGACGGTCTAGGCGGTGTAACCCTATAGGAAGACAAACACAAACAGCCGAACAGTGCCGCCATTGTGTTGTGCGTCCACTCAGGACCTCCCGGCTATAAAGTCATCCTGGTTTCCTCTTCTTCTTTTTTTTTTCTTTAAATATTACAACATGTGTGGTCAGCGGTGGAGCCCACTTGTTACACAGAATCAGATAACATACACAGATTTTTCCAAGTTGTTTAGTTTTATTTTCTTGGTTTGACATTACGGCATAACAAATGTGGCGATCCCACAGGGCGGGATGAAAGTGATACCAGGGCTGGGTGCCTAGTTCAAGCTGCCAGGTCGAATCCAAGCTAGTTCACTGTAGAACTAGGACGCATTATCCATATTTATATACAGTCTATGCATTAGAAGTGAATAACATTGACCTTCTTGTGACAATTCACTGTTCTTCTGGGATATGTTTGGACCTGGCATTCATTCATGTGGATGTTACTTAGACATGTAGCACAGACCTAGACCAGACCAGGCACCCCAACCCCATAGCAACGGGCACAAGGTGTTGATCTGCTCTCCAAATTCACTAGATCCCCAAACTGATCAAGTATCCGTGGGATGATCCACAGAGGCCCCTTCCCTCAACCTATAGGACCCAAAGGTCCCCACTAGCAACACCGCAGGACACTCTCAGAAGGCCCATGTCCGTTCTCTGATGAGTCACAACTGTTTTAGAGGCACAACAGACGATGACACTGCGTCCTGCATCTTGCACTATGCCGCGTCTTCGTTTTTGACTGCAATGTACATCACTGCAGTCCTGGAAGCTGAATTGCCTAGAGAGCTATATAACCTTCCCAGTGGAAACATTCATAAAAAGAATGTATTTTAAACTTGGTCTGATTAGCAAAAACACTTTCTGAATAATGAGTACGACCGTGACGAGAATGGATTTATGTTCTTTCCGTAAGTTCTTCCCTAAACTTTTGATGAAGCACCGTCTCTTTATTTAGCGATACCGGGCCCCTTTCCGCGGAAATCACCTCTATTTTTCTTCAAGACAAGAGCAACGGATCAGGCGTGAAAAGTCGACGTTCTTGCATCTGTAAATACCACATAATATTTCCCCAAAGGATACACCTGAACTGTGAGAAGCAGAGCCTTTGTTTTCTAAATGGGTCGTGATCTGTTTTCCCTGTGGAGTCCAACAGGTAAAGCATTAGTCAGGCCCGCTCGTTCCCCCTCTAATCAATTTACACAGTTTAAAACCATTCATCTCCATATTCCCGTTTGACTTCTATATTAGATGCAAAATGTCAGATACTGTAATAATGGTGAAGCAAGGCTCGGGATTATTGCAGAGTTGCCAAATACAAATGATTTCTTTCCCTGGTATCTTCCTCTGGCAGTCTGCCAGCTTCCTCTGTTTTTGTGTGTATTGAAGAAAAGTAGATGGAGACATTTTGCTCTTTGATTTATAAAAGGCTCGATACATAAAGGGCGGTGATTAGCTAAAAACTTTAATGCCGGTCGAGAAAAATCCGACTTAGCAGCGCGACTTAGCAAAGATTGCATTTCACTCGCCATTGAAATGTACAGAACAAACATGAAAAATGATATTTGCAGCGTCCCAGAGGAGACCGGGAACAGTATGTTCAGTACAGATGCAGTCAGGGGACGTGAGCAATGGACACAGTTTGGTGGGCCCATTTCTTTTGTGTACTGAAAACCAAAAACAGACAATCGTAACTCTACGGCGTTAAAAGCAAGACAGTAGCTAGATATATATACACAACCTGATTGAGTCATTAGAATATAAATATATTTATGCTGACAATAAAGGCTGTTTGAGAGTCCTGACTCAGTGACAAATGGTGTGACTGAGATGCTCTCCTGTATAATTTTGTTAGATTGAGGCTGACAACACATGTGTCTGGCAACACATTGTTGTTAGTGGGGTCCTCAAAGGTCTTTGAGGGGAGGGGCCTCCGTGGATCATCCCACAAATACTTGATCACTTTGGGATCTAGTGAATTTGGAGGCCAGGTCAACACCTTGTGATGTTCTTTATGTTTTTTTTAGTTGGTCCTAAAGCGTTTTTCTGTTGTTGCTGCTGCTGGGGATGGCTGCTGCCATCAAGGAGTGTCATTGTTATGGGGTGGGGGTACCTAGTCTGGTCTAGGTGGGTGCTACATGTCTAAGTAACATCCACAAAATTGCCAGGTCCAAAGTTTCCCAGGAGAACAAGATGGTCAATGCCATTTACTTCTAATGCATAGACTGTATATGAATATGAATAATACATCCCCTCTTCCTTGCTTGCAAACTAGTGCTAGTTTCCCAGGATGCATACCGAATATATTTTTTCCGTTACATTTTTTTAAAATGTGACGTAAAAATCTGAAGGCCATCCGTCATTTTGACAGATTGCAATTCACACCCTGACCACTTGGTGGCGAGTGACCTTATTAATTGGCTCTTTGCTCTAAATCGCAGTTTGCGTTCCAAACATCGCAGAACTTTTGATTTCCTGGTACACCGATTATAGTGATGCACACGTCAGAGCTCGGCTAGTAGTCAATGGTCTACGTCTATGAAGCTAACGGCTAACAAAAATCGGATTTGCGTACCACCGAAGCACTTCAACACTACAGTACCGCCTAAGAGCTGTTTGAGCTAGCAGTCCCGTTCCGAGTACGGACAAGACGTGTCGGCAGCATTGACTATCGGCAGCTGAAACTTTTGTTGTTGTTGTTGAACAGGCAATACTGTTCTGAAAAAAGTACTTAAAGTTAATTAAACTTTAATGAAAATTAAATGCTATTGAGTATGTATTTATTATCAATTTAAAAAATTAAAGTGACGGGTAAAAATAGATGGGACAGGATTTTTATGACCCTGTCAGTCAAAGTGAGAGACAACGAAGAAGTCTAGCGCAGCCTCTGCGACGTAGAACCCAAACACAGTAAACCAGGAAATGAGGCAGGAGTTAGAAACTAAACAGCTTCAATGAAAACTAACCCTCAAAGATGAAAAACAGGTAAGAAGTGAAAAAAAGGGAAGGTCCAAAGAAACGTAGGGAAGGATAAGAAGACAAAATTTCCACACAACATGAGATGACACGACAAAGGAACAACAGGAAAGGCAGGGCTGTATTTATACTCACAAGTGGGCAGAGGGGTGACGATACACAGGTGAAACTAATGGAGGCGGAGCAACACAAGGTGAAACCAATGAGACAATCAAAGAGGGGAGAACACGGGGAGTTAAACTAAACAGGAAACCAAGGAAGAACTTTATGAAATAAAACAGAGAACCATGACACATCTGGAATGACTACTGCTTAAATATCAGTCTGGTTTATTGGTCCTGCTCTATCAAGGCCAGAAAAATACTTGAACATGCTCTGATCGTACATTATTATAACACTGTGAGGCGCTGTGTTTTTTCAGTGCAAATAGAAAATTCTTGGTTTTGCTGAATATAACAAACACTCTTTTGTGAGTGACTGTGAAAACTGAAGAGCAGCACAGACGAACAGCACACATGTAGCTTCACAACCTGCGTGGAAAGACCAGGGATCTGGGCGGAGACATCGCCGCGTTGATTTGGCCGAAGCCAGAAAACGTACCGATAAAAACAGACCGTAGAGACTGGACGATAAAATAATTGTGAACGTACAAGACGTACAAAACATCTAAACTGCTAAAGGACAAACTCCAGACTCATGGGAGTGATGAGTATGTCATTTTTGACCTATCAAAGAGAGTTTCTTTTCACAACTTTTGCTTTTCTATCTTTGTTGGATTGGTTAGATTGTTTTTGATTTGTGTTTGTCATTGGTTACGGCTTTGAATCCGGGTCGACTAGGGCCTTTCAAGTGGAATTTGCATGTTCTTTCCAGGTTCTCCAACTTCCTCCCACCATCCAAAGACATGCTGGTTAGGTTCATTGGTGATTCTAAATTAGCCCTAGGTGTGAGTGTGAATGGTTGTCTGTCTCTCTGTGTTAGCCCTGAGACAGACTGGAGACCTGTCCAGGGTGGACCCTACCTCTCACCCAATGGCCGTCTATGTCTAAGCCATTGGTTATTTGGGTAAATAACCATTTTATTTTCTTTGTCACTCGAGCTGCTGCTTGACTAGCTCTCCTCTTGGTGTATTTCTGGAGTAGAAACTAAAAAAAAAAGTAGTTTAAAGTGACTCCCATTTGATAACAGATTAAGACTACCTCCCTTATCTACTGTCTGCTGAGATAAGTATCCATCTTTAGGTTTTAAAGCCAGCCACTAAGACGAGGCACCAGATCTAACCACTGAAGCAGGATCAGACCGCGCAGCTTAAGTTAATGGGAGCCGAGAAGTAGTGGCACAGAAAAAACACGTGGACGGAAGCCAGATTCACGAGAAATAAACAAAAAATGAAAGAAAAGGAGCTGGAGCAGAAGAGACAAGTTGAGCAGGCTCCGAGACAGAATGATGAGCCACTACTGGACTTACCAAAATAAATACTGGAACTGCTGAAAGATGCGACGAGAAGAAATCCGTTCAATCTCTGTTGAGTAACTGGAAATTCGGGAAGATTAAAGTACAAAACTGGGAAGTTTGGAGGAGTGTTTAGACAGTTCCGGCTGTGTTATCTTGTACAAACAAATTGTAAGTGTTTCTGTTGGGTTTCACAAGCGCATTTATACACACACACATCACTGATGAGTTTTACTGTAAACTGTGAAACAATTAATACTTTTTTAAACATATTAATCACGTTGATACATCAACTTCTTGAATGTCTGGGTTCATTTTCACCAAGATCTTTGAATAAGCTGCTCATTCAGTATATTCAGGTAGTCAGCTAATGAACCTAGACCTGAGCAACTGCAGCAACCCCAGATCATAGCACTGCCCCATAGCACAGGCTTGTACAGTAGACACTAGGCATGATGGCTGCATCACTTCATCTGCCTCTCTTCTTACCCTGATGCCCCCATCACTCTGGAACAGGGTAAATCTGGACTCATCAGACCACATGACCTTCTTCCATTGCTCCAGAGTCCAATCTTTATGCTCCCTAGCAAACTGAAGCCTTTATTTCCAGTTATCCTCACTGATTAGTGGTTTTCTTAAGGCTACACAGCTGTTCAGTCCCAATCCCTTGAGTTCCCTTCACATTGTACGTGTGGAAATGTTCTTACTTTCACTATTAAACATAGCCCTGAGAAATACTGTTGGTTTTCTTCCATTTGAGTTCACCAAATGTTTAAGTGATCGCCAATCACAGTCAATCAGGATGTTTTTCCGACCACATTTCTTCCTCAGAGACGATGGTTCTCCACTCTCCTTCCAGTTTTTAATAATGTGTTGGACAGTTCTTAACCCAGTTTTAGTAGTTTCTTCAATCTCCTTAGATGTTTTCTCTGCTTGATGCATGCCAATGATTTGACCCTTCTCAAACAGACTAACATCTTTTCGTCAACCACAGGATGTGTCTTTAGACATGGTTGTTGAAGAAATGAGAAGCTACTCATTGCATCAGTTTGGGTTAAATAACTTGTTTCCAGCTGAAAGATAATCACCCATGCAGTAATTATCCAATAGGAGGCTCCTACCTATTTGCTCAGCTAAATCCAGGTGGCGACTTTTGTCTCGGCCCTGCAGTGTGATATCATAACTTAAAGTCAAAAGCAGGCGTATATTTAGAGTGTTGGGAAATATCGCAACTGGATCAATGCAGATCCGCGGGGTTTATCACGGGCTAGATTGCGTGAGATGGTTGTGGCCACGTGGGAGGCTCACGAGTACCTAGACTGAGTCTGAGAAAGGGCACACCATAAACCAGCCGCCTCCTGCTCAGGCTGCGACTCACAATTTATGGGAGTCAAAGGATATACTGCTGACACTTTGGTGCCAGATACCACAGGGCACCTTTAGAGGTCCTCAGAGACTCGGTGTACCATGGTGGCGCGTGAAGGACAAACAGCGTACTTGTCAGGCGTGTTCGTATTGTTATGGCTCAAGAATGACGCCACTGACGATAAAAACATTACAAAAGACGCGGCAGAATTCTATAGAGATTGTATTATATTTCCAAAAATATATGTACAGTCTATTACAAAGGTTACAAAGCAAAAAGAATTGTCTATGTAACAAGAAATTGTCTAATTAAAGGATCTTACAGTTCTGCTGTTGGGGAAAATACTTTTGACCAGTGAATATTCTCAATACTTTTATCACAGAAAAATAAATAATAATAAATTGACAATTTGTATCACTGTACAACAAACTAAAAAGGCAAAATCCAAACAGAGTCAAAGTAAAGATGGGCATCCTACCAGCTGTCTTTGGTCCTAAATGGAAAAAAAAAAATAATATGTACAACAGAAGTTTTGTGGGTGACAATAATTCATCTGCGAGATAGAAAAATATAGTGCATTTTCAATGTATTCAGAGCTCTCTACTGAGTAATATGTGTAAAAAAACAATATAAATAAAATGTACAAGTTTTACAATTAGAACATATACAAAGATCCCCCTCAACGTCTCAGCTCTTCCTGACACAATCAACAGTGCTGCGCTTTCTTTGGAATTATCCACCGCCTCGCCAAAGCGGTGAAACTAATTTCCAACTGCTCGACCGCAAGATTTGAAAAATAACTTCTTACTCTATCTGCTATTCCTGATTCGAACACACCGACACTCTACTTCCTGCAGGTTTATGTCTTTTTTGTAATTTTTTCCCATTTTTTTTTTCTTCTTAAACCACAATGAAACCTTTTTTTAATTATTATTATTATTTATTTATTTTTTTTTAGTCCGGAGTTGAGCAACCTGAAGTTCAGAACGCAGCTGAGAGACAGTAAAGTGACTTCTGTTGGTGAAGGTTGCAAGTGATTTGGACGTCGGATCGATCTCATCCGGGCCTTAATCTCAATTTGGCTCAAGTCTCCACAGCACAGGGAAGTGAAAAAAAATGTGGGGGAAGGGGCAGAGGAATTTTTACCCTAGGGTGTGTGTGAGGGGGGGGCTCCTCTGGGGGGAAGTGGGGAGGGGGGCGGGATGAGCAAGAGAGTGCTGCCTGTGTGAACTGGGGGAGTTTTGTGCTGACTGAATGACTTTATACCGGTATTCAATTCAAAGGTCTGGCTACGACCCAATTGCTGAGCTCTGCTGTATAGCATAAAGGGGGGGTATGTATCACAAAGGGGTCTGATCAGGGCTCGTTTCTGTGACTTCCATGCCGAAAATAGATCGACGCTTTTCGTCCACACTGAGCCAGCGAACGCCTGAAATGCCTCTGTTCAAGCTAAAAAAGGTGGCACTGTGCAGTTTAGCGGTGTAGCTGTATTTGTATTTGTCGGCGGTGTCACGGCTCGGGCGTCGCGGTTCGGTGCGCGCGGTCATGCGGCGGATACGTCTGAGTGAGGAGACTGTTAAAAATAAATTAAAAATAAGAAAAAGTCGAGTCATCGCTTCAGTCAGGTGGTGGTAACGAGCCTAACTGCTGCTAGCTAACTGCTGCTAGCTAACTGCTGCCAGCTAACTGCTGCTAGCTCATTAGTCTACAACAGAAGATTACAAACAGATGAGGAAGAAAAGTAATGTAGAGCATAGAGCGTAGTTGTACTAAGAGAAGTGTGGAGTTAGAAGAGCCGCGAGCGCCTACGATGTTTTGCGGAGGTTGGGTACGTCGCAGGAAACACATCAAACAAGCTAACGCACATAAGGCGACATCACCCTGATATTGTTACTACTATTTTTTACTTTTATCTTTTACTTTTATAACAGAAGGTGTTTTTTTATTTATTTTTTCAGTCAATTGGTGTCTGTTCAAAATGAATAAAGCTAGCTTAGACCGAACCGTGACCCCCACACCTACGTATGTACCAAACCGTGACTTGTGTGTACTGTTACCCCCCTACTGTGCCTTCCCACAGCGAGACTCGCCATTTAGCTGCTGCAATTTACATATTCCGTACCGCTGTTGGATTCCCACTCGTACGTACTACCGGTTTTATCGACTCTATCTTGCCGTGGGTCGGGATTAGCACCGCAACTTCCCAAATTCTCGTCCCCTCTGCGACTTTTTTGAGCAACTGCCAAAACTTAATTGGTTCCGACTAAAGCGTGAATAGCGGCTGATTGCCGCGATCTGAATTTTTCCGTCCACGGTGGCAGCTGTATCAACAAAACAAAAAGCTTTCGGTAGTGTATAATTTGAAGCTGAAATGAGTGGTCACAGAGAGGCCGCAGATCTGCTCAGGCTGCCTGCATGCAGCCAGCAATCAATGAGGACATGGACTACGTGAGTACACGTGCTTACATAGTCCAAGTTCCCACTGAATCGCGCATGCAAGACTGAATTGACGTACACAGTCAGCCGCACAGGCTCGTACATGTACGATTATCAGAGTATATTTTCCTTTTTAGAAGTGACGGATAGTCCAACGCTTCTGGCTCAGTGTGGAAGTAAGGAAGTGGAATTAGGCTGATTCTTGATCACTGAAATACGTTTCTTCCGTGAACACCACTCCTCCTCCTCCTCTTTAAATATCAGCTGAATAACCGTACCGTCTCATCAAATAATACTTCACTAAAAGATACTCAACACGGACATTTTTTCAAATTATTTTTAAGTGGAGACAGATGGCACCAAACGGGCTGATTGGCCTTTAGCACATCTCCCATCCGTGTTCTCCGTTAAAAAAAAGCTGTGCGGAAGAAAAGAGGAGCCGTCCTAAGAAACACTTTAATGCATGTTCCGTCGCATCTACGCCTGTGAGCGACGAGCAGCGGAGGCGCATGAATAAACAAGGGAGCCGCCTCGACTGCCCGCAGAGCCGGGACGGAGGAGATTTAACAGCGCGGGCCGCCTCCGACTCGGGGCCCCGTCGTTTGGTCCCGCATTCTCATACCCAAACCCTGAAGGGGAGCTCTTTGATTTCCGGGGCGGCGCAACGTGTCAAGAGGATGATAGCGTGGCTAATTGGCCACCTTTCTAGTGTTTCAAACGGCGGCCGTTTCATCCCCCGCAGCCGCTCAGTTCAGCATTTCCACGCCGCGTAAGGGTCTCGTCGGAAACGTTTAGCATATCACAGAGGCAAAGTGCGACGCGATTATTTCGCTTCACGACTTGGCACGTCAGCTGCAAGCACTTTCCGAGCCGTTTCAGGTCACAGAGGTACATTCCTTTCTGTCACCAGCGGCGGCTGAATCTGTCCGAAGGGTTTGTCTCAGCGCGGCACGCACATGCTAGCACCTTAAAAAAAACAAAAAAAAAACTAAAGAAATCTCTGCTGAGGACCGTTTCTACCTGGTAATTATTGCTCTTTTTAGCCCGACTGTCCCTCGCTAGCTGCGTCACTCGTGGCGCTACAGTAAACCGTGCACACCAAGTTCAAGTTGCAGATTTCGCACTACAAGGAAAGCAAAACAAAAACCAAAACAAGGAGCTTGTCCGCCCTTGAAATGAGCCACAGAAAGCGTCGCCACTGAAGTGCCTAAAATAGTCGCAACGCTAAACCTAAACACATTTTTAAGGCAGTATTACATCTACTCTCACTCGCGGGTCCACCCTTGAAAAGTGTACCTGCAGCCGAAAACACGCACGCACACGCACACACACACACACACCGCGTGCAACATTTTAAGCAAAATGACGGCAAATCGATCCAGACAGTGGCTGTGATTTCAGTACAATCCTTCTGCCGCGCTGCTGCGACGCGGTCCTCTCCGCACTCCCTTTCGGAAACTCCTGCAGCGGACGCTAAGACAAAGAATATTGCTACTCTGGTATAAAAGTCTGGCGATTCGTCTCCCTCCGCCGTTGCACTCGTCGTCAGAGAGTTTCTTGGTAAAAACTTCGGGAAAAAAAGCTGAAGCGTGACGTGGCCGCTCCGGCGGGGCTGCATACGAGCGCGAGAGGCGGAGGAAAAGTCACTGCAAACGGCTCAAACAGTCCCCCAAAAACAAAAACAAAAAAAGGTACCTTTTTAAATCTGCGCGTAAAAAGTTCCCTCTGGATAAAAATTACCCTGTTGTCACATCCAAAGAGAAGAGGAAAACACATACACACGAAGAAAAGAAGAAAATAATAATTACAAATTAGAAAAAGAAACAAGTGAAACTACAAGTGGACAAGTAGTTCTTTTGTTAGTTTTAAAGCAAACTCCTAGCCAAAGTGTGCACTCTCTCCGAGTCAAAGAACTCCTTTCCAAGGCGCCGTTTGATATGTGGTTGAGTTTGTTAGCGCTTCTACAAAACAAGAAAGGAAAAAAAAGTCATCTCGTCCAGGTAGTTTCTTTTTTTTGTCGCTGTTTTTTGCCCTTTTCCTCTCTTTAGTGCCCTTTTGAAAAGGCGGACCTCCTTCACTGAGGAACAAAGGAATGGTTTCACTCCAGACTCAGCCGGAAGATTCAGACATAACAGATGTCCGCTCGCTTTGATAAGTATCCTGGTCACGTCCCCAGGCGCTGCTCCACATAAGTTTCTGCTTTCGGCCCCGGTCCGAGGCGGCGCCCCCCGTCGCACGTCGTCACACCTGGACGCCTGTGCCGTGGAGGTGCAGCATCTGGGCCCTCGTGGTCTGTATGCTGCTCATGATCTTTTTCTGATGGCCCACCAGAGTGATCCCCAAGCTCATCACGTCCCTGGAAGACAGGACAGCGCATCAGTCAGCGCACCTGAGGCCGCGTTACGAGGCAAAACAGGCGCGGTATATACAGCTTTGGGTTTTTTCATTATTGCGAGTGCGGCACCGGGACGCAGCAGGGACGCTCATGAATCCCATTAATGCGCCGGTATCAAGGAGGATGTAGCAGTTTATTTGGGCTTGATGTGGAACAGATGCTAACAACTGACGCAAGTGGGGAGCTTAACATGAGAGCTCAAGGGCAAAGCCACAGACTGGGCTGACGTTAATATTCTGCCGGCCTCGAGTTAAGTATACGACACTGAAAAGGGTTCACTCTAGTTCCTGAAGCTTAAGACGGGGAAAGAGTTTCTTAAAACCCTACACATGACAGAAATTAAAGACTGTGAGATTGAGAGTCCCTCGTTCTAGTGTGTAAAGTCATTGTACTGTAAACTAAATCCACTTCACTATTACTATTCTGTCCATCACACTGTTTGATTGGACCAAAAAATCTTGGCAGGAGCTTAATTCTAACTTTCCTTACACAAACATTTTGCAGGCAGACTGGCTTCCAGGCTAATCATTCTCACCAGTTCGTTAAAATTTTTCCGTTTTGCTTTTGTTTAACAATTTGTCTTAACGGGAAACTACTGTTTTCTACAGCCTGGACCATATTTATGACATAAAATACGATTGTTTACTCACCCATATAACTTCGATGTAATTTGGAGTCGTTGTGAAGATATTTAGTGTATATCCATATAGTGGAGGTGAATGGGGCACCGAAATTCTCTAAATAACGCATATCTGTCACAAAACTTGTTCATTTCACCAATATTTTGTTATGATACACTAGTGCTATTTCCCGTTGTCCAGAGTTACCTGCTATCATCATCTGGGGTTTGTAGATTGACCTACCCACCTCTGACCAGGACGATGTCATCTCTGTTGTAGTTTTTTTGGCTGAATATATTTCCGAGGTTGTGGACGACAACTTTGTTTATGACGTCCAAAAAGTTTCAAAAAAGGCAACTGGACTCGTAGATTTTTAGAGAAGACGTTTCACCACTCATCCGAGCAGCTTCTTCAGTTCTGGGAGCTACTCAGATGAGTTTTGAAACGTCTTCTCTAAAAGTCTACAAGTCCAGTTGCCTTTTTGAAACTTTTTGGATTATCATGACCTGGATGACTGAGAACCTTCACAGACACTTTTAGGACGGACATCCTTACCGTTTTGAGCCAGAGTGTAACTCCGAACTCAACGGGGAATAGCACTAGCATGTCATAACAAAATATTGGCCGGATAATGCGCTAGCAGCTGCGTTTCCGTGCCCCATTCACTTCCACTATATGGATTTACGCATATCTAAATATCGTCCAAACGACTCCAAACGACATCAAAGTTATATGGGTGAGTAAACGACCGTATTTTATGCCAGAAATAAGGTCCAGGTTGTAAAAAACGTGGTTCTTTTGTTGAGGCGAATGCACGCCAGAGGGTATTTATCAAGAGGTAAACATGGAGGAAGTGTTGAGTTCACAAAAACACCTAATTAGAACAAGAGCAGATCAATACACGGGCTTCTTACTAAAATATTCTAAGGTGTAGCATTAATATAGCAAATAATAATAAAGGTTTTTCTCTAATATATGCCTGTTCCACAGACTCATGAATTTCGTGGTAAGGCCAATTCCCAACTCAATACCAAAGTAGATTTGTTTATTCAAGAACGAATGGAAAACAAATGGAAGCGTAGGTGAGTCTGGAGTCTACTTGTGGTCTGGTGGTGTGGTTTTCAACGCTCTCCACTGATGCCTAAACCCTCGAGGGCTCCTTGTCCACTTACTCGATTGACATCCTGGCCACAGATTCCAAGGAACTGTAGCCCGCTGCTGTGAAGTTGTCCCTGTATCGCTCCATCTTGATGGCTTCCAGCCACTCTCCCACTGAGCGGAAAGCGGTGAAGTCTGGTGTGCTCTGATCTAACAGTGGGCTAATTGGTCTGCGGGATGAACACAGAAAGACATTCATTTCTCATGTGAAAAGGAAGCGTTCCGTCTCAAAACACAATCAAGCGCGAGATGAGACAAAGCGGCGACCAAAGGCGTCCCGCGGCGCGTTAAATTGTGAGAAGCGGGGAAAAAAAAACTTGCTGATTGGAGGCTTCAATCAATAAGAAAATCGCGAAGAGATGCAGCATGTCAGCCTCTGCTTATGAGAAATATTTACGTCAATATCTTTTCAATCTTAATACATTCCCAAATTCTCACTCCACATGGCCTCCGTATGATAAAGAGCTTTTTAAGCAGCTGTAGCCACCGAGTCTCATCTCACTTCGGCGAAGAATGTCCGGGCTGCAAACAGAATTCATTTGACAAATGTCAGAGTGAGGTCTGGGGTTCCCACTGCACTCTGGTGCTACGAACTCATTACAGAGATTGATTTAAAAGCCCTGCTATTGACGATAAAGCTGCTTTGGGGTATCGATCCGCTGGGATTTATCTTTCATCTTTGAACTAGAGAGGCTAAATCATCCACTGGACACTCCGGCTCATCTGCTAATGTGCTCAAATATAAGTTCAGATTCTATATTGTGTGGAGTTATGTCTTAAAAGGACCCACTTGCGCCTTCATTTCCTTACCTTGTACATGTTCCCACTGGGGTTTTCAGTGTGTTAGGGTTGCGAATCATCTTATCAAGGATGCCGACTATCTGATCGAACTTGGGACGTTCGGCTCTGTCTTTCTGCCAGCAGTCCAGCATTAGCTGATGTAAGCCAGGTGGACAGTCCATTGGGGCTGGAAGACGGTAGCCCTCCTCTATTGCCTTTATGACCTGCAGACACAATACAGATGGAGGCATTAGTATCAGCATTTGGTATCATTAACCTCCAGTGTCTTCAGTCTCCCTTAACCGTAACACCAAACTCAGCATTTTGGTAACTTTAGACTCGACAGTTACAGGCAGTTTGTGAATTATTCGAAGGTACAAGCATTTAGGTACACTCTTATCTTTTCTGCAAAATTCCAGCGAAAATTTTCAGTGGCCATCATTTTAAGTGAAGCGGGAAGTAGTAAAAAGACTAGCCAGACTAACAAAAGACACAGTGGCGACTAGCATTTGGTTGGCGTTTTTGCAGACCGAGCCACACAGACAAGTATAAATGGCTCGCACCAGCGTAGGCTACGCGCGGTGTAGGCTGGCTTGATGCGTAGGCTACATACGACATAGGCTACGTGCGACGTAGGCTATGTGTGACGTAGCCAGCCTATGTGAGTAGGCTACATGTAGCGTAGGTTGGATACGTGCGCAGGCTACTTGCGGCATAGGTTACGTAAGCTAGCTACATGCGTAGGCTACGTGCGGTGTAGGCTAGCTACATGTGTAGGCTAATTGCGGAATAGGTTACGTAGGCTAGCAACGTACGTAGGCTGGCTACGCGCATAGGCTGGCAACGTGCTTAGGCTATGTGTGGCATAGGCTACATAGGCTGGCTATGTGCGTAGACTGACTACATCGAGACCTAAGAGTTATAAATCACACTTTAGTATCTCCCTAACCTTCAGCCTAATCCTTGATCCCATCTTTTTCTTGTCAGCGTATAGCAACGTACCCCCACACACTATGCTACCAGCCAAGCCATGCTCCATTTGACATCAACCTAACCCAAATCCACTGAACTGAACTCCTTAGCGTCAGCCTTCAGTGTTACTTCTCCCTGTAGAATCTGGATTAATACGTGGAATTAGTTTCACTTTAGCCCCTACTTATTGTCAGCCTTTACTATGACGTTACCCCAAACCGTTCTGACACTGTGAACAATTCACTTCTCTGCCAGCGCATTTGATCCTTTAATCAGTTTCGCGAACGGCAGGTTGAGCGGAGGAATAAATGGCCGACCAGATTTTATATGTGTGTGCGCGCCAGCTTTGTTTGAGCGAATGGAAATTTGTTCCTCAGCTCCGACAATTCGAAGTAGCTGCACCGGTGAGCTCTGAAAAGGAATGGCGGAGCAACTAGTCACTCATAATTCTGCATTCCTTCACAAAGCATTTTATGTCTAACGGCTTCCTCTACCAGTATGAGGCTGCCAAGACCGTTCTACTGTATTTCCTTCCGCGAGATCTATTAATGATCTCCACTTCTGTCTGTTAAGCCCGTCTGCAACAACAAAAAAAAAGTAATACAGTTTAAATGGCCACTTTACGGTGTTTACGTTTTACGTCTGAGTCCATTTACTTGTCAAGTGGACTACTCAGCCTGTGAAAACTCTTGTATAATGTCTTCTATAGCACTATGGGTAAATCACCCACAGTGAGGCTAGAGCCATTTGAAAGTCTGAAAGGAGAACAGTGTTGCCAACTTATAGGGATTTGGGTCTTTTAATCAGGTCTAAGCAAAGACGCAACAAAATTGCTGTGCGACTTAGAATCCGGGTTTACAATAATAATAAAATAATACCAATGAGTCCAAATGGGTAGGCATTGAGCAACCATCGATTCAGACTCATTTCAAACACCAATGGACCTTAACTGTCTACTACAACACGCCATTGCGCAGAGTACACTACATGCACAAAAGTAATACTGCAACTGAATAGCACAGTGCACACAATGGGTATAAATGTTAATACACTTTCAAGTAAATGGACTGTAAAAAGCTTTTGTACCTACTGGTACTCCCATGACACGTCTACCCATTCATTCACAATCGCACTATACCCCAAGTGGCACCAATGGGAGCCATTTGGGGTACAGCGTCTTGCTCAAGGACACTTCAGTGTGCGGCCAATCGAACCACCAACCCATTGGTTCGCGAGCGACCCCCGCTGCCCCCGCGGCGAGCTTTAAAGCCTGGCGTTTGGTTCTGTGACTCCGCCTTTTATCCAACCGTGCTCCTGCATCGCGTGACCATTCATCGCCAATAATACCCAAGACAAAGCAGATCCTCTTTGATGGCCACGTTTAAAGGGTTGTGGGTTTTTTTTTTAATCCATTTATTTTTCTAGCCCAGGTGTATTACAAGATTCGGAGCTTTTATCCTGGAAGGTTATGCCTGCTTTTATTTCGTCCTCGCCCTCCCATAACTGGGCTTTGTGGAGAAACAATATCCAGTTGGAGCTAAGCACGGCGGCTACATGGCAGAGCTTTACTGGCAGAGCTTTTGGAATTTGGTTCAAGATTTCATTGATGACCTTACAAGGCGTTGTAAGGTCACTTTTGATAATGGTCTAGATGGTTTGTGCTACAGTCGTGCTTCCCTTCGATTCATTTTCTACATTAAACGGCTCGGATATAAGCTCCGATGAATAGAAACAATCTTTCTGCAGAGCCTTTAAACCTAATCTGATGTCACTACGCGTCATGCTTTCGGTTTAGGAAAGGGTTTATTAAAAGTGAGTGTCATGAGAACACAAGGTGAAGTGGGCTTGAGCCCCTAGCTCTCTTTGCTATATTGTGCGGACGGAGCTGTGTATGTTTCTGCATATACGCATTAGCTATTCCTGTCAGATCTCCTCAGACAAGAATGGAGAGAAAAAGGTGTCAAAACAATGAAACTGTCGGGAAAAATGCAAATAATTCTTTGTGCATCCCAAGAGGATATTTGCTGACGTCTTGACAAAGTGAAAAAAAAAACCCCTGACATTGACGCCTGCCAAGTGGAAGAGCATACGCCGCTCGCATGCCCAGCCGTCTTGTTTTGCATTTCTAACACCTGATCGTTCAATCAGCGGGCCTCGGCTCTGGAGCGCCGGAGAATGTTAATCATGTTTACAGGGGTTAAAGTTTTCCGTCGCTATGACGGAAATCCGTCAACTCGGCTCTCGTAAGGTCCCGTGGTCCCACCAAAAAGGCAGAGTGAGAACCGCATATAAATAAATAAACATTTCGAGAGCCTTTAAAAAATCCTACAGTAGTACAGACCGTGAATGCAACACTCAGCGTATCCTAGCAACATTCAACCCGTAAGTCCGTGCGTTTTTGTTGACAGAAGTGGCAGCTCTAGTCTCCGCTAGTAGAAAACTACATGTCTTTCTCAAAGCAGAAACCTACAATTGAAAATGAAAATCGTCGGTTTAACCCCGCCTGGACGGATGAATAGTATTTATTCATGTTACCGCCAAGTTTAAATGCCAAACTGATGTGTTTAATTTGTAATGAGTGTGTCGCGGTTCTGAAAGATTAGCCCCACCGCCCCCCTTGTTTTCGATGTCCCCCCCCTCTGGTCATTTGTTATCCCTGGTGGGGATATGTTGTCCCCCCCCCCCCCCCCCCCCCCCCCACCCGGTCAGACAGTAGGCTACTTCAGATCAAACCTGCATAATTTGAACTGCCAGCCTCCTCATCCCCCCCTACAGTAGCGCACAGCGTCTCTCAGACAGTCATATCGTATACTGTAAATTCTCAAAGAGAGAGAGAGAGAGAGAGAGAGACAGAGAGAGAGACAGAGAGAGAGACAGAGAGAGAGAGAGGCGAGTCTGGAGATGCCGGTTGCACTGGGTCGGGTCTGTCTCCAGGTTTGAGTAAATAAAAGCCGGTCTCAATTAGAAACCGGGACTGTTTTCTACAAGTTCAAGTGAATGAACAACCTGTCATAGTGCTTCCTGCTACAGTTCTCAAAACCCCGACCCGGTCTGATCCGCGAATGCGGCCAGGCTCACATGCATTTTCGTCCAGCAAAAAAAGAGAAAGAAATGTTTTCTGGATCATTTTATGATTATAGCCTATTATTTCCCATCTTTGGTGACCTGATTTTTTGGAAATTAAATAAAAGCCTGTCCCATATGGACGCCTGTCTAACATATCGTGAGTTGATGTCGATGTGACTGTATTGGCTATAACTACAGGTGCACAACCAGGAGCCCCCCCTCTTTTTTTTCTTTCACAAATCGCACACTGGTTATGTGACCACATTTAAGAAGGAAATAATGAATAAATAATACTTGTTTTACAATACATTCATTTGTGTTGTTATGTGTCATTACCATGGCTGCCTGCCCTGTCCTGCCATAGGCTATAACACCGATATGATTTGCAACAACACTTCACCTATCAGCAGTGTTTGTATTAAGCATTTGTTTGTGAAGCATGCCTTGTGCCTTATTTCATATGCTGGTTTGATCATGTTAACTTAATGATGGAGCCGCGGCCATGACCCTGATACAAATAATTTTCACGACGTGTTTAGCTATGATGCCGCGGCTGCTGAACACCAGAGGCCCCCGCACGCGAGCGCGAGGCTCTTAAGGCCAGAACTCGCTCGCCTTCCGCCATCAATCAAAATGTGTCAAGTGTCCGAGGAATAAGCAACAGCTTCGAGTGGTCTGGCGCAGTCGGGCTCTCGCAGCGGGAGCTGGCAGGAAAGTCGGCAACAGCACTCAGAGAACCGCGGGTGAGTCAATCATTATAGCAATTTGTGACATTTGTAAAAAGTGTGGGGCTTAAAAAAAAAGGCAAATGTGTTCTTTGTGGATGAGAAGACTGGGCAATGCTAGGAGTCAGCTCTTACAGTTTACTTCATGGTACGACTGCAGGTTCAGAACCAAAGTGAGGAATCAGATTATGAATCATATGGTCCTGACAACTGTTTTTTGTTGCAGCCAAATTAGCTGTATGACTTTGTATCTTAAAGGCACATTTACAAATTGTGGCACTTTGGATCACTATGACAGTGTTTCTTGTACCTGCAGTTTCAGGTCATTTGGTTTTACTCTGTTGTTATTAGGGATGCACCATTTTTGCATCCCTATGCTCCCCCATTTTTGGAGACAACATTTTCTGTGGTTGTTACTTGCACGAGTTGTTTCGGCGATAAAAGTCCGAAATCTTTCGGCCGAAAAACCGAAAATGCACTTTCAGGCCTTTTTTGGCCAAAAACTTGTTGCTGAAACAACACGGCACAAACAGGATGTTGTGATGACGTAAGCAACGACTGCAGCAATTTTCGGCCGAAAATGGCCCGAAAGTGCAACATATTTGATCCCTGGTTGTTATTGCACTTTGACCCTAATTCATTCTGGTATTTCACAGTATTAGGTTGGGGCACAGCTGTTGGGTTACGTTGTGTTACTTGACAGTTAGCAAATGTTAAACAGACTGTGGAGCATCAGGAGTTCATCCAAATAAGCCGGTGAGAAGACGTTTCGCCACTCGTCCGAGTAGCTTCTTCAGTTCTAAGGGACTGGTGGGAAATTCGAGGTTTGTCCGTCAGAGTCTCCAGTCTCTCAAGGTGTAAATGGGGTTGAAACTTCTAACTGACAAGGGTTGTCAGAGCGCCATTCATACGGAAGAGGACAAAACAGTCTCCCCCTTCAGCGTCAGCTAAGTATCTAACCGTTAATGGAAATTAGCTGCGCTGATCTCTGGTTGGAAACAAGCAAGTTTCAGAAGAAGTTATCCAAAAAAAGGTTCAAAAAAGCGCAACTGGACTTGTAGAGTTTTTTGAGAAGACGGTTCACCACTTATCTTCACATTTTGAGCTCCTACTGGAACTAGCTAGCTGTGTTAACAACCAGAAACCAGTGCAGCTAATTCAGAATTCAGAAGAAGTTCCTACTTAAACCTCAAACTTCTCACCAGTCCCTTAGCACTGAAGAAACTACTTTTTTGGATGTAGCATGACCTGGATGACTGAGAACCTTCACAGACGTTCATATACTTGAAGCAGCCCAAAATTTGTGCGTTATCTTCTACAACAAAGCATTGAGAGCAACACAAACTGCAAAACATTTACAGCTTGTTTTGAAGTGGTAGTCGGTCCAACGCTGCTAGTCACACTGGTTCCCATTCCCACAACTCATTACAAAGACATCTGAATCTAAAGCGTTGTGCATGGCTCGCGTTTCCCCACTCCCGTTATTTATATTAATAGCACAACCGTCGTCGAAATCACTTTAACGCATGTCCCACTTCAGGCTTGTTTCTCCTCCAAATTCATTCAAACGCCGCGATTATTAGCGAGACTTCTTGAACTAATTAAGCCCAAGGTTACCGTCGCCGCCGCCGCCGAGCTGCTCCCGGGAGGGCCTCGCAAGGAAGCCTCAAAAAAGAAACAAAAAGTGGGATTTCGTAACTTTCGGTTTTAGCGGAGGGACCTCATTTGGGCATCATTAGGGATGAATCTAGGGAGAGTGTTATATTCTTACAACCCATGGCTCCCTTCAGATATAATTAGTTCAACGGCATCAGTTTGAGTTGAGATCCCGATTGCGTCCCCTGTGCTAAAGCTCCGTTGCCTTTTGGTGACACTCTAAATACAGCGATCATTGCACATTTATGTTTACGAGGAAATCACTGATCATTTAATGTAGGAAGCACTTACACCAGCTTTGCAGTGAAAACCCAAGAAGCCGGGAATAGACAGTGTAATAAATTAGCCAACAATTAAGTGGCGATCGATACCGCAGTCGTGATTCGTAAACTGCAGAAGGTGCACGCCACACGCAAAATTAAAAAATATCAAATATCACAGCAAAAGATGATTTATTTCCACTGAAGGCTTCCCCATCTAACCCGGGCAACTCACGTCTTGATTGGACATGTCCCAGTAAGGCCGCTCCCCGTAGGACATGACCTCCCACATGACGATGCCGTAGCTCCAGACGTCACTGGCCGAGGTGAACTTGCGGTACTGGATGGCTTCGGGCGCGGTCCACCGGACGGGGATTTTGCCGCCCTGTTCGGTAAAACGCAGGTCAGTGGCTGGGGCAAAGATCACATTCATTACATCCTGCATCTTCCCCTAAAACACCAATTCAGAGAGAGGTTTGTTTCAGTTACACGCAAAGGGTCATCACAAGAAACATCAGCAGGAAGACTTACTAATTAATTATGAATCTTTATAAAGGGTAAACACCAATCAGGCATAACATTATGACCACCTTCCTAATATTGCGTAGGTTGCATCTAGAACAGTCGTGACTCATCAGAGAATGGACATGGACCTTCTGAGGGTGTCCTGTGGTGTCACGGTAACAAACCGTGGCTCATCCCGCAGATACTTGATCAGGTTGGGATCTAGTGAATTTTGGAGGCCAGGTCAACACCTTGAGATGTTTTTCTAGTTGTTCTTAAAGTGTTTTTGTGTTGTTGCTGCTGGGGTTGACTGCTACCATCAAGGAGCGTCATTGCTATTGGGTAATGGTGTCTGGTCAGGTCTAGGTGCCTGCTACATGTCTAAGTAGCATCCACACTACTACCAGGTCCAAAGTTTCCCAGGAGAACAAGACGGTCAATGCTATTTACTTCGAATGCATAGACTGTATATAAATATGAATAATGCATCCCCTGTTTCTTGCTTTCCCGGGATACAGGAGAGGCCATCTTGCGAGTTCCTAAACGGTGTCAGTCGTGACTCATCAGAGAATGGACATGGACCTTCTGAGGGTGTCCTGTGGTGTCACGGCAACAAAATATTTTTAGTGGGAGGGGCCTCTGTGGATCATCCCACAGATACTTGATCAGTTTGGGATCTAGTGAATGTGGAGGCCAGGTCAACACCTTGTGATGTTCTTCATGTTCTTCTGAGTTGTTCCTGTGTCAGGCCATCAAGGAGCTATGGGGTGGGGGGTGCCCGGTCTGTCTGGTCTGGTCTGGTCTGGTCTGGTCTAGGTGGGTGCTACATGTCTAAGTAGCATCCACACCAATGAATGAATGAATGCCAGGTCCAAAAGTTTCCCAGGAGAACATTGTATTTTCACAAGATGGTCAACGTTGCATACTTCTACTGTCTGTGGTCATAATGTTGTGGCTGATTGGTGTATAACTGAACTATAAGGCAAAATTAAACGAATAATTACATAAATTACAGTTAATAAAGTGTTTTTAAAGGATGCCTAAGAAGAAAGTCGTGCAAAAATGCAGCAGAGATATCAAACACTGCTCTATTTCCATGCACCAGCATCGACTAGACTTTCAAAATGACTCACAGTCGTCGTGTAGACAGCCTCCGGGTCGTCGTCTATCACCCTGGACAGGCCGAAGTCAGACACTTTACACACGAGGTTGCTGTTGACGAGGATGTTCCGCGCGGCCAGGTCTCGGTGGACGTACCCCATATCGGAGAGGTACCTCATCCCGGCCGCGATGCCCCGCAGCATCCCCACCAGCTGGATGACTGTGAACTGGCCGTCGTGTTTCTGCGAAAAAGAAAAACGCGGGGCGGGTCAGCCGGTCCTCTCCAACCGCGGGGGGAAATGTAGGTCGCGGCGCCGGGGCGGCTCCGGCGCGAGATTTATGATATTTAAGCGCCGCGCAGGACTCCCCGCTCTCCGGGGCGGGCCCTGCCTCGACGCGAGGAGGAGTTACGAAAAAAAAAGACGGCGCTTTGAAGGTGATACTCACCCTGAGGAAAGCGTCTAATGAGCCGTTCTCCATGTACTCGATGACAATCATGACCGGTTTACCTGCGAAACGAGGAAAAAAAAAGTGGACAAAAAGGGGGAAGATTAATTAATAGCTAGATTTTATTTGCCTGCAAAATGCTTCACAACAAACGACTACAGCGAGCGCGCTTTCAAGTTATTTTTAGCCGCGTTTCATTGGCTTTTAATTAAAAGTTACCATCTGCTCCTTTTATTACACTGTCTAAATGAGAAAATGTTAAACGGGGAGTGTGGCTAATTTAATCAGATATAACGCCACTCCGACTGCAGCGCTCCCGCCTCCCAGAGCTAAATATACGCCGGCCGAGTTCAGTTTCGGCGGACCCCCACCTCTCGTCACGACCCCCTCCAGGTGGACGACGTTGGGGTGGTCGAACTGCCCCATGATGCTGGCCTCGCACAGGAAGTCCCGCCTCTGCTTCTCCGTGTAGCCCACCTTCAGGGTCTTGATGGCGACCGACACGTCCCGCTTCCCGGGCAGCTTCAGCCGGCCGCTGCACACCTCCCCGAACTCTCCTGTGCGGGACGGAAGCGAAGTGAAGTCAAGGGGGGCCCCGGCGAGATTGAAAAAAAAAACGAAAGAAAGAAAATCAAGCGCTTCACGATGACAAATTTATTAGTGTATTTTAAGACAAAGCAGCTGTGCGGGGCTGGAATACAAATTGGAATGTGACATCTTGTTATACTCAGGGGAGTGCAACCGAGACCTATAATAAGACATGCTAGAGATGCATAGATACTGTCATTGACCGCCTCTGCAAAACCCATGTGGCAGCAATTTTTCAGCTGTGGGCATCTCCGCGGCTGCAGCAGCCAGATGCAGCCCACGCATTAATTGCAATGAACTCTTCCTCCCCCTACCCCTCCCCCTCCCCCCTTTGCAATTGCTCCATCAACACAAGCATGAAGCCGTGTCCCTATTCAAGGTGTAAATATTTGGCTGTCAGCGTGATGTATGAGAGCGCGCAGTGACTAAACAGAGAGAGCCGAGAGTCGCGGGAATGGCCTCACCTGCTCCAATAACCCGTTCGATTTTAATGCAGGAGGCGTCCAGCTCCTTAGCGAACTGATGGACAGCCCTGTTCGGGTCCTCGTAGGTTTCGGGGTCGATGTAGGTTTTGGTGCCTGGAAATTTGACTGTAGAAAGGTAAGAGGATTACTGTTATGATTAAATATGCACACAGCGCACCAGCGGGCACTTGACAGGCAAATGATTAGTACGACCGGCGATTCAGAGAGAGAGCTGTTGAGCAGTCGGCGGCCAGCGTTAAGAGGAAAAAAATGAAAGATTTAAGGCATTAAAGGGGGAGTGAAGATTTGTGTAACCCGTGTGCGGCGGTTTTTACGAAGCTGTCAGTTACCTTTAGCCTCCTTGTCTGTCTCACCAGCCTCACTTTTATGTCCGTAATATTATTATGGGAATTCTATATAGATTATAAGAATGGGTGTGCGGGTTAGCAACGATTTAAATTTATTAAACAACTCGTTAGTAAAAACTCCACCTTCAAAAACACACTTCAAGTCCACATTTCAGGTTCTGTTCTTAAAGGGGAACTGCCAATTCGAGCGATATTTAGATCAGCGTATATCCATATAGTGGGAGTGAATGGGGCACCGAAACGCAGCCTCTAAATAACGCGTTATCTGCCGTGTTCATTTCACCAATATTTTGTTGTGATACTCTAGTACTATTCTTTGTTGAGTTAGTTGTTATCATCAGCCGGGGTCTGTAGATTGACCTACTAGATGTTAGTGAATGAGTTTTGCGGCAGATAATTCGTCATTTAGAGGCTACGTTTCGGTGCCCCATTCACTCCCACTATATGGATATAAGTGGACGCCAAAGTTAATGGGTGAGTAAATTATCTTATTTTATGTAAGAAATAATGTCCAGGTTGTTAAAAAAAAATGGTAATTCCCCTTTAACTATAAATGTGTTCTCAACCTTTCTCAAATTATTTCAATACACCGATCAGCCACAACATTAAAACCACTGACTGGAGAAGTAAACAACAATGACCATCTTATGACAGTCCAGTGTTCTGCTGGGAAACTTTTGGACCTGGCATTCATTCATGTGGATGCTACTTAGACATCCAGCACCCACCTAGACCAGACCAGGCACCCGCACCCCATAGTAATGACACTACTTCATGGCAGCAGGATGCAGCCTGACACAGGACCACACACCAAAATGCTTTAGGAACTTGAAAGATCGCCTGCATCCCGGGAGACTAGCGTAAGTTTGGCCAAAGCAAGGAAGGGGGCATGCATTGTCCATATTTATATACAGTCTATGCATTAGAAGTAAATAGCTTTGACCATCTTGTTCTCCTGGGAAATTTGGACCTGGCAGTTGTGTGGATGTTACTTAGACCTGACCAGGTACCATAGCCCCACCCCATAGCAATGACACTCCTTGATGGCAGCAGTCATCCCCAGCAGCAACAACACAAAAACGCTTTAAGAACAACTAAAAAAAAAGCACAAGGTGTTGACCTGGCCTCCAAATTGACTTGATCTGAAACTGATCAAGTATCTGTGGGATGATCCACAGAGGCCCCTCCCCTCAAAGGCCCTCCTACTAACAATGACACTGCAGGACACCCTCAGAAGGTCCATGTCCATTCTCTGATGAACTGTTTTGGAGGCACAAGGGTCATAATGGTCATAATATTATGCCTGATCGGTGTATAGAGGTTTCATTGCCTTAAAAGATAAGTTAATATCCTGGGATTAGAACGTAGACTTGAAGGGCTGTCTCAGTCCTTTTGAAATAATGTTCAGACCATGTTCTTCAGTTACTACGTTGTCTCTTTCCATTTCAACCTTAAAAGTCTAACTCAGGGCGGGGCTTAGGGGCAAACCAATCACTCAGTCCATACTTGCATTCGCAGACGGCAACGAGCAATTACGCGCTCTGAAAACGACAAGTAGGGGTGAGCGTCGGGGAACGATGAGACAAGGGGAGATGCAGATGCAGCGTTTTCCATCACGAGACGGGTCCCTATGAATGAGGCTAAATGAGGCGTGGGAGAGCGCGCGCGGCACTGCGTGCTTTTGTTCGACTCGTGCCTCGGGCGAGGGTTTTGGGACTTTTTTTTTGCAATTTCCAACGACGGCGATACGGGAAAAAAAAGTTCATGAATATCCATGAAACAAGCGCGCAGAAAAATAAACAGAGAGCGAGTGGAGGGTTGCTATTTTGCGCAACTGCTCCCAAATTAACAGAAAATTACGATATTATGCGGCAGTGAGTTAACGGGCCACTCGCGGGGGGGCTATTACACGATGAATTTTAAATCCCACCGACGACAACATGACCTGTCAACTTAAAATTTAATTAGACGGAGCGACGGCGATACTCTGGATGAGCACCGGCCCCAAACAATTTAAAAAAAAACGGCGTGGAGCTCATCCAGACCGATGACCGGGTACGAGGGGACGCCGCCGCAGCCGAGATTTCCCTCCACCCCGCTCCCGTAATTGCTTCGTCCGTCCGAGATGTCAGCGGATCAGATAGGAGATGTCTTATCGCGGCTTCCTCGTCTCTGCGCGGGCGGACAAATTGGGTCCGCGTGTTGGATTTGTGCGCTATCTGGCGTCCGCCACCCCGGCAGCCTCTTGTCATTTGATATTAGGAGCCGGATCCCTCCATTAAGAGTAGGCCGGCCTTGTTTGTGTGTTTCTTTCTTCGTGTTTCGGCAGGTGGGACTCCCGAGCCGCTGAGGGGGTGAGAGGAGGGGGGGATCTGTCAGATCCTTAGCAGCGGCCAACCTGGGCTCGCCCGGCACTGCTTCGCGACACCCCTGACCCTTTTGTTTCCAAATCGGCAGTTTGCCTACAGCGCGGATCATTACGGCTCCACTCTGGGAAGCTGTCTGCAGCTGCATCTCCGGGGGCATCATTAGGGGTGGTGTATCAGTTAAAAAAAAAAACCTTTACTGATAGAAGAAGATGACAGACACAGCAAACTCTGCGCACACCAGAAACTCTGTCACAGCAAAACCATCTGACTTGTGACGGGCTGCATTTTTAAAGCACACAGGTCAGCCCCTCTACTCTCTCCGTGGCAGCTGTCACCTTCGCGTGTTTGTAGTTTCCTGACTTCTTCATCTCCGCCAGGATTGGCCCGGGCCAATCAGCAGCAGATGTCGGGGCCTGACAGATTCCAGCTTTGGCTCGGCTGGGATAAACCAGTCATGCCCGCGGGGCGCTAACGGGTTCTGAGGCGTGCTTCCGTTTCAGCGTCCGGGCGGCTGAGATGTCTCTGTTTTTTTTTTGGTTTTTTTTTTGTTCTGTGTGTGTGTGTGAAAGTCGTGTACGGTGCGGTGCGGTGTGCGCGCTGATGAATGCAGGCACTCACACTGGAAGTAGAGCTCCTCGTCTCCCTCCTGATCGGCTTTGCTGTACCCGCAGTGCCTGCGCGAGAGGGGGAGGAAAGAGAGTGGCGGGATCAGCTGATTGTGAGGAGGAAACAGGCGCCCTAAGTTAAAAGGAGAGCCGCGGATCCAAAAAAGGCGGCTCGGGCATATAATCACATGACATAAAGCATGCACTGCAGAGGACCGTTCAACGCGTCTTTTAGTGTTAATGTTAACAGGTTGAAGGTCGCCTCTAGCAGGTGATCCGCTGCACAAATCTTTGGGCGTAAACTGAAAAACAGAGTAAAAGCAATAATATGCGAAGCCACAAATGATGGACATGCCCTCATGCATTCTTTTAATTCCCCTGAACCACCATCCTTCTTACTCCAGCAATATGACCCATGTGTCTGCTGCAGAAAAAGCAAGTAACCTGGGTTTCTATCAGACGGCTTTCAAAAGCTGCTTTAAACGTATCACAGTCTGATCATTTGTGAAGGTTCTCAGTCATCCAGGTCATGGTAATCCATAAAAGTTTCCAAAAAGGCAACTGGACTTGTAGATTTTTTTTTTTTTTAGAGAAGACGTTTCACCACTCAACCGAGTAGCTTCTTCAGTTTTAGGGAACTGGTGGGAAGTCTGAGGTTTAAATAGGAACTCCTCCTGAAAAAAATCGTTTTTTAACGCTAACATGCTTGCTTGCTTGTTTGTTATGCTAGCATAGGTTAGTTACTTTGTTATGCTAGCATAACTAACCTATGCTAGCAAAACAAACAAGTTTTTTTCAGGATGAGTTCCTATTTAAACCTCAGACTTCCCACCAGTTCCCTAGACCTGAAGAAGCTACTCGGTTGAGTGGTGAAACGTCTTTTCAAAAAAAAATCTACAAGTCCTGTTGCCTTTTTTGAAACTTTTTTGAATGATATACGGATCCTTAGATTTAAAGGGGAACTACTGTTTTTTTTACAACCTGGTTCGTCCACAACCTCAGAATCGGAAAAATATTAAGCCATTTTTGCAAAAAAATAGCAAATTACAGGTAAACAAGCCGACACACATTGCGGGTGTGTGCATGTGAATGGGGCACCGAAACGCAGCCTCTAAAAAACGCATTATCTGCCTCCAAACTCGTTCATTTCACCAATATTTTGTTATGATACTCTAGTGCTATTCCCTGTTGACTTCCTTAGTTACCTGTTATCATCATCCGGGGTCTGTAGATTGACCTACTAACCTCTGACCTGGATGAGCGGCGTGCGTACCCGCAACGGTCGGCTTGTTTACCAGTAATTTGCCGCTGCTAGTTTTTCCACAACCAGAGGTTAGTGGGTCAATCTACAGACCCTGGATGATGATTAACAAGTAACTCCAGACTCAACGGGGAATAGCACTAGTGTATCATAACAAAATATTGGTGAAATGAATGAGTTTCGTGGCAGATAATGTGTTATTTAGAGGCTGCGTTTCGGTGCCCCATTCACTCCCATTATATGGATATATGCTGATCTAAATATCTCCCTAACGACTACAAATGACACAAAAGTTATATGGGTGAGTAAAGAATCGTATTTTATGCCAGAAATAAGCTTCAGGTTGTAAAAAAACAGTAGTTCCCCTTTAACTAATATCAGATATATCCATCACCGGAGAGTGAAAGTCACTCTGAATCCATCTGGGTACTTGTTCTGGGTTCGACTAAATAACTACTTAGAGAGGAAGGAGGGTGATCCCTGAAGCAGAACGCACAAAGCATTGAAATGGGGTCATTCTGATGAATCCATCACGGAAAGCAAGTTTTGGTGAGATCTCATTTGCTCAGATGAAAACACAAATGGTGGTAATGACAACGGGCTGGGGTGCTTTGCAATGGCGGAGGGGGGGGGGAGAAAAAAAAAAGAAAGAAAAAATATCATCACCATACTTCATCCTGCCCTCAGGATTTCACACACTCAAACAACGCACAACCAAAGCTTTCTCCGCTCTGGAGTGCTTGTTTCATAATGGCTCTGCAAAAAAAAAAACAGCTTAAAAATTTGTTGGGGGCTGGTGGGGAGGAAGAAAATGATGCATCACAGCCCATTAGCACGGCATGCCACGAGACGATGGGTGCACGTGTGTGTGCGCGCGTGCGACTGCTCCACAGACATGGGGGGAGGCCCGTGAGTGACAGAAAAGCTAATTGACAAGCGCAGACTCACAGGAGCGGAGAGTCAATCGGGCCCGCGAGAGCGTACCTTCTCCCAATGATGAAGCCGAACACCATGAACACCAGGATGATGGTCCCCGCCACGGCCACCACCGCTATGATGATGACCGGGTTCTGCTCGCTGGAGACAATCGCCGCTGATGACACGGACACACATGGACAGAAAGAGAGAACGCTCGGTGAGAACTTCAGCACATGAAAGGCTACAATCTGCAGGACGTACGGTAATTGAGCCCAATGAGCAGCGTGGAGACTGATAGCCTCCCCCCTCCTCCCCCTCTTCCCCTCTGAGAGAGAGAGAGAGAGAGTGGAGGAGGGACACTTCTATTTTTGAGCCTTCCTTATACACACGGCTCTACTGTTTCAGAAAGTGGGCTTAATAGTCCCAGACGGCGACTGCGATGCCCTTCATCTCAAACAAAGACACATTCAGGCTGAATTGTTTCCCGCTCAGAGTTCTCACAGTGCTCGGATTGTTTGCGTTGACAAAACTGCCGATCGCTCTGAAGAACGCCTCGCCGTAGCGTCGCGTAAAAGTCAACGGGAGCGGCGCTGCGGCGAGGAGGGGGAAATTCATGCATTTTAAATCAAGTGGATCTGCGCTGTATTAATATTGAGCTGCTTTACCGTCTGAGGACGTGTGAAAATGGGCCCACGCGGCACCAGAAGCCTATTCTGCGAGGGAGCTCGAACGAGAATGCGGGCCGCCGTGCTGAAACACTTGCAGGTTTCCCTCTCGAGGCTCTCTGCTGGTTCATTGTGCTGGTCAAGGACACTTTGACTGGACTGCAAGCTTCTAACCTTGTAGCAGGACACACTCTACATGTGGTATGAGTAATTAATGCAGCCTTTTATGCAAAAGGTTTTAGATGTAAGGTGTTTTGGGGGTGTATATTTCAGGTGGACGCACTTTAACATCTCAATGCCTGCAGAAAAAAACTGACATATCTGGTGCGACGTGGTCCCTTCTATATTTTCTTGAGATTTCTCAAGTAGTCCATCTGTGTGCAAAGGTTAAAAAGATGGAACTAAAGCACTTGATTCGTCTTTTTTAATCATTAAATTACAAGACCAAGTGCTCACTCAGACACAGAAAGGACTATTTTGACTGCTCACTTTCTGGAAGCATTAAAGAGCACCCGGGCAACGATGCATTTGAAGCTAGCTTGTTAACGTTAGCTCGAAAACTAGAATATTTGCAGTTGGTTATTTTGTACACGACCAACTAGCTTACTTGTGGGCTGAAACTACTGTTTTTTTTCAATTTGGACCTTATTTCTAGCATAAAATACGATTATTTACTCACCCATATAACTTTGGTGTCATTTGGAGTCGTTCAGACGATAATTAGATCAGCGTATATCCATATAGTGGGAGTGAATGGGGCACCGGAACGCAGCCTCTAAATAACGTAATATCTTCCGCGAAACTCATTAATTTCACCAATATTGTGTTATGATACGCTAGTGCTATTCCCCGTTGAGTCTCCGGAGTTACCTGATGACCTCTGACCTGGATGATGTCATCTCTGAGCGCCATGCTTACCCGCAACAGTTGTCTTGTTTACCTGTAATTTGCTACTGCTATAGTTTTTCCACAAACTTCCTTACAAATTTTGGAATTTAGATGATGGTAACGGGTAACTCCAGACTCAATGACGAATAGCACTAGTGTATCAAAACAAAATATTGGTGAAATGAACAAATTTCGTAGCAGATAATGTGTTATTTAGAGGCTGCATTTCGGTGCCCCATTGACTCCCACTTTATGGATATACTAAATCTTCCGAACACCTCCAATTGTCACCAAAATTATATGAGTGAGTAAATTATCGTATTTTATGTCAGAAATAAGGTCCAGGTTGTAAAAAACAATAGTTCCCCCTTAAACTGTATAGGGCATTTAGCATCGGCTACTTTTTGGCTTTGAACATCGAAGCGTGAATGTTGACGAGGACATTTTTGAGGCTTATACTGTGACCTCTTGTGACCATGGTTCCGGCAGTTTTCGACGCGGGGCGGCGTGATCCGTAGCGCCTCATAAGGATCACCCCAAATCTCCCAACACGCTGTGAGGCCCGGGGCAGAACTAATGCAGCTGATTAGATTTAAATGAGTTTATCCTCACGGCACTACAGTAGCTTGTCCTTGCGCTTGGTGGGTTTTTTTTTTCCCCACGACGTGGCGTCAGCATAAAGTCGAAGCAATTTGTGTTTGCTTTGCTTGAAAGCGAATGATTTCCCAGGGCTGCGGCAGGCTTAACAGGTTGAGGGCATCAGTTGTTGAGTTGAAAAAGTGCGCTGTGGTCAAACTGTGTTTCTGTTGAGCGTCTGGGACATTTGGAGTCATAAGAGTACCTCCAGTGAGCGCTTGGACGGGACAGATGGAAATCAACCTAAGGTGGACGACAAATTTACACTGTGCTACAACTAAAATGTATATCAGGCAATCAGGCGAAAGATTATGACCGCCTTCCTAGGTTTTGAGGGTATAATAACATTGTCCTCGTCAATGTAAAGTGTTAAAGTGAGACGTTTTAGGACAATTAAAAAGCTGCACGTCAACAAGGATGGCTGTGGGACAGTGGTCAGAGAGGCAGCTTTGAGACTCAAAGGTCACAGGTTTGCATCTGAGCTGCCTCGAGCAAGATCCCAACCCTCAAAACTGCTTCCACTGCGCCTCGCATACACACTGCATGAAGGAATGGATGGGTTAAATTCAGAAAATTTGCCCCTTATGGACTCAATAAACAAAATGCAACTAAACAATCATAAAAAATATGTAATAAACAATCTGTACAGTGTAATGAAAGATGATTAAAAGTTCTTATTGTCTGCCCGGAGCCCATTTTGTATCCAGATGAGAAGACAACACTGCAGTTAGAGCTACCTGTGGCCTCTTCCTTGGTGGTAATCTCCAGTCTGGGGCCGTAGGTGCCGTACCCCGCTTCCGTGAAAGCCCTGATCTGGAACACGTAGGCCGTGCTGGGCTTCAAGTTGTTGACGGTAGCCGACGTGGACCTGGACCTCACCGTGGAGTAGATCCGGTCCTTCTGATCCTGCAGGGGCGAGAGAAATCATCTTTTTTAAAAAGAAATTTCTCACTTTTTTTGTTTTTTTACCAATAACAAAAAACATCTGATTGCTGCGAGGGAAAAGAAAGCTCTCATAATTGAGTCCTAGTCAAGTGTTGTTATCTTTAAAAAGGTATTTGCTTTGAACACGCAGCTTTACTTCAGAGGATGTAATTACCTGCACTTTCTAAACGGAGCGAACGTCACGTAACAACGTTTCATCCGAGCGAGTGCTCCCAAATGTGTCGATCGGAGATGAAAACATCCACATTTGGCAGTCGGCTTCAGATTCGGTCTCTGTATCACGAACTGACCTCTTGTTTAGACTCGGCTTTGTTTGGAAACAGAGATCGCCGATTTCATTTCAGTGCTAATTTTTCTGCGAAACTCAAAGACAAGGTCGTAGCTACGGCGCTAACTCCGTTAGCTGCCTCGGAGTTTCACTTTTTAACAACAATAACGAAAGTATTTGAATTTGGCGTCGACGTCAGCTGCTTTGTACCGACGCAGATTTGGACGTGAACCCTTTTGAATTTTGATTAGAAACGACTATTATGCAACTCTGCAGCCTGCCGCACAGAGACCGTGAAGACATATAAAAACATCTCCTCTATCGAAGGACTCTCTGTTGTTGATCTGTAAACGTTTTGCTCGGTAAAAGCCCAAATGGAATGCCAGGGTCCGTTAGGGGTGTAGTCGTTGTTTCCAATTTTCCACTTTTACAGCTGGGCAGGCCGCAGCCACGGTACGTGACACAGGAGACTGATTCGCCGCCTGCGAGAGCGGCCGTGGCCGTGGCGCTGCCTTTGATTCGGCCCCCGGGTTAAATTCACTCCATTAAAGCTTCGCCGTTAAAGAGCTGATGCGTTCAGATTTGAGACGCGGGGAAAAAGCGTGTAATCCACGTGGAAGGGGGGGAAGGAGATAACAGTATAGCTAATTCTGGCAGTGCAGCGGCGGCTAACGTGCATGAGGGGGGCGGCTGTGAAGAGGACTGAAGCCTGATTAAAATCTTATCGCAATTATAAGACAAAGAAGGATCTCCACTCACGCAGGATCTCCACTCACGCAGACGGAATACGAACTGCAGAGTCGGCGAATGTGGACGCTAAGTTTAGAGATGGAGGGGAGGGTTTCGAGGAGAGACAAAGACGACTGTGACCAGACGTCCCCGATCTTTTGGTGTCCCTGTTCCTGGCTAAAGCTGTCCCCGATTTAGCTTTTTATGAATGAGAAATAAAATTGCATGTAAACTATTAACAACAGGTATTACGGTAGCCAGGTAGCAAGCACGAGTTAGCATGGTGCGCGCATACTAGAGCAACGGTTATTACGGTAGCCGGTTGTGCTCAGTTCCAGGTGGTGTTATATCACTCTATTAAGATTGCGCTAGACTTTTTCGTTGTGTGTCCAGGCTTCCATCAGGTAGTATTTTAAAGTAAAACTTGCCGTCCATCAGCCCTAGCAATGTGCTTTACTATATACACTCAATGGTTTTCATCCGATTCCTTCATTTTGGTAGCCGTTAGGCGAGCTCTGATGTGTGCGTCAGTGTAACCGGTGTACCAGGAAATCGTGCACTTACAAAAGTTCCGTGATGTTTGGAATGAAAACTGCGATATTAGAGACAAGAGCCAATTAATAAGGTCAGTCGCCACCAAGTGGTCAGGTGTCTGAACTGCAATCTGTCAAAATGACTGATGGCCTTCAGATTTTTCTGTCATGGTTTTAAGAAAACGGTCAGTGACGGAAAATCTTTAGTTAATGCAACCCATGCTATTACTACTACTACAACTATTACTTCATTCCTTTTATTACTTTTAGGAAACGGTAATTGTCACAGTTTCTACATTTCATCCTGATAAAATAATAATAATAATTATTTTATTATTTTTTTTCTCCGAGTTTGAAATGTCCCCGGATTTCATTTCAGAAATCTGGTCACCTTAGACAAAGACGACGTACAAACCTACTCACTTTTTCATAGTATTTGATTTCGTATTCCGTGATGACGCCGTTGGGCTGCTGGGGCTCCTGCCAGGACAGCTGGATGCTGCGCTGCTGCACTTTCTCCTCGACAACCTGGCTGACCTGGGACGGAGCTGTTTGGAGAAGCACACGTCAATGAGCCGAGGGCAAACCCACTTAGCACACACAAACACACTCAGCACACACAAACACACATACAAGCATACATACAGCCGGCCCCGAATCAGCCGCTCCGACCCCCCTTCCGCCTCCCGCCGACACTCGACGGGCCCTCGCCAAGCTCATGAATATTCACGGGGACGCTTCTAAATGTTTACACCTCATGATCGAAATTTCAATTACAGCGCAAACAGCGGAAGGCGGCGATATCCCGGCCGGCGGAAAGCGGCAACATGTAGATTACGGATGACAATTCAGTTCAATTAATTCCAACATTTCCAGTGGAACAAGGCAGACGCTTAGTCTCCGTGATGACAGAGCTGTTCAGAAGCCTCTTAGAGGGAGAGGTGTGTACCTGTAACCTTCTGACACTAGTCTTATGCACACCAATTATCTCCGGCTCTGTGCATGACTCATTTTAAGTGTCTGGCTGTCTGGATTAAGTGCTACCGCATTTAAATTCTCTAAACAGAGCACACGCACGCACACACAGGCAATTATATTTTTAGGATTCAGTGCCCATAAGTAAATGATTGTATGGAATCTGTAATCCGTGGAGAGATGGAGCTTATGTGTGCGCCATGTAATGTCTCGTTGCTCTACTTCCAAGTCTGATGTAATCACTCCACTGCTGCGTGTTACGACTGGGGTTGTCCCGTAACACCAGCTACCTGCTCTTTCCACTTTTACTGTTACTAGCATCACCAATATATTACAGTACGTGCAAATCAAAGAAAGCTGCAGCGAAGAACCGCATGATAAATCCAATTCGAGGACGCGACAAAGGTCCCTGAAGTGTGTGTTGTAGTGAATACGGCAAATATGCTTGTTAAACGCATTTCCTTCCATCCACCTGAAGGATGTAGGAGAAATATTAATCACACTCTAACCGCGTGGCTCTTGAATACTAATGTGAGGCTCCGCCGTGTTTACCAGGACGATGCCAACGCCGTCAGATGGTTTTCGGCTGCCTAGGTAACGCACAGCGACTGGAAACCGCCAGCCTACTGTCTCGAGGTGCGGATTATCAGAGCTTCAAGGCCGACTGAGACAAAACGGGGAACGCTCGAAACTCTAAACACTCGGCTGAAAGGAGATAGGAGGTAAAGAAAGATAACAAACTGCTGTGTAAAGCTTAATAGGACAGGAGCCGGGTGGCAGTTCGGCGTGAGTTCCAGGTTTCCGTTTTATTTGATCTATTGTAAATGTTGCTGTTAAACTGGATGTAATGACTGTCCTACGCCTTAGAGAAAGGTTCAAACCATAGACTGTAAATAAACATGGATGGCGGAACTGCTCCTTAAAAGTGAAGCCGAAGCAAATAGAGCTCCCCCTGGTGGCCGGCTGCAGTATACCTCATAAGCTCCACCCCCTCCAAGTAAGTGGGCAGGGCTTTAGCCAAACTAAACCACTAAAGTAAACGCCAAATCATTTTTTTTCAAGAATAGTCTCCGTTATTTTAGGTAGTTCATATAATACAGCTGCAGGCTCAAGTGTCAATTTTTCTTATAAATTTCGTTTTAGCGAATTATCTGACGTTACAGAAACAGGAAGTGACATCATGATGACTACAAATTGCCATGTCAAATGTCCGTGAAACGGTCATGTAGGGCTGTGAGATTTGGAAAAAAACAAATAATGTGTATAAGTACAGTGTATAACCCAACATTTCTTTGTAACTGGTGGAGGTAGAGCAGAGCGCAGTATTCATTCAACGAAAAACTGATGTCGTGTTATCGTGAATTGATATCGTAGCTCCACTCTCGGATCGTATTACGAAGACTCTGGCTCCAAATTCGCAAGATGCCGCCGACCGAATCCCCTGGAAACTAGCTTCAGTTTGGCCAATGCGGACAAGCGGGGAGATGTAGTCCATATTTGTATACAGTCTATGCTTCAAACATTTATATTGTGTACAGAAACTTTTTCACATAATAAAGGCTTGTTCATGAGATGTCGCGCATCACAACTGCTCCCAGCGCTGCAGCTGCTTTCGAGTACGTCCTCCATGCTCCTTTACGGCGCGTCATTACCGCCGTCACCTTGATTATAATCACCAACATTTCACAGCACTTTCCCCTGAAAGAGCCCAGTGAGAACAAACAGAGCGAGCTTTTTGGATTACTATACCTCACCCGGAGGAGATGATGCTTTCAGAAGAGATCCTTACAGTAAATCTGCACTCTAAACAGCCCCAAAGTCCTTTCTGTAAACATACTGTAAAATCTTGATGACTCACCGCACTCTTGGGGCGAAACGTATTATTATTTGACACATTTTAAGCAAGTTTAGAAAAGCCACCCTGGGAATGACTCGAACTCTAAGGTGCGCGCCACTTATCAGAGGACGTGCTCTGACTTGTTTCCTGGGTCTTTAACGGACCAGAAAAGCGTTTTTATACGAAAGGAAACTCATAAATGACGAGTTTACACCAAAGGAGAAGATGCAAATTCTTAAAGAAACACTTTAATGACACAAATTTAGTTAATTATCTCAGTTTAAGCAATTTACAAATGATAAATCAAGGCAGCTATTTTAATGGAACCAGAGCCAACAAGAGACAACCCCTTTCCCAGGACAAGCAGAAGTTGTTCAAGTGTCCGGGCCATGCTCAGTGACCCAGTTGGAGTGGACCTCCGTAGCCTTAATACGGGGCTGACCCCAGATTGTTTTAAGATGACCCGCCACTAATGACTCAGGCTGGATTAAAACCTCATTAGGCCTCATCGGCATTCCTGACAGTAATGCGCACGACGGCGGACACCCAAGACCTTGTCAAAAACCTGCTGTTGTGACATGTCCCCTCATAATCCACCCAAAACACCGGGACAATGCGCGCTTTCTCAGCGCAGTCGGCCGGTCAAAGGGCCGATTGAGTCGTCTCTCGAGAGTCACAACAAGCAGTTAGTGCAGCTTAACATCATCCAGTTTGGCGGCTTTCTCCGAGCCGGCGTTCTAGAAATGTGGACTTTTCTCGTAATTATCCTAATTCTGGTTCGGGTTTATGGCTGCTAAATGATTCTTCTTGGCTTTTCTGCGTTAATCTGACATTTGCTTTCATCTGTTTTTTCTACCTTGCATGCTCTTAGACAGAAACTAATTTAAAATAGAAAGTATTGTACACTGTGATGAGGAGCTCATGACCGGAACAGAATTTAGGACTGAATTCATTCTTCATTCTTAATTCTTAATTTGAAACGCCAATTTGTTTTTGTGTGTGTGTGTGGTTGGGTTGATTTAAAGTCATCATCCAAATCCACATGCAAACAAATAAGTCAGTGCCCACTCAAATGGATTATTTGGTTGAAATAAACGCATCAAAAAGCAAAAAATATCCCATTATGGTAACATGGAAACAATACCGGGTGTTTGAACACAGAATAATGTCCTTCAGTCATTGAAACGACAGTTACGTTTGTCTATCATAAAAAACTCTTCCAGAGAAAATAGAGAATACATAATACTTTTCTTTATAATTATGTATTCCACTATCAAATCTATATAACACTCGCCTGATCTGCAGATTGAAGGAGAACTACTGTTTTTTACAACCTGGACATTATTTCTGGCATAAAATATGACTGTTTACTCACCCATATAACTTCTGTGTAGTTTGGAATCGTTCGGGAGATATATAGATTTGCGTATATCCATACAATGGGAGTGAATGGGGCACCGAAACGGATCCTCTAAATAACACATTATCTGCCGTGAAACTCGTTCATTTCACCAATATTTTGTTATGATACGCTAGTGCTATCCCCGTTGATACAAATTTTTGTATCATAGCAAAATATTGGTGAAATGTTTCGCGGCAGATAATGTGTTAGTTAGAGGCTAGGTTTCGGTGCCCATTCACTCCATTATGTGGATATACGCAGATCTAAATATCTCACGAAAAACTACAAATGACACAAAAGTTATATGGGTAAGTAAACGGTCGTATTTTATGCCAGAAATAAGGTCCAGGTTGTAAAAAAACAGTAGCTCCCCTTTAAGTGCCCGTTGGTCTGCTTTTGTAGATAAGCTAATTGTCCCTAGTGTGAGACAAGCTAACAAAACACATGTTCCTCAACTTAAACAAAGACCTTTTTAATATCCTGAGGCGTCCGTTATCAACACTTCCGCACGTTTGTACGGCATAAACTCCAAAAACGTTGGATGCTACACTTCCCCCTATGCAAACTGGTCAGGCTAGGATATACAAAGCAAAGCACATCAAAAAACCACCCCTACAGACGCGTACTCGTCAGACCTACATCATTCTCAAGAGGAAGCACTTATATTGCCCGAGTCACGGCGGCAGCGAGCGGCCCGATGAGCCACTTCCACCGTCACAGCTTCTCCTCCCGTCCGCTGCGACGGGGGCTCAGGCAGCAGATCCGCTCCTCTGCCCCCTTGGCCCGCGGCTGTAGTAGCAATGACTCAGCCGAGTCCCACCTCCTCCTTCACCCCTCCGCGGGTGACAGAAAGCGTGGGCCCCGTGTTTCCACAGAGATGATGAGATCAGTGAACAGCATTAGCGGGCGCGGCGCTCGGCCGACTAAAAGGTGATCGCTACAGGAAGGTGATTTTTGGGTTGGGAAAGCAGTCGTTCGGCGTTTCTCAAGGCAGCGAATGAAGATCATATTTGAGCTTTAATTCTTAGCGAAGAGGGAAAAAAAGCTCCTCTCTCTCCTCTCTCTCTCTCTCTCTCTTCTCCCCCGTGAATCACTCAAGCGGCACCGTGTGACAGCCATTAACGGCTAACTTGATATCATGGAGACCGGAACCAGCCGGCCTCTCTCAGACTTTTAGCCAACCTGTGGGGCTTAGCACAGCGGAAAATTGTATAATTGTTACGCCGGCCTTAAAGGGACTGTTTGGGAAGGCATTTGTGCATTCATTTTGCAATATTAGAAAATGTGGTAGTGACCCCAAACACCTTTCTCCTGTAAAGCTAAGCGATCCAGAAGCCGGCCGACGCCGCCGCCGCTGCCGCCGCCGCCGTGCTCTGCATTTGAATATCTTATGAATACATTAGACAGTGAATTTTTAATATCCTCCTCTTTTACTCAGCCTGCTGATTTCAACTCTGAGGCAAAAAGGTACTTCATTACATAAGCGCCGTCCTCTGCCTCCGTGCTCATCTCGTGGACCGCACCGGCGCTAAAAAACCTCATGTATTAATTATTGCTGTTTTCAAGACGCGCGCGTGCCTCTTAACGCCTACAGCACCATCTGTGTTGAAATGCGCGAGATTGCCGATGTTTGACAGCGTTTAAAGACTCGAAAAGACTTTTTTTTTCTCCCCCAGCCTCTTTTTCAGTAAATATTCCGATCCTTCGGGTTCGATATCGGCACAAAAATAAACATCTAGGACACAATGGCGTGCTCTGGAATTGGAACAGCACACGTGAATGGGTCGCTGCATGGCTGAGACTGAACTTTTGGTATGAAACAGCAATCGTTTGCCTCCGATACGCCTCTGATGCACACGCCTAACTGCAGGTCCGCTTAATTTATCAGTGTTTGCGCCTTGATCGATCAACTTTATCGCTGTGATCTCTGCTAACAGCTGCGAGTTAGCGCCCTGCTGATTCGAGGCCAGTTAGGCTGCAAACACACTCGGGCTCTTGCATGCAAATCCCCTTTTTCCCTAACCTCGCACCATTCTCCGACACAGAATAGACTTGGCTTTAAACATGGCCAAACATGCAGGGGAAGGAAGTTTTTGGTGAGTGTGCACACGGAATACAAAGAGGCAGAGATATACGCTAATTATCGTATTCATACGATAGTTTCGGGGCCGATGTGCGATAGTTTGAACGAAGCAGTTGTTTCATTCAAATGGCCGAGCCGCTGTGTTTATTCCTTTGGTTGAAGCGGTTCCATTTGGACGTAGCATAATTTTTTCTCTCTGGATTTTGAACTTTCTAAGCAATGAAACATTTTTTGAAAACATCATCCCTAAAAAAAAAACACTTGTGAACAACAGCCTAGCAACAGTTTGGCCCAGGGCCTTGTTGACGTTAATGAAGCGAGACATAATCAAGCTCACGTCCGCTTTATGTTGCGCCTGTTCGTTAAATGTTGCCAGCTCGGTTCAAATTGACATTTGCGGAGTGACCTCTGCACCGTATCTCCAACATTGTTTTGATCGCTTGTTGCGTGCCCGAATGATTGCGCCGCGCCGATTCCATGGAGACGGATTAAAAGCAGAAACAATTGTCACAAGCAACCAAAGCCTTTGAGTCCGTATGTGGATCAAGCTCCAAACATGCCGGGTCCTGTAGTTACAGTCGTGATGCAAGCAGGCCGCCTTGGCTGTCTTCATCCCCCAAAGCTCAGACCTTTTATTTTTTAATTAGAGCAGTTGTCTAAAACTAGAGACCAGGGTGCCAAATTGCTTCTTCAATGGTTTTTAGTTCCAAAAGACTACTAAATTTCAATCCCTGGCGTTGTGAAAGTACCCACAATTCCCACCGTGTTATGTAGCAGTGTAGTGTGCTCTGTTAATCCAGGATACCACGATTGGCTTTTAGGTATTCTGAGACACTTGAGAGACTCTGGCTTTTAGGCCGTTGCATGGGACAAGCTCCAAAAAACTCCCAGATAATCAATTTCCTGTACTACAACCAACGCCATCAACTGACCAATTGCCCTACTTGACAAAACCCTGCAGAGTATAATACTGTCGGAACTCCTCCCTAAGTTCAAAGTAGGCACTTTGACTTCGCTCATTGTTAAAGGATAACCACCTAAGCTAAAAATAAAGACTTTCAGGCGGGCTGCTGCTGGTTCTATCACTTTCCATCACTCCGTTCCCGTGTCGAGCTGCTATACGCTCAAACCGTAGCCCTCTCCTCGTCGGGGGTTGTTTATCTCTCCCCGCGTGGAGGATCCAATTGTGTGATCACGGGATCAGTTCACAGAATTTCATGCGGCCGCAGCTGGTTTTTACAGCCCTGTGCATGTTTGCGCATGCGGAAGGAGCGTGCACACGGGCGGATGCCATCTACCCTCCAACTACTTACACCTGTCTGGCTTCGGAGCCAGGCTGAACGTAGCTTGCCGCTTAGCTCTGTAGACAACTCACGCGCTTCCAGAGCACCCTTGAATGAAAATCAGAAGTCCCTTTGGTGACTGAAGCGCACTCTTTGAGTTTGTGTTGGAGGACAATAACAAAAAACGGGCTGCAATGATTGTGAACTGTTGGGTTTCAGACCCAGAGTCTCCCTGGAGACTCTCCCTGGAGACTCTTCCTGGAGACTCTTCCTGGAGACTCTGCGCGACACCGCGTTTCACGAGTCGCTGTCGTCTCTTCTACGGCCCAAATCACAAGAAACTCAAAAGGCGTTAACCGCAAGACTACTTTTTGGCTTCCTGGCTGACAAACTTATCAAACTCGTGCTAGTGGCACTTTTTCCAGAGAGAAAATTCACCCGCAACTTCACTGTATCCACTTACTTGTAAAACCGAACCTTGTAGGTATCTGTATTAGCCAGTCTGATTACCTAATCCTCCTAATCCTCTAAAAGCTCTCCATTAAAAAGATTGTGTGGATTCTGGCCAGACGTAGCCGAAGCCGGAGCATGTTCTCCCCGTTGATGGTGAACAATATCATTTCTGTAATATTTTGATAGCCCAATAATTCCCGTTCAGCGAGGACGCAGATGGAGGTGTTCAAAATACCCTTGAACCAAGTGGGTTTGAAAATGGAGTTTTAAAGAGCCCGGCAGAGGACGGAGTGCTCGCTGCATAACAATGCCGGTCGAGTCAGGGACACCTTTAGTGACCATGTGGAGAGGTCAAAGGCGGCTCGGTTTGAAAGCAATTAACTGGGCCTGGTTTGAAGGAGACCTGGGCAGGGTCTTTCATGTTCTATAGGGCTGACAGCTCTAGAGGTGATGGGATAATTATTAATACATATCCGATGCATTCACTCAATACAGCCATCATATCCCCCACTCATTATTTCCAAGTTCAAGGACCCCACTATCATATATTCACATCTGCGGATCAAAAAAAAACAGGTATCAAAGCTGCCGGGATGTGTTTAGCCAGCCCGTTTTAGCAGATTAGACACCGATGAGAATTTCTTCACGTCAAAGAACCGGCCCCCTCCCACCCGCTCTTCCACCTGCGCTCGAGCAAGTGCATGGTTTTCTTGGCGTTTGAGTTGCCGAGTGCATCACCCCACACCTAACAGCTTAAGTATAGCCCTGCGTGCTAGCACGGAGCCAGGAATCTGGATCGCAGCGGAAGGTCGGCGGGGGGAATTGCATTCATGCAACATTGACATGCACACGGGCACACTGTGCATGATTGCCCCTCCAGCGCCTCCTGACAGGAAGTTTGTTCCTGAGCCGCCGTGGCGCTCTCGTGTGCGATATCAAAAAAACGCCATTCGGCAGCGTAGCAAATGCAGAAATCATTGGTCAGCTTTGTTACATAATTGCAAAAGCAGCAGGGGGCCCCACTTATTGAAGAAGCACTCAGCCTGCCTGTGTCAGTGCTCAAATTAGGGAGCAAGGCCGGCTGCCTATCATCTTAGCACTCCCTGATTTCTTCAAGTCAGCTAGAATTAGGTCGACAATAGCTGCATTTATTCTCAAGATAAAAAGCGGGCGCATTTTGGATTTCGGTGAGGCTATTTGGATGTTGGTTCTTGGTGAGAGTATACGGAGCAGAATGAAATGCAAAAACCACTTCCCCACCCACGCATATTTGAGTCATTCACCGGTGGTTGAGCTGTCCAATTGCGTGCAAAGGTATTACATCACTTTAAGGTAACATTTTCTGTTAATAGACGACGCTGCCATTTGAGAGTTTTTGGAGAATCTGGGCGTGTCTTGCCATAGTTTCGTGCATAAATGTTATACATAAAGCAGGCAACTAGGGCTGGGCGATAAACCGATAACGATATATATCGCGATAGACACGTGCTATATATCGTTATCAATAGAAAATACATTCGACAGAATGTTCGATATTTCCACTTGAGCTCCGTTAGAGAAAAATAGGAAGAAAACCACGAGCCACAACTGCAAGGCATTCTGGGGGATGTTGGCAGAGGAAGGGCTTTAGCTTCTCAACCTATCACGGCCCAGCTAAGCCAGGTTGGCAACAACAGAAGACTGGAGACTCTGAGTGTGACAGCGCAAGAGGAAATTGTAGATAAAAAAGGAAAAGTCACGTCACCAGTTTGGTTTATATTTTGGTTATTTTAAGTCAGACATGAGTCAGACCGATGTTGTCTGCAAACTTGGTGGCGAGTGAGCATATTAATTGGCTCTTATCTCTCTTGATTAGTGTAAGAGTCGGTTAAGTTTTGTTTATCTGCCAGCTGAGTGAGTGGTCGGTACGGCATGAGCTGTATTGTGCGTAAATGAGTGCCTTAGTTTGCTAGTGGTCAAGTCGGGTAGTACGTTTAGTTTCTCTGCAGAGTGAGATGTAAGATGTTTGAATGGAGCCGTTCATTGATTATCAATCAAACGTGGTAGGACTCAACTGAGCCGGTTAAATAGACTCTAGATTCATGATTCACGAATCACCAATTATCGATATCAACAGATATGAAGCACTTACATCGTGATACATTTTTCAGCCATATCGCCCAGCCCTACAGACAACCCTAGCCACTTACAGAGCAGGACTCTGTAGTCGTGAGGGGAAGGTCAAAATGTTTCCAGCGATACAAGGCGGAGAGAAAATCTGATCTAAAATAGAGCAGTCACCCCACAGAGGCAGCCGGAATCCACAACCCCTCCTCCGCTGCCTCATCGGGATGAATTCAATGCACTCTTTCATATTCAAAAGCTCAAGCCATACTCCTAGGTGCTCAGGGACACATGCGGCGTACAGTACTACAGCAAAAACCACAGCTCTCCTCTGGCACTGCCAGCAAATGCAAATGTACATCTACCCTTTTTCGCGGTTTACAACAAAGAATATCTGCAAATTTTATCACAAGCAATGGGTTTGGATGTATTTTAGTAATGTTTTAGAAGGTCATGATGATTATCTGATGACGCAGAGGACAATAACAAGGAGCATGCAAGTGCAGTAGCGGATTTTATCAAAACTGGGTGCCAAACAGAGGCATTGAACTTCTCGTCTGTTCACACAACAAACACAGGGGCGAGTTGCTTGGAATAAAACTCTGGAACTCATAAGTATGTGTGCAGTAGACGCAGTGTAACGTGATGTTAGGTGGCACGGTGGGACCAAACCAAAACAGAGATGCGAGATGCTTGGTGAGGTCGTTTGAAAGAGAGATTACACGGCCCCAAAAAAAAGTTTGCAAACAGCAAACCTCGGCTTTCCTCGCGGAGCGCTCTCCGCCCGAACCCCTTTAATCGGAGCAAATCCGAAGGAACCGCCTGGCTTCGTGACGCGCGGCCTGAAACTCCCAGTCTTAATTACTGATTTCCCGAGATCTGCGGAATTCGCCGGCGAGACAGCCTGATGAAGTCATGAAATTATGCCACGCTTGTCCTAAATCCCTTTAGCTGGTAAGCTGTGTTCCAGCGATGCTATCTACCCCCGCCTCAGCGCATGGACTTGTCAGAGAGAAAATGCCGTGAAACAAACAGGCGAGAAGTAAAAGCACTGGTACTTGTCATAACGTAAACGCTTGGCTTTGCTTATCCCGCTTCCTCGCTGACCTTTTCCGCTGCGAGCGGCTGCGAGGCATGTCTTTTCAAATACATGACCGGGCTAAGCAGAGATACGCGCTTGCATGCGCCGAGACTTTATCGTTTATCTTAATAAAACAAAGGCTGCGGACTGAAAAAGGCACGGAGCTGATTATGGCGAGAGGGCCGGCGCGGAGGCTGGGGATATTTACAGGAGCTACTAAGCAGCCTAACAACCTTTCACCTCTCTGCTCGCCTTAAATGTCAAAGCACAGCCTGAGGGCCGTGCGCTCCAATCTGAAAACCCTGATTGGACATGTGAGCTCCACGGGGATTGATAAGTGAGATAATTCGCAAAAACGCGCTGTGATGGTGCACGCCGGGTCAGAATCCCGAGGCGGCGCTATTATTTCGAGGTTGCAACCTCCATACGGCCGCGCACTTCTGCGGCTTCACGCCGGGGCAGCTGCTCCCGACACGGCTCTCGTTCCCTCATCACCAGCAGTTAATTGTAATGCATGGTATCTGGCGTGTGGATTATTAAAATTTCAAAATAAGCATGTCGCCGCCGTTTTGCAGAATGTGGGGACATATGAGCGCTCGGGGCTGGCATCATAAACATCCATTTATTATAGAAATACATCTGTCATCAGGAAGACGGCCGTATTAATCAGCGCTCATATGCTCTTTAATCACAGTTTTGGAAAAGCTCCATCTCGGGGAAATCACATCCAGGGCCCATCCAGCCGCCTCTGTAATTTTGCACCGAGCTGTCTAGTCCACCACGATGCTGATTGCCAACAGATCTAGGCCAGGCATGAAGATCTGCGAGGCAACGTACAGTTAGAGGGAACTACTGTTTTGTAACGCCTGGAACATATTTCTGGCATAAAATACAGTAATTTACTCACCCATATAACTTATATGTAATTTGTAGTCGTTTGGGAGATATTTAGATCTGTGTATATCCATATAGTGGGAGTCAATGGGGCACCGAAACACAGCCTCTAAATAACATTATCTGCCGCTAAACTCATTAATTTCACCAATATTTTGTTACTGTACGCTAGTGCTATTCCCCATTGAGTCCAAAGTTAGCTGTTAGCACCCGGGGTCTGTAGGTCTTCTGACCTGGATGATGTCATCTCTGAGCGCCACGCACACCTGTGGCGGTCAGCTTGTTTACCATTTGCTACTGCTATGGTTCGCTCACAACCAGCCATGTTGCAAAAAACTAGCAACAGGTGAATAGCACTAGCTATTATTATAATAGTATTATAATAAAATATTGGTGAAATGTTTTGCGTTTTGTGGCAGATAATGTGTTATGTAAAGGCTGCGTTTCGGTGCCCCATTCACTTCCACTATATGGATATACACAGATCTAAATATCTCCCAAACGACTACATATTACAAAAAAGTTATATGGGTGAGTAAACAACCGTATTTTATGCCAGAAATAAGGTCCAGGTTATAAAAAACAGTAGTTCCTCTTTAAATAGATTTTGCAGTGCGACGTAAGTGCAACTAGCGCTGCAGTCAGGTCGCTGAGCACCTCCAATCCGTCAGCAAGTTCGCTACTTCACCAGAAGGAGTGACAAACACTCATTCCAAGTTTGGATATTTCAGCACTGGTCCGCTGTTTTTGAAACTTCATTTTTCAGGAAGACAGGAAAACAATCCACTACACAGCAAGTGGGATAAATCTCAAAGAGTACAAACGCAACTCATTCTCGGTGGGGGGAGGGGGGGTCACCTTCATCTTTGCAGAGAGGGAGAATAAACTAAACTAAATAAAATCTAGAGCTTGTGTGTCACCTTTAATGTTGCAGTTTACATCCACGTCTGTCTAGACTCTGAAGAAATTTAACAGGCTGCTTAAGGGGATCAGTCTGGATCTTTGACGTAGGGATGCTGGTTATAAACTGAATAGATTTGACCTGACTCTGCGAGGCTTTGTTGTTCTAGTTCTGGTGGTACGCCTGCTGCGCTAGTCCACTGAGAGAAACACAAACACCCGAGGAACTGCGTTACAGCTAATTCTGCGAGAACCCTAACACAGGCCTCGGCCGGCAGCTCTGAGAAACAAAAAGCCAAAGGTTTAGCTCCCCGCTGGTTTCGAGCAGGCAGGACGAAACGACTGAAAACGCAGACGAGAACAAAAAGCGAGTCGGCCAGACTAAAACTAGCCGGACGGCTAATGGCATTCAGAGCATGTGCGGCAATCTGGCAGCTGAAGGCGGGAGGAACTGGGCTATAAATACACGAGGCCTCGCGAGCCAACAAGACGGATGAGCGAAAGAAAAAAAACAAAACAAAGAACAAGCAAGAAAAACACAAAGCAGGAAGTAGAAGAAAGCAGGACACACAGGGAAGGCGGATTTCAAAATAAAAGAGGGAAGGGGGACAACGTTATCACCAAGGAACGTTGAATATTTCTATCAACTGAAACAAGGCAACCAAGGCTCCGTAACAAACCTTTGTACATTTACAAAACCAAATGTCCAGTTTTATTTTGGACGTTTGCGTCTTTGCTGAATTGAAAATTAGAGAGAAACAGGAAGTTACGGGTGAGAAAGAGCCACTGCATTGGGTTTGTTCAATAGGGTGAGGTATAAATAGTTCAAATAACTAGTTCCAGCTTTCTGAGTCGTCTTTTGACTAAAGCTCTATTAGCTATATTAGCTATATTAGCTATATTAGCTCTATTAGCGCGTTCAAATTACGTTCAAATAAAATACGCAATAATGCAACCTGAGCCCTGGGACGCTGCTGCTGTTTTATTTTTCAGTCAAGAAGACAACTGTTACATCAGTCTGCGAAGAAAATAGCCATTAGCTGCAGCCCCCATACAGAGGCACAGGTGACCTCTGTAATGAAGCTCTTCATGCCCTTCTGATGTCTCCATTTTAAAAATACCTCACGCTGAAAGGTATTAATGCTTAGGTCACTTTCACGCTAGTAGCTGCGAGGTACACGCACTTTACTTTTCCCTTTTCTCCGTCCTTTCTTTCTTTCTTTTTTTATTGTACAGTAAATCCCTCACTGATTCCACGCTGAGCCTGCCTCGAAGCTCCACCTAGCAACACCGGAAAACAGAAGCCGCGGCGGCGATGACGACCTTCCGCGCGGGCTGCGGCGCTAATCCGGGCTCGGGCGCGAGCGGCGGCGTAGCCGGGGCAAATGCACCTGGCGATAAGGGACGGGGCCGAAACGCCCCGGCCGACTCAGCGGCAGCCCTGTAATCAAGGGAGCAGGTCGATGCCGGCAGCTGTGCTCGTGATGAGTAACCCCCGGGCCAGGCACTTCAGACGGGCCTCCAGCCAGACAACATGTGGGAAAAAGATTGCACGAAAAAAAAAAAAAAAGCCCCACTTATCAGCCGAGTAGTTTCAGGGATCGGCTTTTTTTTACGTCTGTCATCGGCGGCGAGCTCTTCTATCACTCACCCGTCTGCTATGAGCTCACTTGATGTCTTCTTTATGCGCAGACAAAAAGAAAATGACAGGCTGCTAAGTCACCAGACGTCCGCGCATGAATGCTCCACGACTGGGTGTGTCGCTCCGCGCTCGGCAGAAACACTCTCCGGGCATATTTGTCCTGGAAAAGTATTTTACGGGGACGGAGTGTGTGTGTCACGGCACTGACGCGGCTGATCCTTTAAGCGTCTCAAACCCTCAGACGCAGCTATTCCTTCTTATGTTCTGTTTTGGAGTTTGAAGTTTTGGAGACAGCGGCCAGCTGATTATGATTAATGACTGCTGAACGCAGGGAGAGACAGGCAGAGACGGTGTGACTGTTGTAGAATAAGAATAAAAAACTTTCAAACTATTTAGGTTTTGCACGAAAATCTGCTTACATTCATACAAACTGTGATTTATTATCAAGTGTCGTGTAAAAGCTGCAACAACAGCTGATTGTTCCCAGACTGGGGACGGCACGGTCTGACCTCCACCTCTGAACAGTGGTTCTCAACCGAAGCTGCGCTGAGTGATCGGCCGCTCTGCGGAGACAAAGCCGGCTCTCAGGTTGCTCAGGTCTGAACAGGGCCCCCAGGTTCCCTCGATCCGGCCTACAAAGGCTCGGCCACTGTGTCCTTTGTCCCCCGTGAACCCAATATGAGATGATTGATTGATTAACGGGTGGCACAGAGGTGTGGTTAGCACTGATGCTTCACAGCAAGGAGGTTCTGGGTTCCCTGTGGGTTCTCTCCAGGTTCTCCAGCTTCCACCCACCGTCCAAAGACATGCTGGTTAGGTTAAATGGTGATTCTAAATTGGACGTAGGTGAGTGTGTGAATGGTCGTCTGTCTCTCTGTGTTAGTCCTGAGATAGACTGGAGACCTGTCCATGGTAGTCGCTTGCAGGTTAAAGATGATCAGAGTGATGATCAGGTGGGTCGCAATATTTTCAGGAGGATGGGAATGATCCTGGAAACAGGGTATTCAAAACCGCATGATTAAATTTATTTAACGATATTTTATTTATTTATTTATTTATTTTTATTCCTATTTTTATTTATCTTTTTATTGATTGATTTAATTTATTGATTTAATTTATTTTTTTATTTATTTTTTATTTATTTATTGGTGCATATTTTGACCTTTATTTATTTATTTTTAATTTATTTATTTTTAATTTATTTTCTTGATAATTTATTAATTTTATTTGGTGCACATTTTGACCTTACCCCGTTTCCATGACTAACCTTGATGGAGTAGCAAACACTTACATTTTGAGTTTGTTGATTCTTCCCAAGGGTCCCTATAAACTGTATTTAATGTAATTTGGGATTTGTTTATGTCATTCTGATCAATATTGTCTGAATTCTTTTAACTTTAAAACCTCCGTCTTTAAAAATTTCATTTTAGAGAGAAATGAGGACATTCAACAACCATGCTTTAACTTGTAGAAGATACAACCTGTTCCTGCGCATAAGTAACTTTCTCTTTTAGAGTAAGGTTACTTCCTTCCGTGACGCATGGAAGTGTAATGATTAACTGGGTAACATGGGCAACAACGGGCCCCAAAGCCCCTAAGTGAGTTTCTGTATCTTTATTCCACAGGGTCCTGTTATCTTTATCATTAACTTATCTCGTTGTCCTGTCTTAACCCCTTAACGCCCAGTGTCGCAAATTTGCGACGCACTGTTTCTGCTCGGACTGCAGCCGAAATAACGCATGTAATACTCCAACGTGGGTTTGTGCACATTCAAAAAATTCCTAGGAACCTTTCGCAAGCACTAGTTTCTCGTAGGACCAGTCGGAGTGGTAAGCAAAAACACCAATAATGAATGGTGGTCAGGTGTCCCTTAGCAAGACGACCTTTAATGACCCAAAGTTGCTCAATGTGAGCTTTTTGTGAACAGCCAGCTAAATGTGACAACATGCCTGTAAAGCAAACCAGCAGCCAACAGCTAGGAAAGCACGGTATAAATTTACCAAGGCTGATAAATAAGTTGAACACTCTGGATTCAACTTAAATAATAACTAAAAAAAAAAAAAAATCTTCTTTCACGGCCAGTGTGAATGTACAGCTTTGTTAAGGCTGCAGCAGATGCACACGTCAATCTATTGATTGTACATTTCCAGCGTCTAAGCTAACATGTCCAAAATGAGAAATTAGTTTCTCTGCACGACCTTTCTGACCTTTCTTTTTTCTTTAACTCCAACGAGAAGCTGCCTATCTTCAAAACATAAAAACCTTTGCCGCAATAAAACAATACAAGATATAGGTCTCTATATATAGTATGCGCATCGTCCCACAGCATAAATCAACCTATTGTCTGCAGCTACTGGACGTGGTGCATGCTTCTAAATACGCACGCTGTGTTTCTGGGGGTCAGATCTTTGCAGAGTCCCTAGAACGTTTTTAACCCCAGCCTCAGTTTTCTCGTTGGGGCAGAAATGGTAAAATGTCTGTAGGTATGAACCAGAAAAACAACAACAACAACAAAAAAAAAAACAGGTGGTGTCGGCTTCTCCTGCCACAGACAGGAATCCTTCACACACGAGCCTATTTCAGTCGGGGTCGTGACTCGGCTCTTCCTCTCGCTGTTCCACCTGTGCGCGAAAAAAAAAAAAAAACCCACAGCTGAAAAACAACAAGTTCACGCCGGGTTCTCTGCGGGCTGTCAAAAAGTCTGGGGAACTTACTTACTGACTCACTGGAGCCAAGTTGAGGCGAAAAACAAATCTTTTTATGAATATCTCTTTCCATCGAATTCATCTTGGATTGTATAATCAAGTCTCCCGGTCCGTTTCGCTTTGATTTATAAAGTTCCAGCAGACGCGTTAGTTCGAGCTTGAAACTTCTCCGAACAGAACTGGGAGGGCTAAGACAAGAGCTGCTTTCTTCGGCAGCGCGAGGCCTTGGCTCGCCATCGTTATACTGATGTCATTATTGCGAGATAATTGGCCTTGAAAATTTATCTCGGGAAACAATCTCATAGCTTCCCCTTCGAGCGACGTGCCCGCGTTTAGCTGCCAACTATGCATCAGACGTGATAATAACTCTTTTTCGTCTTTGGCCGGGAATTCGCCTCACAATATCCAGCAGTGATTTTTTTTTTTTTTTTTAGCGAGGGTAATATGAATGGGAGACCCTCTAATGAGATGTCAGAGATCATCAGTGAAAGCCGCGGAGGAAATAACGGTTACACTGAGCGAGACTTTAAAACGCCGCCGTGAGAAAACATAATACGCCCGCCGCGCCCGAGGTGGCACCTCGTGGCGTTAAGCAATCCGCCGGGGTGGTTTTTCTAACGGCTCTATTAGCTGTAATGTTTTCTCATTTCGGCTGTTCCGTGGCTTTCGCGCCGTCGCTTACGAGCGAGGGGAAGCGGCTGCGTAAAAACGGCGGGCAGAGCGGATGAATCGCCCCGGCTGCTAGGCGAGAAAGGAGCCCGTGGAAAGCGTTGTGCCTCCTTGAAGTCGGAGGACTGATTAAAGTTTGGAGATTGGCCAGACGGAAAGGAAAAAAACTCAATCTGTGCTTAACTGCTTTTTTTTTTATTTTGTGCCGGGAATCATATTTCTACTTTCTTTGAGATCTGGGGGAAAAGAAGCAGGTACGGCACAAAGAGAAGCCGTCAAAGCAGAAATAAAAAAATCCATTTCTTAATCTAGATCCGCTGCAAACACAACGGTGCTCCGGTCAAATAAATTCTCAGCCTCCACATGGGAGTAATCAGCAGCCGATGCCTTGAACACATTGTGTTGTGTCCTAAAACGCCCGCCCCGACACAACTATTAGTCACGCAGGAACAATTAAAAAAGCTGCTCCAGCTTGTCTTTTGTAAATCTGTCTGAATTGCCTTAATCCCTCGCCGTTAAAACTCCAGAACAGTTCGGTGGGACCATTCACATCTGCGCAGACGGCCGCTCTGATCCGCAGCCTAACGGGGCCGCTAGTGCCGTCCCGGGCTCAGAAAGCAGCAGCGGCAGGGGGCGAGGGCTGTCTGTTTGTGATGCAGATTCCCCAACTAGAAGGGGACCACCAGCGGTGTGGAACACAAACACACGCGGTGTCGTGCAGTACGCCGCTTTGCCAGTATGTCAGCCTGAGTTTGGCCTTGTAGCAGAAGTTATACATCATACGTCTGTGTCGTCCCCTGCTGATATCACGGAACAAGGTTTAGGATTTATGTCAGCCTGCGTTAATACACGATGAAAGAACTCTATTACTATAAATTAGGACTAGCTATCAAACCACAATGCTGCTTTGCTTCACACTGGAGTGTGTCCATATTTAACGTAGCCACTTCCTGGTCTGATTCACAACCATGTGCCCTTTCTTTTAGGAGGTAATAGCTGATTGAAATGATGGCAGCATAGTTCAGCATATTTTTTGGGCAGGAAACCTTTGGGGAAGAAAAACAACAACAGCCTTGTTGCTTCTTGCTGGGCTGACAGATGCACTCCTGTAGCTAGCGCGCTAAATGCAAACAAGCTAGTTAGCTGGGAGCACGCTGTCACGAGCGACAGCTGACAGCTGACAGCTAAAACCACATCCTCTGATTTGAACTTTAAAGCTCTCTGTTCTGCTCTCCTGTTTCTTCAAAGTTCAGATGTCAAAACAGTTTGCTGTTGGTGAATATCTCAACAGTTTTGCAGGAATTCACTCTCACCAATGTGAGCAACGCCAAGCTGATGTGGAGAGTTTTTGAGAACAATGTCTGAAATAATTCACAGTCGAGAGGCAGAAACCCTGACAATTCACTTTAAAAGTGTGGTTTTATACCGCCGTAATGTACGCATGTAGCTAACGGCCGTACGAGCCATTTATGAGTGAATTTATACTTATGCGCTCATCAGTCTGGCTGCGCTAGTCAGTGCTGTGTCTTTTTTTGCCAGCCGGGTTAATTTTTGTTTCTACTTCCCACTTTATTTTAAACAATGGTGACTAAAATTATTTTTTTTTGTTGGTAAAATTATGGTAACATTCTGTCAAAAGTTCGATAAAAGTTTTTGGTAAATTATTTGGCAACATTTTGGTAAAATTTTTGGCAGATTTTTTTTTGCCATTTTTTGTAAATTTTTGTGAAAAAATGGTGAATATTTTTGGTAATTTTTTGGGGGGTGAAATTTTTCAGTAAAATTTTTGGCTAAAAAAGTTTGGGGTACAATTTTTGGTTAAGATTGCCAATAATTGTAGGTATTTCTTTGGCAACATTTTAGGAAAACTTTGGTAAAATTTTTGGTAAAGAATTTTTGGTAACATTTTGGCAAACTTTTTGGTAAAATTTGCCTTCCATCTGTATTGATCCAAAAACAATAATTTCCAAAATTGCAGAGATGACCAATCACAGCTCTTGCGGGCGCATAGTTACGCTTCAGCCTAATGTAACTTTCCCAAAACATAATATAAAGCCACAAAATAATGACTGCTACATAAATGTGAAATGGCAAAAGTTGAAAAGCAAGTTTTTGGAAGTTTTTTTTTTTTGTTTTTATGTAAGTTAGTGGCTCTGTGGATACATTATAAAATCCACACAGAATAACAGTACTTTGTGAAATTGGGCCAAAGCAGCTTAAAGTTGCGAACCAATGAGGGAGAGAGAGTGACAGCCGCATCGCAAATTGAGAGATGAAGCCCGACGTCCTGATTAAGGCTGGCAAGGTGTCACATCATTGTCAGCCTTTGTGTATTGGCTCCAGGATTTGCCATTACTGTAATTGGTGATTTCTGTTTGATAGGCAGCAAGGGAGACGAAGGCTTAAGACTTAGTGGGAGGGCAAGGGTTTTGCTTTTCAGGGTGCCGAGCTTCTCCCAGACACCATCCCAATTACCTCCGGGACAATGAGAGACAGCAGCTTTTGCCTCTTTGTGTCAGACGTCCGGTGTGTTTACTTAGCGGAGCTCCGATCCACTTTGTCACCAGTTAATTGGGGAGTTAGTGAGTTATTCTAATGTAAATGTCAAACATGTTCACACAATTTAAAGTGAGCTACCTTCAGTTAGCCGGAGGTGACAAACTAACAATAACAGTGTTGGCAGTGTGGGGGAGGATTCCTGGACTCCAGCAGCACGGCATGCACGCACATTTTAGTACGTGGGGGTCTTGACTTGTCTCTAAACGCTGTCAGCTGCCGCACAGTTTGGACTTCCAGGTGGATTCCACTGTTACGCGTCAACGGCTGCAGTTTAATGTCAACCAGAATGCAAAGGATTGTATCAAACACACAAAAACTGAAATGCAGTACATCCAGCCAGGGCATGAAGTCACTGATTCTTACAAGCAATTTAGATCGCAGACAAAATCAAATAACATCTTGACATTAAAAAGTGATTATCTCCGTCACTGAGCAGCAGAGGAGGAGTGTTTTTACAAAAGCTGAACCTGCTGAAAACACACAAGTCTCTGGAGGCCTCCAACTCCGCATCTCTCACCCTGACGTCTGCGGCCAAAGTGTGCTGGTCTTAACACATTGTGACATAGTTTTCGTTTTTCTTTTTTTTTGGCAGCATCCGATGGCGAGCACCAGTGTGATAGCGAGATGATTTGGGAGGAATTTACAAATTTAATTAGCTCCGTCTCTGAGGATCCGGGCTCTTCCAACTTTCATTTAGATGTAATCTTTCTTCTGAGAATACATTTCAGCACACGGCGCTCGGAGAAGAATAGCTGTTCCCCCGTCTCGCTGCTTGACGGCATGAAAGGGAAAGTGACTGCTCGGTTCCAGCGAGAGTAATGGCAGCGTAAGCGGTGAACAGGCTGCGATACTGCAAACATAAATGGTGTAGTGGTAGAAAGGATTCACACTTCATCCGCTGAGAGTAATTCCTGGACACAAGCAGCGATTTTCTGTGATGATTCCCATACAAAAGAAACTTATAAAGGGACTCGGTTTCTGTTATTTAAGCTTTTGGACGTTGCTTCACATTTGAATGACAGTTTGCAGTTTCACCAGATTCTGTAGTAATTCAATGGTAATTCTTCCAAATTATATATAAGCAACAGGCAACAAGCATCCCAACGCCAAAGCTTTGAAATGTACTGGACGTCCTATTTCTATTACCATTAAATGTCCTGCGCCTGCCAACAAAACAACAAATCTTTACATGTGAGCGGCCGAAACCAACAAATATTTGGCATTTTACCGCGCAACTCGACTTAGTGGCAGTTTATTGATTATCCAATTCACTGTCCACTTATTTCCTGTCGATTGACCAATTAGTGCATTAACTAATCACTGCAGCTCTAGCATGCTCCACAAGTGCTAACACATTGACCCAATTAGAGTGTATTGGGCAAACTTGAGTGTAATTATTTGCTCCGCAGAGTGCGGCGAACCGGGGAAAGTCTGCCGCGAGCCGAACGTCCTGGAACTGAAGAGCTGAACTGATTCTGATGCCCTTCCACTCCGAAGTATATTTCCACTAAAGGGGTAGTGTACTTTTAAAAACCGGCACAGCCGCTCTGATATTAAGCATCTTTTTTCCTCCCTTATCCTTAAAGGTAATCACACCATGACAAATGTATCAAAAACTATAATCGAATCACGACGATGGTTGTGGGGAAAAAGAGAAGGGCTTTTTGTTTCAGCTCACTGTCAAAGAACGGAAAAGAAGAGCAAATTTCTCCACCACAAATTGATTTAAAGGGGAATTACCATTTTTTACAACCTAAACCATATTTCTAAATAAAATACGGTCTTTTACTCACCCATATAATTTTGGTGTCACTTGGAGACGTTTGGAAGATTTCGGGGCACCGAAACACAGCCTCCAAATAACGCGTCCATCATAATAAAATAAGGACGTCCATCATAAACAAAGTCGTTGTCCTCAACCTCAGAATGGGAAAAATATTCAGCCATGTTGCAAAAAACTAGCAGTAGGAAATTACAGGTAAACAAGCCGAAAGTCGAGGGTACGCGCGGCGCTCAGTGATGACATCATCCAGGTCAGAAGTTATCAGGTCAATATACAGACCCCGGATGATGATAACAGGTAACTACGGACTCAACGGGGAATAGCACTAGCGTATCATAACAAAGTATTGATGAAATGAACAAGATAATGCGTTATTTGGAGGCTGCGTTTCGGTGCCCCATTCACTCCCACTATATGGATATACGCTGCGCTCCGCTGGATCTAAATATCTTCCTAACGACTCCAAATGACACCAAAGTTATATGTAGTGTAAGTAGTATAAGCAAATATCTGCCTATGAATAGTTTCGCAGCTATAACGTGTTGCTCCCTTTGCATTTTGTCAACAATGTCTGAGATTACAAGATTAAATGGGCAATTAATTTCTCCCAGGAAGACTTGTTCATACTAAGGCTTTGTCCCGGGCGTCTTAGGATGCGGCGGAAACAGCATCGGGTGAAGGAGAGCACCCAAGACAAAGGGACTGGGAGTCCTTGGCGGCGTTACCTTGTCACCGCATCCTTTTTGCCCTCACTAACTTGATCCGGCCCAGATGTGTAGCCCATCTGCCGCGCGGCCGACACCAGCGTCCTTTCAGATCCTCGGCTGCTGTGATCTTTTTTACCGTTGTTTTATACCAAATCATTAAAAGCAGCCTACCAGATGGCTGCCACACGCTCCCTCTGCTTTGATAGCGCGAAGGTTTTGGTGCGCCTCGGGTTCTAAAGCGGTGGAAGTGCAGATGAGGTAGCTAAGCAGGTGTGCAGGGCTAAACTAAGTTTTGGTGAGACCCTGAAAGAATTTCGAGGCGACAGCTTTCAGGGGTCAAAAGGTTGCCCGTAATTGCCAGCGGCCTGTTTGAGTGAAAGCAAATGGACTTTTCAAATCCACCTCCCTGCCCCACCACCACCACCACCACCCCTTCCTTTCTCCAAAGCCAAAGTGGTCTGCCACAAACTCATTATGATTTCCAAGTGTGATGATCTGAATAAAAGGGGAGGGGGGTGAAGCAGGGGGTTGAAGACATAATTAGTTTTCCTCACTGCAGGAGACAGTATGCTGATGAGACAATGAAAGACGGGAAAAAAAAGCAGAGCTGTCAATCTCCCCCGTTTTCTTTTTCATCTCACAAAGCACCAGCGAGCAGTGCTCACAGAACCCGAAAAGAAATCCCCACCGCAACCCCGCGACGCGCCGCCGCGTTACACAACGCCGCACCTCTGCCAATTCCACAGGCGTAAACTGTTTCGCAGAGAGGAAGGAAAAACAAGCGCAGAAGTATGGGCTTTCTAGCAAACATAATCCAGGTCGCAGTCAAAGGGCTAAATAAAAATGTTCAACATCGCAGAAAGGCACACAGTGCAAAGGTAAGTGTATTTGCAAAAGTTGGGAAAAACATCCAACCCAATCAAAAAAATTTTTAAAAAATTTTAAAAAAAGAAAAAATCCATTGACTAGAAGTTCAAAAACTAAAGCTTAATCCTCTAAAAAGGCATTTTTTTTATTTTAAAGTTCCCAAAATTGCAGTAATTTGGTTAATTTTAAATGCGTTCCCCTAACGACGCTACAAACCGAGCGGCCTTCATTCGGATGCCGCGCATCTCACTCTTTCCCCCGGGTCTCTCGGGCAACACCAAAAAGAATATCTTTAACGAGTGATCTTCTGACGTTTTGGACGCGACAAGCCAAAAAAAACAACCAACATATATCAAAACCTTGCTGAAAGCGTGGCAAGCTGCCTATTTCCATGTTTACCAGACAAAGATGTTTCTGGCTAGCAGACAAATGTGATGTCAGCGCGTGCCAGCTTTGTTTTAGCATCTGGCAACCCCAAAAAAACAGCCTCTTTAGCAGGCATTACACAGGTTTGACAGCTTTAAATCTCAAGTCTTCTTTAGGTCAGCGGCATGACAAACCGTTATAGCTGCTACTTAAACCTGTAGCGGTCTAGCAGATGCAGGCTCAGGCCCATATTATTATTCTCCTGTATGTGATAGATGAAAAATGCTCTCAGGCTAGTGTACTAACACTGTTTGGGCTGCAGGCTACACGAAAAAATAAATAAATAAGACACTACTGCCAACAGGACACGACGATCAAAGTTTTGCTATTGACTGCGCATTGCTGCTGTGCATCTTTGTGTGTGTGTTGTTGTCCAGTAGGGGGAATTCTCTGCCATCGGGCACCTACGGCATGAAACCCTGCTCGGCTTTTATTACCCTCGGAAGCCCTTTTAACTCCTTCGGCAGGAAATGAAACACTCGAATGGCTCTATTGCGAAGTGCCGGGGCCATTTGCAGCCAGGGCCGTGACATTCCCGAGCATGTGTTCCATATAAAGGGAGAGCTCGGGGAGTCACAGGTGCATGCCGACCGGGTGTGTGCGGCATGTGTGCGCGCGATTGCATGAATGTATATGAGAGAATGGAGTGCAAGGAGGCTAGGGGAGAGAGAGACAGGCGAGGAAAGAAAGTATTCGGGTGTTTACTGAGGCCTTGGAGTCACCCGTGGGCAGTAAACGGAGGGCTGCTGCATTCCGCAGCCGAAGCCAGCTGCCTTTACTGACTGGTCAGTGCTTGAAAAAGAAAAGAGACATTTAAATATGGGGCTGAAGTTCTTTTCGTCTTCTTTGACTTTATGTCCGTGTGATTTATGGGTTTACCTCAACAAAAAAATAATTCTTATTTTCCTGATTTGGGCCTTTAGTTTAAAGCGTCAATCAGAAGTTTACTCAACCTAAAGTGAAAGAGTTTGCAGCTCGGAGTGGGAATAACAAAAATATTCCACTTTCGCTACGGTATAAAACTGAAAGAAAGCAACAGACAAACACATCTGAGAGACTTTTTTGGAGATACCATAACCTGGATGACTGACAACCTTCAGTCTGGAGATTTAACTGCGATTAATCATATTTTTTGCGATTAATCGGTTTTGCGATTAATCAGTTGTGCGATTAATCAGTTTTGCGATTAATCATACTATCAATTCACAGTTAAATCAAATTAAACATACCTTTTCTTTAATATCTATTTTAAATGTACCTGGGACTGGTATTTTTCCAGTCTGTAATACTCTTATCAACATCTCAGCTCCGTGCTCAGTTTATGATTCAGCTCACATCAACAGTAAATGCAGATAACTCTGGTCTTGCCGAGACAAGCGCCTGGCAGGGCTTTGAAGCCAAACTTGCCATTCAAAAACAAAACAACAACTAAAAAAAAAAGTGTCTTTTCATGTCACTTCTGCTTGTTTGTTTCTGTTTGCTTTCTTCTTCTGTTTCTTTTTGGGATCTTTGGCAGTTTTGACACACTACAAAGCCACATTACTGCCCTCCGCACTTCAGACTCCGCTTGCTTTCCGCAGAGTTCCCGCCGCACCGAGCACTTCCTTGCTTCCCAAAATGTCAAAAGATAATTCAAAGGAATTTAACGTCTTAACTCTGACAATCCTAATTAATAAATTAGCAATCATTTAGAATACATTTTCTAATTGTGAAATGCTCTAATTAGTTGTTGTGATTAATTGCATACAATTGCATATTAATTGCAACACAACCTAACAACTTTGGACTATATAGTGTCTATTCAATGTCACTTTTGCTTGTTTGTTCCTGTTTGCTATCTTCTTCTGCTTCTTTTTGGGATCTTTAGCAGTTTCGACACACTACAAAGCTACATTACTGCCCTCCGCACTTCAGACTCCGCTTGCTTTCCACAGAGTTGCCGCTGCACCGAGCACTTCCTTATTTCCCAAAAAGTCAAAAGATAATTAAAAGGAATTTAACATGTTAACTTTAACAACCCTAATTAATGTCTGTGAAGGTTCTCAGTCATCCAGGTCATGGTATATCCAATGAAGAACTGAAGAAACTACTCAGATGAGCGGTGAAACGTCTTCTCAAAACAACTCTACAAGTTCAGTTGCTTTTTTTGAACCCTTTTTTTTTTTTTGGGATAATCCTAAATTACATTTTCTGATTGCGAAATGGCCTAATTAGTTGTCGTGATTTATTGCATACAACTGCATATTAATTGCAATACAACCTAACAACTTTGGACTGTGTAGCGTTAGCAAAGATCAGTTCGCTGACAAAGAACGTAAAGACAGCAAACTAGTAATTCCAGTCACTAATATAAAATTAAAAAACAATAATAACAATAATAATTCAAAAAAATAACGCATAAAATGTTCTCACAAGCAGTGAAAAAACAGGCACAAGCACCATTGCCTGAGCACTGCGCGCCTGGGTGCTACATAGCGCTGCTAAATATGTACATTCTCATCGCAGCTCCTTTGTTCTCAGGTCACACCGTTATTTGTCCCACGCTTCATCTGCCGCGCCAGACTGACTACCTTAATTAGTGGCACTCAGTAAGAGACATTAATAAGTGTCCAGCAAAACCTGAGACGGAATATATTAGAGTTCCATTTTCGTCGACAGTGACATTTCTCATCAACTGCCCCTCAGGTCTGTAATTTCACTGAGCGACTACTCTCTCTTCGTAATCTGTCACCCTGTGGTGGTGGTGGGGAGGTGAGGGGGAGGCGGCGGGTAGGAGCTAGCGCCTTTTGCTTGTGCGGGTGGAAAACTCCCGATCTAAGATATTTAGAGATGTTTCAAGTGCACATTTCAGCCGCCGTCCCGACACAGTAAAACTAAAGCACACCCAGCTTGGGCATTCTGAAAGAAATCCTTGTGTTCTCTCCAAGAACTAATTTTTCCTCGCGGACACGGATCTGCCGATGGATAGAGGGATCGCACTGATCGACGCTTTGAGAATTTCGCATATTAAAAAAGGCGTTTTTTGGCTCACTTTACCCACAAGATTAACAGCTCCATGTCTCGCTTAAAGACGCTTCGACAGACTGCTCGGCGACAGCCTTTAACTCGGCTGCCTGTCACTCGAAGCGCTCGGCCCAGCCTGTCGCCGGCATGTAAACATGCAGCGGAGTCTAGTCAAACACTCTCCGCTTCCTGCTTTCGGGCCTGCAGAGAAGTCTTTATTTATTTGCAGTAGGCTTAAAGATATTGTAGAAAACACACACACACACAGAGAGAGAGAGAGAGAGAGAGAGAGAGAAATGCAATTTCCCCCAAAAATGTTGATAAGTGCAACACTTCTCTGGGAAACTTATTTAGCGGCCAAGTTCTGTGGAGAGAAAAAAAAAATAATAAAAAAAAAAACTGTTGTCAAATGTCCCGGCTGATAAATGAGAGCAGCTGACATCTGTGAAAAAGAAGTGATTCCAGAAAGGTGAGGGTCTGACTGAAAATCTGGGCCGCTGTGTGGCAGGTAAACAGCAGATTGACTGCCAAAAAAACAAACATTGCCTCAATCTCTTTCTGCTGCCTTGCAGAGGCCTGAATAATTAAAACTGTGTCTGCGTGCGCTCGGGGGTGGTGGTGGTGGGGGGGGGGGAGCCGGCGAGCGGGGAGCCTATAGGACGAGGCTGAATGCGAATCAGCGCTCCCTTTTCAACCTTCCACATATTCCCCAGCTGAGCCCCGAACACCGGCGCGTTGCAACTTCTCAGACGGCTCTCTGAATTTGAAATAATACGTCTCATCTCTTTCCCTCTCTCTCTCTCTCTATCTCTGCAAACGTTCCAAATTAATAACGCTGCTTCCAAAAAACACATGAGCGGAGGATGGGGTTTCGGTGGAAATAAACAAAAGGTAATCCACAGAAAATTAGAATGTTTCAAGGAAAGACTAAAACATTAATAAACAGCTGCAGCCGTGACACGCACTACTATTAGAGCTGTGCCAGTGGAGGAGGGAGATGGTGAGGAAAACAAACATGGATCTAATGGATACTTTACTTCGGCTGTAGCTTCTCGCCCTTCTTCGTACGAATCAATACGTTGGCCATGCAGCCACTAGGACCACCTGTTATTCGAGCAACAAAGGAAGGAGCGAAGAAATGAGGACGTGTCTCTGTGAGCACGTCCGAACCGCGCATCTTTTTTTCATGGTTTTCGCTGATATCTTGCTTTTCCTTTAGCCCTCGACTGGATGGCGACTCCCTCTCTCTGTCTAGTCCTCTGTAATATTTAGTTATCGCATCGCCAGGCAGAAAGGAAGGAACACAAGTGTATAAGTATGGGCTTCCTAGCAAACACAATCCAGGTCACATTCAGAGGGCTAAATAAAATTGTTCAATATCGCAGAAAGGCATCCAATGCAAAGGTAAGTGTATTTGCCAGCGAGGGCAAAATTGAGCATGTAAACGGTAAATTCTTAGGGCGAAGTCTGGTCTTTACTTTTATAAAATAATAAAAAAAAAACAATAGTACTAGAGATAGAGTCTAGGAAAATAAAATGTAAACACAGGATAACATCAATCATTGGTGCTATTGAAGGGGAACTACTGTTTTTTTTACAACCTGGACCTTATTTCTGGCATAAAATATGGTCATACATTCACCCATATAACTTCTGTGTCATTTGAAGTCGTTTGGGAGATAGATAGATAGATCGATAGATCGATAGAGTGTCAATATACACCGAGAAAAATAGAATAAAATATAGGCTGTAATATAGAACATGATATACAACAATTTCACCAATATTTTGTTATGATATGCTAGTGCCATTCCCTGTTGAGTCTGTAGTTACGTGTTATCACCATCAAATCAGCAAGTTTCGCTTAAAATACGGTCGTTCACTCACCCATATAACTTTAGTGTAATTCGTAGTAAGTCAGGAGATATTTAGATCTGTGTAAATCCATATAATGGGAGTGAATGGGGCACCGAAACGTAGGTTGGGGGTTCTGTAAGTCAATCTGCAGACCCCCGGATGATGATAACAGACAACTCCGGACTCAGTGGGGAGTAGCACTAGCGTATCATAACAAAATATTGGTGAAATGAATGAGTTTTGTGGCTGCGTTTCGGTGCCCCATTCACTCCCATTATATGGATATACTCAGATTTAATATCTCCCGGGTTAGGGTTAGGGTAGTAATAGCAATTGAAGTGCTTTGGTGATATAACAATTCAACTACAACTACAAATGACACCAAAGTTATATGGGTGAGAAAACGACCGTATTTTATGCCAGAAATAAGGTCCAGGTTGTAAAAAACAGCAGTTCCCCTTTAAGAGTATTTCAAGCGGCAGAGCGTGCGAAAGCGAATCAAAAGTGTGCGTGTGACAAAGAAAGAAAAAACATATTAGCCAGCGCCTAGTGAGACATGAAAAAAACACAAATGCTGAATATCTACACAAAAGATCTCATGCTATTGTGTCAGCCCTCCAAACATGTGCGGGATAAGGCCTATTCTTGCCCACCAGCCGCGCATGGATGTGTCTGCCTGTGTCCTTTCCGAGGCGGTGAAGCAGCCGGTCGCTCCGACAGGGCTGCCTGCACAGGGAGAAAGGCCCGTCCGCCGGCTGCGATGGGGACCGGGACGGAAGGGAAAGAGGCAACGCCAGCTTCTGCGAAGGGGAGGGTTCATTCAAGCACAGCAGATTCGGGGGGATTTAGGGAGCTCGTCTGCCGGCAATAAAAGGCTGAAACAGGATACTTGGTGAGATTAATTACCAAGATAGGCCACGATAATGCCATTTAAATGGGAAAGTAATTAAAGTGCACCTTCCATGAAAATTATTCATTGCTGACGGATTGGGTGACAGACAAATCAGGAGGCATTTACAGAAAAGCTACAGGTTAAGTGCTCCGAGCTGCTGCTCTGAGACCACCGCAGTTTTTATTGCAGCTGTTGAATCTCACTGCTTTGCCCGGCTCTCATCAAATTACCGCAAGCATGTGGGGCTGAGCGGAGATGGGGGGGAGGGAGAAAGAGAATGGGCTCCCAGGTAACGTAAAACCGGGGACAAATGCTACAAAGGAGGATCCGCTTAACTAGAAAATTACACTGGCTGGCAGTGGTCAGTGGGGACTCCTCAGAATCAATCAATCCTTCTGTTTAAGGCCACCATGGCAGATTAGAACACAAAAAGGAGTTAATCAATGGCCCTATTGTTCCCCAAGTGTTACTTTCGCGAATGCAACGAAAAATATCCATTTAGTGATGATGGGGTGTCGATAAAGTGCTACGTATAGGTTACCATGGAGTAACCGGATATCAGTTTGACCCCCACCAACATTTAATACGCTAAAGATCACCGCTCTCTTGCTGCACTCAATGATTGCAGATATTAAAACGCTGCCTGCGGGACAGCGGACCAGGCTTTGACCGAATATGTGGTTCTCGTGCAACGCGAAGGCGCAGAGGCTTTTCAGATCAAAGTGAAATGCTTTGGCTTACATTCTTGTGCGCCTTTGCTTTCTTTCTTTCTTTCTTTTTATTTTTTTTCCTCCTTTTGCTCCGAGAGATCGTACTGAAGGGAATAGCCTATTGTTCCCTCTGCATGTTTAACTAGGTTTGTACTTGAGGGGGGACCATAACATCATCCTGCATGCACGCAGCGTTGCACAACAAATGAAGAAGGACTAAAAATACACACGGAGGATAATTCGGCCTCTGATATGCAAGAAAGTGAGAACATTCGCAGAACTATAAATCAAGACGGGAAGACGTAGGGGGGTACGACTGCTCCAAGATATTATGACTCCGTCTTATCGGGTGTTTTGGAATAATGACCATGGCATTCTAGACATGGATTAGTAAGATTGTTTCACACATTCATTTTATTATAGCATATAGACAGTTTTTTAGTTGGACTAGTATTCAGGAAGTCATCTTAAAATAATCTCAATCAAGGAGACATTGCTTAAAACAGAAGTTGCCCTAGATGTTTTCATTGTCTGTCATTTTGAAAAAAAAAGTTTTGGGCTGCCGACAGGCAATGCTGCCGACGCGTCTTGTCAGCGCTCAAAACGGGACTGTTCTCTTAGTGGGTACCGTAGGGTTGAAGTGCTTCGGTGGTATGCAAATTCAATTTTGGTAGCCTTTAGTCGCATAGACATAGGCATATATATGTATATATATTGTATATATGTAGCTAGTTGTGAATCGACGCAATTATTACGCTCACTCGCCGCCAAGTGGTCAGGGGTGTGAACTCCAATCTGTCAAAATGACAAATTGCCTTCCAATTTTTCCGTCATAGTATAAAAAAAAAACAGTCAATGACGGAAAATATTCGGTTAACGCGACCCCTGGCTTAAAGCGCTAAGGTATCCCTTGGATAACAACAATACAGTGTAGCATATGTGCTCCACGTCTGCAACAGGCTTAAAACAAGCCTTGTCTCGTGTTGTGGTATGACGGCCGTGGCATTTTTCTGCAGTTCCGTGGCATTTCCAGTCTAACTCAGCACAGTCTAAATAATGCATCAGGCATCAAGTCACACCCCCTGCTTGCTGCTCTCACTCACGAAGCCTGTGAACACTTCTGAGCACAGCTCAACTATTGTACAAGTTGCAATCGAATGGTAACAGGCTTTGAGATGCCGGCTAATACAAGCAGTCAAAATCTATTTCCACAGGCTCTTCCCATCACTCAGTATATTGCTTATACCTCTAGCAGATTGCGCCTGAACCCCCATTTCACCGGTCTAAAGCCGGATGTGTACACACCAGGCGCCGGGTCCCGTCGCCTTTCCCGCAGCCCACAACGTCCAATCCTACTCGCGAGCCCGTCCTCCACCCAGAGATGTGAACACCCCACGCTTGAATAAATATTACCGGTAATGCTGTGAGCAATGCCCGCTCACGAGTGCGATGGAAGAACAAAAGGCCTTGTTTACGAGTGCGCTTGAGTAAAGCTAAGGCGCGGAGGACCTCCGAGGGCCTCTGAGGTTGACTCTGCAGCGCTGTCAACTCACAATGGAGTGCTGATTGAGACGCTCTTAACTTCCAGGCATAGGACGCGGCGAAGATGGTACAAAAAAAAAAAAAAAACTCAACATGACAAATTTCCATTCAACCGCTGCGGGGACGGAACTGGAGAAATCAAGCTTATGAACTTGCAGCCTCTACTTAAACTCATTTAAGACCGAGATGAGAGGTAATTAGGTTTCCGGGAACAATACGGAGAAACTCGGCACCTTGAGTAGCTCCAGCCTCACTCCAGACGTTTCCTTTGGTATAATTAGGGGAGGTGTGAATTCCTCATCAGATGGATCACCATCTGCATTCACACACCGCTTGCTCATTCCCCCCTACGAGATCCCCTAGCTACGAGCCTACGCTCACGCTGATTATCATTCAGCAGGTGGAGACGGGAGGGATATAGAGGAGGGCTTCACTTTTTTAAGGTTCTTTCAGCGCTGCGGGCCTCCAGCGCCTCGCCACGCAAAAGGTTAATCAATTCTAAATGATGGACCATAAAAGCTTTAATAATGCAGTCCTCCTCTAATGAGCGGCCCAAGCACGCCCGCCCGGGAAGGGCCGATTGTTTTAGGAAGCTCCGACGTTCCAATTACAAAGCATTCAAGCGTCCCCCCACCAACAGCCACAGAGAGCGCTGGACACAGTGAGGGTCCAGTGAGCAGGACAATGAGGCCGGGCAGCTTGGAGCTGAAGACGGGAAACGAATGCTTTTGAGTGTCTGCCCCTTCAGGTCTCAGGTGTATCAAATCACATTAGAAAGGGGCTTTCTTTAACCCTGGCGAAATTTGTGTTGTGTTGCACGGCCTTAAAATCCCAGCAAGGGAACGCTCGCTACACCTAATGACAGTTAACAGCAGCTTCTGACATTTGATCCTTTGCCATGCCAAGCAGTTCCGTTTTTATCCTTGAGATGAGGCTTTTTGACCAGTATTGAATATTCTTTTGTAATCAAGAAGACGACAGGTAATTTTTGATTGTTGTCCTGTGCATTGATCGTGTCATGATAGTTGTATTTTTTGTCTCTTTCCCAAATACCCTGGGAAGATAAACCATAAGGTTGTTTTTAAAGGTAAACTACTGTTTTTTACAACCTGGACCTTATTTCTAGCATAAAATACGGTTTTTTACTCACCCATATAACTTTTGTGTCATTTGTAGTCGCTTAGGAGATATTTAAATCTGCGTATATCATATATAGTGGGAGTGAATGGGGCACCGAAACACAGTCTCTAACTAACGCATTATCTGCCGCGAAACTCAAATGACACAAAAGTTATATGGGTGAGTAAACAACCGTATTTATGCTAGAAATAAGGTCCAGGTTGTGAAAAACAGTAGTTCCCCTTTAAAGGCCACGTAAAGTCCACAGGACATGTCATTTCTTTCCTCCAGAGCAGATTAAACTTACTGTCAAATACAGTCATTTCAGCATACTTGTCAGAAAAGTGTCACTAGATAACTATAATGGCTAATTCATCTCATATTTGTCATGGCAGACAGGGGGGGAGAAAGAAATGCATATTAAACCGGCGCTGATTTTCTTCTGCATATTTCATTTAATTTATTCTTTTCACTGGAATCTTTAGTAATTCCAGCCTTCACTTTAAAGGTATTATTCTTTTCTGCTGTCCCCACCATTGAACAGACGGAGAAGGTCGCCTTGCCTTGAAGAGCTGCTAACCCTGAAGGAATTTGATTAGTCTGGGTTTCAAAAATAGGGGCTTTAGAATTGCAGTACTATTTCAGAAGCTATGCCACCGCCGTGTTTTTTGTTTTTTGGGGGGTTTTGTTTAAGCAAGGACTCCTTGTAAAGCATTTAATTCACAGATATTAATGGCGAGGAAATATTAATGCATCAAAACACATCAGCAATCCGATCCATCCAGGCCAGCTCCACTGACTGCGGCGTGATACCGCATTAAATGATGCCACTTAGTCAAAATGATAAACATGACACCGTCTTGGCCGGGCTCGCCACTTCCCTTCACAATAGCTAATGGCCAAATATTCCGCCAGGTTAACTGAGTAATTGTGTGTCAACATGCCACGTATAATTACAGCGACTCCGAAAAGAGCACGTGTTAATTGTTACGTTTCGTTTTTTGTCCTGCGGGTCGCCCTCCTCCCCGCGGCGCCCTTGCGTCCTTGGCCGCGAGGGCGCGTTCCAGCTCGCGTCTCTGCCACGAAGCGGGCGGCGAAAAATAAATCATCTCCGGCGCACGCATTCAGCAGATTGCCACTATCTTTCTCCCTCACAGATGCGGGCATCTCCTTAGCTGCGGCTTCTCAAAGCAAACCGCCGTCTCGAGCCATTTTCCAAGGAGAAAAGTGGCGAATTAAGATAAAAACTATGACATCAATGTCTGTGGCTTGCAACCGGACGCGAAAGCAGCAGGACACGATTGCCCGGCGCGCTGCACTTGTATTTATCCAGACACACACGCTGTACATCCAGCTAAACACTTCAATATTTATTTTTTTTTCCCCCAGACTTATTCTTATCACTATAGCGGGAACGTGGCAGTCTTTTGGGCCAACTGTGTTTCATGGATGCTCAAGCATGAAAGAGGAATCTTGTTGGCTGGATCCATAGAAATAATGAATAAAAAAAGGGCTTCAGAGTTTGTCACTGCAAAACACAGCATTTTAATTACGCCGGGCTCCCTTGGGACCGAGCGGCAAATACACTAGTAGCTCTTTAGGTACCGCTGGGAGTCCGCATCATTGCTAAGCTAATAATGTTTGCCACTGCAGTGCTGATATACACATTAAATTAATCTGGGTAATATGCATACTGGAAGTGTTATGAATCGTTATCAGACTACGGCCATTAATGTTAATGGGGAATCATTACCGTAGTGTGCGTATGAGAGGTTTTCAAAATTAAACTGTCAATTGCCACGGTTCTAATGTCTCTAATGCTCTCTCAGCTGGAGAAAAGCTCCATGCTACCGTGTAGCATACCCTGCAAACAATGCTAGAGTTAGCCAAAAGTTTGAAGTCAATACAGGCTTTTAAGTACCTGGCTAGCTTTAAGAGCTAGCACCTCATCGTAACTTGCTAGCTTGATCCATACACACCCATCAAAAGGTGTTGGTGCCTGGTTATGTGTAGGTAACATCCACATGGATACCAAGTCCGGAAGTTTCCCAGCAGAACACTGTATTGTCACAACATGCTAATTTACATCTCCTGACAGTGGTCATAATGCTATGGCTGATTGGTGAATGTGGTATATCTTGACAAACAACCACTTGTGATTCTCGTATATCTATCTACTCTCCAATGGGCAAACAAACAAGATGCAGAAGCGAGAAGCAGGCTAACGCGCTCCCAGTCTTTATGCTAAGCTATGCTAATCAATTCTTGGATTCAGCTCCGACACTCCGACACTCGCCCACACACTTACAGACACTAAATGGCGCACGTCTAGGTCTTGAAAAGAAAGCGGATAGTGTTTGCTCCGGAAAGGTACTAAAGCGCTTCTTTGAGGTGCGTCCCACGAAAGCTTCACATTTCCATTCGCACCCACGCAGTTAACAAGCGCTTTTACCCCACAGCGGCAAACAAACTGTCAAAACTTCTTACCTGCTTGTCCGGTAGCGATGCTAACGGCGGCAAACAGCCTCTGTGTGCGGCTCAGGTCTGACACCCCGTTGACGGCCTCCACCTCAAAAGTATAGTTGGCGTGGGCGAGCAGGTCCAGGACGGTCACGTAAGTGTCCACTAATCCCGACTGCGCGGGGGAGTATCCCACGTTTGCGCCGCACGGAACACACTCCTCGGGTTCCCAGCTGCAGCGTCGGCATATAACCCTGTAGGAGACGTCGTTGCGGCCGCCGGTGTCGGCCGGAGGGCTCCACTCCAGGCTGACGGTGGTCTGGTTGATGTTGTAGACCAGGTTCTGCGGCGCCGAGGGAGGTCCTGTCAGAGGTGGACACGGAAGAAGCCAGAATTAAATAAGTGAGAGCCGAGGGAAGTGACAGCCATTGGCTGGATATGCGCTTTCACTGTTCGCTAAGGACATAGGACATGGCAGCTCCAGCCCCAGAGCTGACCACTTAATAATAATCCCATATACAGAAAGGGATAGTGCAGGTACTCTGAAAGGAGAGCTCTGGCAGGCACCAAGGTCGGTGTTAAGAGGGCTGACAGACGTTCCAGAACAGAATCGTCTGATTTACAGCGTCTTAAAAACAGACGATCAATCGAACCACATTGATTCGCCTCATTGCTCCATCAACATTGCTTATACGGGAAATTCATTGCGATTAAACCGTTACTGAGATTTTACTACGGTGGCCCTGAAGGTCAAAACGACATTTCAAAAAATACAACAACATTTCAGATTACGCTTCTTGTTTCAACAGTTTAATGTCACTTCCTGTTTCTACTCCACTGTGTCCGTGCACAAGTTTTAAACCGCGTTGGAAAGACTAGAGGACGAGATTTGAAAGAGGACATACATGTAATGTCACTCTTGATATGCTTTCAACCCACCATGACACTGACATGTCCCTGTGAACTGCGGAAAGTGCATGTCTGCTTTCAAACAGCATCACGGCGTCTACACTTCCGCGTAGCTGACCACTAACAAAGCGTCATTTCTTGACTGGCAGCGAAACAACCAATCGCATCAGCTTATATTTTAGCACAGGTTCTGTCAAGTCACAAACAAGAAGTGTTGTCCCTACCCTTTCCATAGTCCGAAATATTGCTGCGTTTTTTGAAATGTCGAAGTGCAGGGGTGCTGTTAGCTTTAGCGCTGCCTAGCTAATAGCTTTTTAGCTTCCTGCCACTATTACTATTAAAAGTGACTCGTTTAAAGGTGACTCCTGGATGTCACACAAAGGATTAGACGTCTGTTCCAAAAATGACAAAGCTTTGCTAATGGCATTGCTAATGTGTTAGCATTTTTGCGAATGGTGAAGACGCCACAAGACAACCACAAGATGAACTCCAATATTCCTGATGGACATACCCATTTTCTTTTGGTTTGTCCCCAGAACTCTTGCAATATTACACAGTTGGTTAATCCAGTGGTTTCCAAAGTGGGGGCCGTGGCCCCCTTTGCTAAAAAAAAATTTAATATAATTATTTTTAAACATTATTATATTATTATATAATGAATAAAACTATAAAAAAAAATTCTAAACATTGATGTTTCTTTACATGTTTTGTAGCCTTGTCTGTAGGTTTTCAAAGGGGGTCATCAGCCAGAAGCTAATGCTGTTTGGGGGCGGCCTTGGCATGTAAATGTTTGGGAACCCCTGGGTTAATCCATCGTTAATGTCAAAAAAATAATCACGTGTCGAGCCCATAAGGCCGGCTGGTTCTCATTTTTAACCAAACAATACTCGTATACATGCAAACATAGCTAGTGAGTCATCCCGACAGACTAAGGGCTTTGTTTATGGGATGACTGTGAACTGCACCAAATCTGCAGCTGCTATGGAAATGATTGAGACGTGTTTGCACAGTCAAACAAATGCAGGGAATCAGAAACCACAGACAGCGAGCCGTCCTGCTCTCCCGATATATTTATTTATATATATGTATGCATGCATCCCAGCTGGAGACAGTGGCTTTAGTGGGTTTGCTTCCAGCGCTACATCACGGCGACAGCAGCGCACTTAAACTTAATGTCTTCCAAAAAAGACTTTGCACCCTGTCTCACCCGCTGTATTTATGAACAAGATTTAAGCCCGGATTATCGCTGCCCTGTAACCGCCGTATACACTTTCGCACGGCAACAGCAGCTAGCTCGGCCACAGTTCATTTACCTATAAATGTTCACGTAATGGCGAAGAGATTAGCTCATCTCTTAAAACGATGAATAACAAATCGCCGCTTTCATCTTTCACAATCCAGGCTGTTGGCTTTAATGGCCCAGATGTTGATATGAATAAACTCCTTCCAGCGCAGTAAAGGTTATATGACTTGTATTATTTGTTTATGTTTTTTTGTTTTTGTTTTTTTATTTAAAGAACTTCATTACGTTTTCTGGGACTTGTTTCCTCGAGAAATATTCTTTGAGGGAATCTCGGGGAGGGACCTCGCGACTCATTAGATTTGTCGCACTGAGTAACAAAACAGGCCATGCATATGCATAGCGCCGAAGCCGCTCTCACAATATTTGGGCTCATTAATACAGCACTTAGTTGTTTTTTCCCTTTTACACCCATTAGGGGCTCGGCGGACACATCTATATTCATGATTATCGGGTAAGATAAGAGACAGGCCGCGGTCTGGGAAGATGAAAGAGCCACCTGTGGCAGGTGAAGTGGAGAGCAGGGACTGCCAATAGCGCCACTCAACTTCAGCCTTGGCATTGACACTCAGCCCACACTCTCCACCTTCCTTGTGTACAAAGGGAGAGTGTGACTCAACACATATGCACTCGGATACCCACACACTTGGCGGTGCACGCCACACACACACACACACACAGGCCTGTCCTCCCCCGGCCAAAACCTGAGGGATTTTTATTATTCTGCCATTTCCATGGCCGCCGTAAGTGATGCTAACATCTCATTTCATTCACACCACTCTAATTCAGGTCTCAGGTGCCACAGATCAAAGCAGTGATTTCTCTGCAACAAGAGCAGAAGGGAAATTAGATTGGACTGACCCTGGATGTGCGTGACCTTTGTCTTTCTTTCTTTTCTTTTTTTTTTCAGATGCGCGCTACGTCTCCGGGTTTTGTCTTTGTTCTCGGAGGGCGTCGGGTTCTCTAACTAGCGACGGGGACTGCTCTGTGCGGCGCTGCAATTGGATCTGAGCTCTAAAAGCTTTGCGTCTTTTCGTAGCAGGCAATCAAACGCGTGGGAATTTGCGGAAGTGAGTCTTTGTGCCTCTGTCTCAGGCTCTCTCATTATGTCTCCTCTTCTCCTCTCCTCGTTTGTAGGTAGAGGCGTTTGCCCAGCCTTTAAGGGGAACTGTTGTTTTGTTTTGTTTTTCAACCTGGACCTTATTTCTGGCATAAAATACGATCTTTTACTCACCCATATAACTTTTGTGTAATTTGCAGTCGTTTGGAAGATATTTAGATATCCATATAGTGGGAGTCAATGGGGCACCGAAACGCAGCTTCTAATAAACACATTATCTGCCACAAAACTTGTTCATTTCACCAATATTTTGTTATGATACTCTAGTGTTATTCCCAATTGAGTCCGGAGTTACCTGTTATCATCATCCAGGGTGTGTAGCTTGACCTACAGAGCCCCAACCTACGTTTCGGTGCCCCATTGACTCCCACTATATGGATATACACATATCTAAATATTGCCGTTATTTGGTTGAGTTATATGGGTGAGTAAACTACCATATTTTATGCCAGAAATAAAGTCCAGGTTGTAAAAAAAAAAAAAACTGTAGCTTCCCTTTAAGGATGTCCAGTCATTGATACGGTAAAATGACACATGATATGTCCCACTTTGTCTGAACCGCAGCTCGCTCTCTCGTTCCCGCTTCTTCTCCCTTGACGTCTCTTTGTTTCTCTCCACTGCCGAGTCTCCGTCTAGACTCAGAAATACGAAACTCTCCTTGCCCCAGCTTCACCTGCAGCACAGATTTGCACCACATCCTGAGCCCTCCGCTGTCTGCTCATCCCTGCAGCTCAAGGGCTTGTCGCTCTCCCTCTTCTTTCTGTCTTGCCCTTTTTTTTTTCCTCTCTCCCCCGTCTCTCTCTTCCCCACTCTCTGTCTTATCTTTCCGTGTTCTCTCCTCTCACCCCTCCTCCCAGTCAAGTTTCATTTCACGGATTAGCCTGCCCGAGCCCCCACAGCCTGAAACGTCTCAATCACTTGCTAGCTTCCCTGCGCGCCGCCGCCGCCGCGACCAAGCGCGGCTAGGCATGTGTGAGGGTATTCTGTCTCCGCGCATAAATATGGAATACGTATATGCACTCTTTAAGTTTCCTGCTGCAACATTTGCATGTCAACATGGCGCAGACTGTAAAGTGTAACCGGGGGATTTTGACGAGCAAAAACCCCCATGAATAAAAAGCTGTGGGAAAACGGCCTCAGTCGTGAAGGCCGCGAAACCACATCTAATAATCTATCACATATAAAACAATATATAGCAGCAGCTTGTTTTTAGGTCATGCTTCAAACCCCATCTCCACTCTGTGCAGAGTTGTAAGTCTTGAGTAAATCCAGGCTTAGGAGGGAAGAATCTGCCGCTTATCGGCCTTGAGAGGTGCTCGGGGGCTAACTTAACCCTCCGCAGCCTATTAGCTGGCTGTGCTCTAATTGGGGAGCTGCGGGGAGAGGGGCGGCAGGGGTGAGTGGTATTCAAATCGCCCATGAGGTAATCCTCACTCTACAAATGTGTGTTGTGACCCCGTGGCCCCGGCTCTAATGATGCGGCCGCATGCAATGGAAGTTGCACGAAGGAACGCATGCTGAAGAGGGAAAGAGATTTTTTAGCTGATTTTTTTTTTTTGTTTTTTTGAATAATAACTAAATTTCAGTGCCACTACGGCAGCGACCTGAATTCAATATTGGATTTGCTACTTGCACACAACGCTGTTCTCCAAACTGAAATTCTATTTCAGACTCTGTCTCTGGAGAGTGCGTGACGGCACGTGGACAGGAATGAAAAATTAAACCAAAGCACTTCGACGACTGCGCTACACATTCTGTTTTATTTCATTTGTTTGGTGCAGCTCGACGGCATGCGCGAGCAAAGTCCTGACTCCTGATGCTGGGAAGGATTTGATGAAAGCTGCGTGGGGCGACTCAGTGCCGGGCCTCCGGTGCCCCGGCGAGCCTGTGAAGCAGTCAAGTGTTGGAGCAAGGCCCAAAGCCTTTGAGGGTGGGATGTCTTATGTGTCCTTACATATGGTAGCATTTGGGAATCTTGTTTTGAGTGAACTGGCTGCATTTGCATGGCCTTATCTAATTACAGCGTAGAAACAAAAAACATATGGTAATTTACATAGAATTTCCATGTGTATGACCATGGCGGACGCCTCAGAAGAAGTCAAATTTATAACAGGTTGGCCATTATTTTAAAGTTAAAGCAGGATTGCTGTTTTTTTCAACGTGGACCTTATTTCTGGCATAAAATATGATCATTTACTCACCCATATAACTTCGGTGTCATTTGGAGTTATTCGTGAAATTAGAGATTTAGATTTGCGTATATCCATATAGTGGGAGTGAATGGGGCACCGAAACGCAGCCTCTAAATAACACATTATCTCCTGCGAAATTCTTCATGATGATAAGAGGGAACTCCAGGCTCAATGGGGAATAGCACTAGTGTATCATAACAAAATATTGGTGAAATGAATGAGTTACGCGGCAGATAATGTGTTATTTAGAGGCTGCGTTTCGGTGCCCCATTCACTCCCACTATATGGATAAATCTAAATCTCTAATCTCACAATCTAATCGGTGCCATTTGTAGTCGTTTGGGAGATATTTACATCGCCGTATATCCATATAGTGGGAGTGAATGGGGCACCGGAACACAGCCTATAAATAACACATTATCTGCCACGAAACTTGTTCATTTCACCAATATTTTATTATGATAATCTACAAACCCCGGATGATGATAACAGGTAACTCTGGACTCACAATATTGGTGAAATTAATGAGTTTCAGTGCCCCAGTCACTCCCACTATATGGATATATACAGATCTAAATATCTTCCGACTGTCTACAGATTACACCAAACTTATATGGGTGAGTAAACGATCGTATTTTATGTCAGAAATAAGGTCCAGGTTGTAAAAACTGGTAATTCCCCTTTAAGACCAGCCCCAATCCTTGCAGATTAGTTGTATAATCTGTTACTACAGACCCTCTGTCGGACATCAACATGTTGAGGTGGCACATTTTTAAGGGCAGAGGATGGGGAGGTGGGGCAGGAGATGACTCCTCACAAATGCCCCTTTCAGCCCCTAGCTTGCGCCGGCACCACACGCAGCTGTCGCATGATTGATGCTCAACTCCCCAGACTGTCAACAACTCAACTATCTGTGCCTGGTCTCTGGAGAAAATGCCTCCTGACGGTCGTCCACATACATCTCATCTTTTCACAACTTTGCATATGAATGGCACGGACAAACATTCGACAAACAAAGACGATTTCTCTCTTCCAGCGTCCCCCTCTCAGTACATGCCGCATTGGAAACAATGCATTTGGAGACATGTTTTTTTTTTTGGAACTTCTTCCCTCATCTTTATTCAGCTTGGATTTGGCTTTTCATGTCCCCACATTACATCTTCATCTCATTTCCTCTCAAATCCTCGTAGACACGTCCTTAATCTCTGTGTGCCAGAGATCCATTTCACTGTTTTGCTAAGGCCTACGATATGGTAGCTTTACAAACCCCTATTTAAAAAAATCTGTCAATCAAGCTATTTATTCAGGCAGTGCAAATTCATTTTCAATTACTATTCACTCCTGGTCTGGATAAGGCATGAAAAAAGGAAATCACAGTCACTATTGGTCACACTGACTTAATCCAGCAGCGAATGTAGAAATGCACGTACAGAAAGCTATGCAAAAAAAAAAAAAAAAAGAATCGCCCTGGTTGAATGGGGAGGAGGGTGAACTTATTCAGATGAGTTAAAAATACATATTTACATATAATGGTATGGGGTCATCAAGTGTAGGCCTAAAGTTAATGAAAATGAATAATGGAAAGTGTACATTAGGCAACTTCAGTAATTACTGCACTACTTGGCCAAGGTGATTACCCAGAAGGGAACAGCCAGAGGACACCGCAAAGAAGTGGGAACTTTTTCCTGTTCTCATGAATGCATGCGTGTCGTTCCCTTGATCAGTGGAATGTTAGAGTGAAGCGAAAAACTAAGAAAGCTTTTGTGCTCTTATTGAGGTCACTGAATTTTCTTCACAAATACAGCCTAGCTGTGCATATATATGAAAATAAATTTTAAAATTTGTCAGTTGACAGTTGATGAACCATCACCTGCAACATAGCTATGTAGCATTAGCAGCCATCAGTTGCTATAGCTGTTTAAAGGGGCCTGTTCAGACCTTTTTTACAACCTGAACCTTATTTCTGGCATAAAATACGGTCGTGTACTCACCCATATAACTTTGGCGTAATTTTTAGTCCTTCGGAAGATATTTAGCTCCAGCAGAGTGCCATGTATATCCATATAGCGGGAGTGAATGGGGCACCGAAACATAGCCTCTAAATAACACATTAGATAGATAGATAGATAGATAGATAGATAGATAGATAGATAGATAGATACTTTATTGATCCCAAAATAAATTCAAGCATCCTGTAGCCAAAAACTATATAAAAAATAGAAAGTAACTACAAATAAAATGTTTTAGACAACTATAAATGATGTTAAAATTTTACAGTGACTTGTAGAGGTAGAAGGTTTTTTTTATAAATATGTGAAGTACAAATGGGGAGGACTGTGTGCAATTAAATTACGCTGTAAACAGATGAATGAAATGAATAAATTTCGGTGCCCCATTCACTCCCATTATATGGATATACGCAGTGCTCCACTGGAGCTAAATATCTCACGAAGGACAAAAGTTATATGGGTGAGTGAACGATCATATTTTATGCCAGAAATAAGGTCCAGGTTATAAAAAAACAGTAGTTCCCCTTTAATCTGGGCGATCCAATCACATAAAGGACAGATGTGGACGCCCCAAGGACGCGTTTGAGACGTCCGATCTCTGACCACATTTGGAGGCGGTCTGGGTCGCATGTATCTGGATGTGTTCCCGTTCCCTTGGTAGTGTGAACGCAATACTCCCTGAGTCACATTAAAGACCGCCTGAAATCAACAGGTGTGCTCCTGCGTCAGAGGAGTTGTGACGTGTTGACGTGCGAGGAGAACTGTGTTGCTACGTTACGTGGAGTCATAATCTGAGTTTAGTGCAGGACTAAGAGTCGTCAGGACGGAGATCGTTAAGTAATAACTTAACGTGTGAGGCCACGGTTGCGACGCACACATATGAAACAGCGCTGTTCTCAGCTCTGGAGCGGCAGCAGATCCATTAGCTGTACCCAGTAGCTGTTAAAATATTCCACTGCGACCCAGATGATGTCAGGGTTCATTTACATATGCACCTAAAGCTCAGTCGTGATCTGGTAGCCTAGATCGGATCTTAACGTGAGGCCACACAACACTGACATACCCGGTATTTAATAGTATGTGACGGATCCGAGAGGGTCAGTCCTGCTGCTTTTGGGGAAAATTTAATCCCAGCTCTGTTACAGTTTCACCACAGGGACAAAAAAAGACATGGCTGAGTCTGTGGACAGTGTGAGACGCAACCATTTCTTCCAAATTTGTCAGACTGTTAACTGAAAATGTGAGTCATGTGTTTTAAAGAAAAAATTTTTTTTCCAGTATTTTAAGTCATTACATCTTGATAGTGGATTCTCAGAGAGAGTAATTAAAAAAAAAAAACCATAAACACACCTGTGCGCGAGGGAAAAATGTGGAAATATTCGGGGCAAGCAGAGGCAGGGATTCCGCCCAACAAGCTGTTTTACGGGCGCCCATAAATAACAACGAATCGCTGTTCGTATGGAATTTATTTTAACACCGAGTCCAAAATCCGTTGAATCCTCTCTTTGATTCGCTGATGTAATGCGGAGACAAGCTACTATTTGCATGATATCTCACCAGCGGTGCGTCGCACACACACACAAACACGCACATTAGAAATTCCGACTTGGCCTAGTTTTAATGTACGGAGGGTAAAAAAAAAAGACAGCTGCCCAAGATATGAACCAAGAATGCATATTAATGGATGTTTTTTCTTTTAATGAACAGAAAAGGCTACAAAATAAATCACCACAATCTGAAATGTTAATTTATCTCCCTAATAGAAACGTCCGGAAAGAAAAACAAACAGATGCATGAGAGTAAAAAGCTAGTGGGCCCAACTAGGAGCCCTGTGGTTCGTTATCAGTAGAAAGACACACAGATAAGGCGCCGAGGTTTAGTTTGGGGCTCCTGTTCACCTCCAGAGATAAAACGAGCGCTAACGTGGCCGCGCTGGGGTGCGCCCCTCCCCCGCGCACAGAAGCCGAAGGCAAAAAAAAAAAAAAAAAAACGTATCCAGCCGCACTTTGAAATAAACATGTTTGAGAATGGATCTGGGAGCAAATGAGCCCCACCCAGACTGAATCCCTCCCTAACCCACCCGCCCCGCCGCCCGCCCCACCGCCCGTCTGTGTAAATAAGCCGTCAATGGCTGTCACAGGACCGTTACACTGGCCAGGACGAATGGAGAAGCGGGGCGCTGCGTGGGCTGCCGCTGCTGACTGTAATTGCAATCTTTCAGACGGGAAATGGCAAATTGCTCCTCTCATCATTAGCAACCAGCTAAGACAGAAAACAGACACGCGAGCCTGCAAACATAATTATAATGACATACTGGGAGGCAGAGGAACTGCTATGGAACACATCTGGGGCTTTTCATGAGACCACTGCAGACAGACCCAACAGGTCTGGATAAGGGGCTCTGGAGTTTGTTGCCCCCCTCCCCTCCCCTCCCCCCACCCCCGGCTCGCATGTGTGGCAGCTTAAACGAGGCCGTGTTTACCTAGCAACGGCAAGGCGGACTTACTTGTGCAGGCCACAGACGGAGGGTCGGAGAGCGCTCGGTAGTAGCCGTCCTCGCAGTCGCAGCGCCAGGAGCCCTCGCGGTCGTTGAAGCTGTGGGCCGGACAGCGGGAGCACTGGAGGTCCTGGGAGGACGACTTGTAGAAACCGCGGCCACATGCTGCGGAAAAAAGAAAAAAGGATTGTCAAAGGCTGAGTTTGCCTCTTAAGGCTAACAAACCACAATCACAACCCTAGCCCTAGCCCCTAATCCCTAACTCCTTGACTATCAAGGAATCAGTCATCTTTACTCTTTCCTGTCCGATTCAACATCTTGCAATCCCTCACGTTTATGTTTTGACGCCATAAAAGGACTTGGAAACCGTTGAGGATCACGTCATTGCTCAGGTTTTGAACGGACTCGATGTCGAAGTCCTTCACCGAAGAACGTTTGATTTCTCGCCTAATACGGAACATCTCAATCCCGCTTGCGGCCTCGCTGGACGTGCTGCAACTGGCACGGGTTACGTTAAGTACGCACAAGAAATATGCAAGACTCGACAGAGTTTCCCCTTTGATCTCGCCCGCTGTTCCAACCTGCCTCACAGAACTTTTTTCTCATTCACGTCTTCATCCAAAGAACCCAAAACAATCGCAGTTGCAGTCAAACGTGCCAAGGCCGCGTGCGAACGGGAGCGTCCGAGGCTGCCGTGACTGATGGGGACGTTCAGCCTTTGAAACGTTCAGCTTCCATTCCGTCAACTGGACGAGGGACACGTGTGTCAGGGGTTATGAAAAGAAACTGCGACCTATTCCTGGCTTTTCGCTTAATACCTTAATGCTGGCATTGAAAATATAAACATCCCCACGCAGAGATTTCACAGACCTTTGGAGTTCTCAGTGTAATTTTTGTTTGGTATAATCCAGCCGAGCGAGGTTCACACAGGATCGCTCTGGCTGATGATCTCAGAAGTCATTAAAGAGAAGAAAAAAAAAAAAAAAAACGACTGAATGTCTTGAGGTGATATTAGTCCTGTGCAAACACAGCCTCAAAGAGTCTCAGCGTCACACTCGAATTCCCACCATGAAGAGGGCATGACAGAACAATCCGCTGTGTTCATGTCTTAATGCAGCGAGGGAACCCACCCCGCCGCCGCCGCCGCCACGCAGCCACGGAGCAGCGCAGACGCACCCGCCCGGGGATAAACCACAACCTCTCACTCAGAGAGGAAATAACAAGGCTATTTTTATTCGGATGAATCCTCAGGTCAGCAAAGGGGGGGGTCCGGCTTGTTTATAACAAGTCCTATCAGCGAGAGGAAACATTCTTCAGTAGAGCGGGGAGATAAGCGTATATATATCAAGCACATGGATGATTTCAACATTTCACCTTTGACCGTGTAGGTAAACAAACTGCGACGTTGCCGCCGCCGTGACTAATGAAGGAAAACTCATCACCGTGGGTCTGTGGTGAGGCAGTAATTTCGCAATTATGTTCTTAAACCCAATCAATTTACAGACACGTCGTTTTTTTTTTTTTCCTAAGCTACAAACGATCGTCAGATGCGCCACAACGCCAGGACGGATAATGGAAAACAGATGCAATGATTCATGGCAACCTGAATGTTTGATGCTCGCCAAGAGGGAAAGTCTCCACTCTGAGGCCGGCTATTTTATCCTGGAAGTCTGCTAATCCACGCCGGTTGGTCGTGTTTGCAAATCTCAGCTACACTGGAAAAAAATCTAAATCATATCAAGTGTATTTGTCTCATTTTGAGTCAAAATATCTCATTACACTTAATATAAGACACAATTTCCTAAAGAGTACCATTTCAGCAAGGCACGGGGACTTATTTTTCGACAGTACGTCAGATTTTTTTGCTTATTTCAAGCAAAAACGTCTTCTATTTGACGTTTTTATGCTTATTTTTGGAGGGGCATTTTTTCCAGTGTAAGTCCGGTAAGAAAACTTGCAATCTCGGCCGCAGGATTTTCTTCGAGAAACCTACACGGCGAACATTCCCGCATAGAAAATATCAAATTATACTAAAAATAAAATGCATTTTTCATGAGCTAACGTTGGCAAACGAGCCGCATGTTTCGCGCCGGCTTCCCCTGCGTCAGAGCTCAGTTCTGTTCCGTTGCTGTCGTGTTCTTTTTTCTTTTCTAACGGCGGACTTTTAGAGACTTTTTCCAGACTTTTCCAGACACTTCCAAAGAGGCCAGAGCGCAGGTGCACGCCCCTCCCCCCACGTTACAGCTACATAAAAGCCCTGTCATTCTCCGTTTACCACTTTCTTCAAGGAGTAAAACAACATCGTTTTATCTTTAATCTTTCTTTACCTTCGCGTAACTGAAAACAGATCCGCGGAGGAGGCCGAGAGCCTTGAACGACGGCCCGGGCAGAACAACAGCCCACGGTGCCTTCGAGAGTTTCCTCATCACGTTAGCCTGTTTTACTGTACCTACAGTTCTGGTGAGTGATAATATTTAACAGACAGCAGAGGAAGCCGTGTGCAGTTGCGGGCTCTAATACACAGTGTAAACAGTCTCCCACGGATGTCCATAATGACACTGAAGGGCTTTTCTCCGGCAGGTTAAAGATTGGCCAGATCCCACTGCTTTCGCCCGCCATGCCGGGGCTTCTTAACATTCTGATAAGCCAGCACGTCTGTTTGCCTTCGGGTTTCAGAGAGCTCATCTGCTGGGTGACCGGTGCGCGAAGGAGGAAAACTCAGCTGGGACCGGGGCTGACTCCGGTTCCGGCAGGCGAGAGGATCTGCAGTGTAGGTTGAGACGTATGCGAGGGGGAAATTAAACGCAGCTTTAAAGGACAACTCCAGTTTATCATGACTTGAGGTAGGTTTACTCTTGTTTCAGGGATCCCCAAATTTAAAACTACAACCGCACTTCAAATCTAAACTAAAGAATGCTTGTTACTCAAGAAGAGAGAAATTTGTTCTCACTCCTAGGGCTGCGAGAACAAGAAAAAAGTTTGTTCTGGAAACTCCGGTGTAAATATTAGCAGCGGGGAGCTCACAGTGCCAGCTAGCATGTTTGCTTTTCCGCATCAACCACGCTCACTTCCAATTTCTGACCAATCACAAAATAGTTGCTGCACACCACACGAGAAAAAGGTTCTGCCCGGTTGATGCGGCGAAAACGAGCTGCGAGAACTCCTCACACTACAGCATACGTAACACACACTAAACATTGATATTTTCGGATTTCGGCTAGTCGTTTTGACGGCTGCAGCCATTGGATAACGCTGTTCATTCAGCATAAACCAGCATGTAGTACGCTGATCTCTACCCAGGAAAGATTAACAGTCACACTGGGAATATTAGCATCTAGGCGCTCTAGCATATCCGCTTTTCCGCATAGACCACGCCCACTTACAATTTCTGACCAATGACAGAATAACTGCTTGACACCACATGAGGTTCTGAAAAGGTTCTGCAAGGTTGATGCGGCAAGAACAAGCTGCAAGAATGAGCTGCAAGAACGAGCTGCAGGAACGAGCTGCAGGAACGAGCTGCAGGAACGAGCTGCAGGAACAAGCTTGCAGGAACAAGCTACAAGAACAAGCTACAAGAACAAGCTGCAAGAACCCCCAAACCAGAAAATTAGATAGTTTTTAAATTTTTTGCCCAGGTGATGCAGCGAGAAAGAGCTGGAAGAACAATCTGCAAGAACAAGCTGCGAGAACAAGCTGCAAGAACGAGCTACAAGAACCCCCAAACCAGAATATTAGGTTGTTTTTTTTCTCGCAACCCAAAAAGCGAGAACAAACTTCGCTCACACTCACGGAATATGCAACAACCTTGAGCGTAGAACTTTTTTATTTCTTACGCTTTCAATGATATTCAAGGGAAAACGCTTTGATCAGCACGCACAGGCTTCTCAATCTCTTCAACGAACCACTTCACTTTTGAGGTGACCATTGTGGAGAGAAACCATATAATTGGTCACGTCCCATTCAACGAAGAATGCCTACGAACACTATGAAATATTTGCAGCTTTTTTGTGTTTAATTTCCAAAGCATCCACTTTGGTAGGTGCGAGAAACATTTTCAAGGAAATACGTGACGCCGACTCATTGATACAAGGTTGTTATTTACCGTTTTCAGGAAAGTAAAAATTATTTTTAAATCTCACTCGTGCTCTCCCAATATGAGAAAATGCTTCGGTGAGTTAACCGCTATCATAGCTAAACACCGATGCCTCAGACTGTAAAAACAAGACCCCTGTTTTATATATAAACCCTACTTGGGCTTTAATTCGAACAAGCAAAACATGCTTGATTTCCCATGCTTGTCCTCTGCGACAGCCCATGTGTTTATCAGCGCGTCTGACCGGCTTTGGCACCCGGAAATGTTTACAGAAGCAACAGGGCGGCAAATGAGGCCTCAAAATTTTCGAACGGCAACGTATGACACCGGCAAACTAAGTGTTTCTCCGGCTCTCTCCACCACCGGCGGTGCGTTGAGTGACAAGTACAAACACAGCCGTCCCGGGCACGGCATTCCTTTCCCAGCGTCGACACACTGACGCGCTGCTGCTGGCAAGTTCCCCCGTTTTTTCCCTGGCACCAGATGCCGAAGAGACGCTCTCAGTCAAGATGGCATGATCGTGAGTGAGAGGTTCTTTGTCGACTGTCCCTGCAGCGATACTTTCATTGCGAGGGGATATATCTGCGAAGCAATTACACCGAGCCTGTTCGCCCGGTAGCCGCCCGAGCTGACAAAATGACTGATACCTTACCAGCAAACTCTGACACACAAACATGTCGAGACAACGTAGAAAACCTCACACTCTCTTCCACTTGAACCGACTCTGACAAGAGGACTTACAGTCCAACATGTAATTACATTTGTAAGGATGAAGTGTTTCAGAGTGACTCGCTGGGAAGAAGCCAATTCATGTAAGTCTGGTCTCCTCCTCGCCGAGATAAAGGCCGACTAACGCCTTGCGCTTGTTGACACGGGGCCCGTTGAAGAAGCTCAGCGGCGCGAGAGACGCAACGGCGAGCTTATTTACGACACCGAGAAATTAGTCGGTCCTTGGAGGAGCGGGATGAGGTTCAGCAGAGAGAAAGGGAAGAAAAAAAAAAAGTCTTGCATTCCAACTGGTTCCTCGGCAGGCTGCAGAGCCAGCGTCTGTAATTTCCTTTCCAGCGGTCAAGCGCATTCATTCAGCGATGTGTAAGGGGACGAGCTGCAGTCAGCAGTTTTACACAGAGAGAGGAAGAGGAGCCCGAGAAGAAAGAAAGTCCTCGGAGTAGCGGGACGCAGATAATCAAACGCTCCTGTGAATGCAGCTTCTCAAGAACGGCAGACACAGGCCCGGAGAGTTAAACAAAGTCTCCTTATCTTATGCAGACACGCACACACAGACCAAAAAAAAAAAAACTGCTTAAAAACGGATTTCTGTGTTTTTCTAAGATCCCGGTTTATTTGATTTCTCCCGAGCCGAGCTTCTCGTCTTTCTTGAATTACGGCCGACTTTTCCCGCGCTCTCTCACGCGGCGGTGTCCCGACACTCTTTCATTTCTCCCCGACCGAATTAGAAAATAATTACGTCCTGCGCACGTAAAGGACTCACGAATCGCGGGCGAATCAGAGCACCGGTCCGATCGGACAAAGTTTAGATGATGAATCATCGTGTAAGCACGCAGAGAGTGTGGTTTTCTCCTCAGAGCGGCGGCTGAAATGTTTTCCCAAGGATCAGCTATGGGAAACTGTCAAGGACTGAGGTCAAGAATAACCCCCGTTTTTAGTTTTTAGCCTGTGTGAATGTGTTCGTCTTGCAGGAACTGAAAACTAAGCTTGCTTATTTGCTTACGATCCACAAATCCAATCACGGATACAATCCTTATTACTATTGAGCACACAGAGGACTAGCTTGTCCAAGCAGCTGGGATATTGAGTTTCTCCCCATCTGTCTCAATACTGCAACGGGCGAGGCTAAAAGTGAGCTGCAGCGGTACTACGGGAGATTCCCCCTTTTTTTTTTTTTTGCAGACTGCCAGAGTCAAAGTGAGAATGACTAGTTTAGGCGTTTCTGTCTCCACGGCCCTCGCATGATGAGTCTTGTCAGGACCAGACCCGTCGCCCTCCCCCCCCTTTTCTCCGACTGCCCTCCCGTCCGGCCTGATTATGTGTTAAATCCGCCCGCGTGTCGGGATGGATGTGGAAAGAATGCGCGGCGAAGGGAGTCGCGCGGGGCCGGCGAGACCCGGGGAGAGCGGTCTGGAGATAGCACCCCATTAGAGTGATAAAAGAGGAGGACGGAGGAGGAGGAGGAGGGCGGCCGACAGGACCAACATGCAGGCGGCTGACGAACGCCAGGCGGAACGGGTCAAGTGCGATAAAGGAAACTGTTTATTTTCTTATTTCAAAATTATTTTTTTTTAAAACGGCATCGCATTTGGTGAAATGAGCGCCGTAGCCAGGACTGCTCTGATAGGGAAATGTCTTTATAAATACCAGCTCTACAGGCGTGGTACGCTGCGGAGTCGCTTGTGGTTTATGCGTATGTTTCCTTTCAGTGTTTATTTCATTGCCTACGCGATTCTAACATTCACTTCTGCTCGTCTATGCTTACGTAGGAACCCGTATTGTTCGCTTATCCGCATCGACCACGCCCACTTCCAATTTCTGACCAATGACGGAACAGTTGTTGGACACCACACGAGAAAAAGGTTCTGCCCGGTTGACGTGGCGAGAACAAGCTGTGAGAACCCCCAAACTGGAAAATGGGGTTGTTTTACGGAGTATGCAACAACCTTGAGCGTAGAACTTTTTTCTTAAAGGGGAACTACTGTTTTTTACAACCTATGACCTTATTTCTGGCATAAAATACGATTGTTTACTCACCCATATAAGTTTTGTGTAATTTGTGGTCGTATCCATATAGTGGGAGTCAATGGGGCACCGAAAAGCAGCCTATAAATAACACATCATCTGCCGCAAAACTTTTTCATTTCACCAAAATTTTGTTATCGTGTTATTCTCTGTTGAGTCCGGAGTTACCTATTATCATCATGAGGAATTTTGTGGCAGATAATGTGTCATGTAGAGGCTGCGTTTCGGTGCCCCATTCACTCCCACTATATGAATATACGCAGATTTAAATATCATCCGAACTTTTCCAAATCATGTACGTACTGTATATCCGTATAATGGGAGTGATTGGGGCACCGATGCTTACGTATTGACCTGTATTGTTTAAAATTTTCCCACATTTTTTTCCCTACAGTATCTCCCACTGCTGATTCAAGAGAGCGTCTTAAAGCTTTGGATAAAATGCTCGCTGCTGATCCGTGACTCCAGAATACATTATCATGGATATTTTTCACTTTTCACAAAGGAAGCCCCACTCATCAGATATGGGATTACTAACCATGCAGAGCGAGTAGCTTCTCTGGGCCTTCACAATACCGGCGGGGGCCCCCGAAAGCTTTGCGGTGGGTCAACTATTTTGCACTTGTTTGGGAATGGTTACAACTAAAACACAACGGCGATACGATCGGGGTATTCCTCCTCAATTCCCTGACTTGAAAAGAGTCCAGGAATCGTTTTATGAGCGTTGCGGGTACAATATGTACAGTAGGATCCAAATAAAGGCGTTAAAGTGTTTTCTTCCATTAATCTTGGCCGGATAACATAGACGCATTGGACTGAGAGTGGGGGGTGAGTTCAGCTCTTTGCTCCTTGGATACTTGGTCTGCTCATACTCAAGTTGCTGAAACACAAACAGCTGTACAAGATATCTGACTGTCCAAAACCAAATGCTTTAACGTCAGGAATTCGCTGAAGGACAGAACAAAAAAAAATGGATGGCAACTTTTTTTTAATAACTTGCGCACTTTTTGGGTGGTGCATTAAGATGTTCCTGACGCCCGGGCGCGACCCGTGAGCAAACAGACACTCTCCTCCCTCACTATTGTCTGATGGCTTCCATTACGCCGCAGTCCGATGTTAATGCCGCCATAAACACTCTCCGACAGCCATTTCAAAACGCCCCGAGTCGAGCTGGATGTTCAGACAGCCATGAAATGTTATTTAAACCCCAGCTCCTACTTTATGTTTTCCAGTTTTTCCTCTCGAGGCGCACAATTAGGACCATGACTGGGTGTTTTTCGCGGCCACAGAGAAGGATGTCAATAGCTCACGCGGAGCTTATTTCTTATGCATTAACGCGGCCCGAGGGCTGCGCGCATTGGTCTGATTAGATGTGACTTATGTTTCGATGCTTCGACGAATAGCAGGCCTCAGTGCGGACATTCATCAGGTTCTATTTACTGGTGTTTTTGCCCCGTGCTGAACTGTGGCTGCGTCTCTATTACAGACTAAGGCGAGCGGAGGTTTCCGTCTGCGGCGCAAGAGGCAGCGCTCCGGAGCCGAGCAGGCAGACCGACGTGAGAAAAATCCTACTGGAGTGCTAAAGGACAACTCAATTGATCTCATCTTTTAATCAATGTGTGGAAGGGAGGGAGGAATCAAGTTGTGGGAAGGTTATCGTGCTTATAGCGGCGCTTGCTAGCGGCGCTTGCTAGCGGCGTTTGCTAGCGGCGTTTGCTAGCGGCGTTTGCTAGCAGCGTTTGCTAATATTTTGTTTACAGCTTTCAATCATTTAAACTCCACTCAGTTCCAATACTATGCTCTGAAACTCTTCTGGTTTAATTTAATTATTTTTATCGTTGGTTTTTTTTGTTTTCAAGCCTGCTAACGGGATTAGCGAAGGAAGCAGCAGGTGTTTGTCGAGGCTCTCCTTCTTTCCTCGGAGCCCAGATGCGGCGCGCTAAAACCTCCGTTTCCAGCAAAGAAAGAAAGAAAGAAAGCTCAGCGGCTGGGTTTTCGCCCGCAGACATGTTAATCTCCAAACCTATGAGAGGCAAGGCGCCAACCCGGCTCAGGGAAACAGTGGCTGAACCCACAAAGAAAGGAAGGGTAGAAGAACTGAGCCCGTGCTGAAAATCTCTACTCGGGACGTAGATAGAGTTTCAATGTCAAACTCCTCGCACACAAAAAAACAATGAATTTCGGGCAGCACCACCTCCCGGGGGCTTTTTGAAGAAGGAGAGAAGTTGCGACGCGGCTATAATAAGGCCGAAAAACAGAATTAAAGGATCCGCTGGAACATCCAGAATATTAAAACGGGTAATGAATTTGATGTCACATTACGCCGGATCCTCCCTCCGCCCTCCCTGCCCCCGACGCATACTTGGGATGGCTCCGTCTGGCTGCCACCGCGCTCGGCGCATCCGCACAAACCGGCCCATTCATCTGAGGTACCTGTGCTTAGCGGGAGATAAGTAGCTTTCCGCAAGAAACAAAGAGAAGATTAGCATTCCCTTACACCGTGTTGGAGGGCGCGCTGCTTTGCCCTCCGAGCAGGAAAAACCCGAAGGAAGTGCCTGCCTCGGTTGTTTCGCGGCGAAGATCAAAGCCCGGCGCTGATTAAGTTACACTAAAAATTTAAGCCAATGCTTCTGCAGCGCGGATAAAAAAAAAAAAAAGTTTCGACTCGTCTGGAAAGTTTGAAAGTGGGGCAGTTTATCCAAATAGTTCATATATATAGCTTTAAACTTCTGGCAGCACTTTCCAGAATAAATAATGAATAAAAATTCAGTCAGTTTCAGTCAAACTGCCTTTGGGTTCGGTGTTTTTGTTTTCTGAAAAGGAAAAAATCATATTCTTCCAGCCTCGTCTTTTAGGATAAATCAATGGCGCCAGACAAATTCGCCTGCTAACTACGGTGTGAAGTATGCAAGGGAGCAACAACTGCGCCAGAGCCGCCGCTGACAGCGGTACAAATGGCAAACAACGGCTTCAAACACCTGTTTTCTCTCCTGCCGACTCACCGCGTGGATTCGGAGTCGGGAAACGAAGGGCGCTTTAAGATTAAACCCATTACATTGGAGCAAATTTACGGCCCCTCGCTCCACCCGAGCTGCAGCAGCAGCAGCAGCAGCACGTCAGTCCGGTGGCTCCAAAGAGCTCCCTGCTCCTTTGAGTTATCATGCAGAGTGGGCTTTTTGAAATGGATTCTCGGTGACACGGAAAATGTCCCCGCCTAATCGCCTTTTGTTTAGTTCATTTAACTCGCATGGAAACAGGAGAGCGGGCCCTTAAGGCCAGCCGAGCGGCTGCCTTTAATGGACGAGGTGGTCGGCTCAAAAAACAAAACAAAAAAGGGGAGCCGAGCTAAAAGACACCACGGACTCTGCATTCTGGGGATGAAAGCGCGGGGGTCTAAAGGTCTGACCGATCCAAAGCCCCCTGCAGACCGAGCGAAATCTGCACTGAAAATGCCCGCAGTCAGCAACTGAGCATTATCTCTGTCTGAATTGTGCCAGTGCCACACCGGCACTCCTGACCCAACCCCCGCCCGTCGCAGTCCACCCCTCCCCCGCTATCCCCAACTCCGGTAGCAGAGCTGTGACAGAAAGGAACGGAGCGACGTCAAAGCGGCTGCTGCGGCCGAGCCTCCCTCGACACGCGAAGGCGCCGGTTCAAGTTCTAAAAGTCTAAAACAGCTAATGGACGTTTCTTCTTAGAACGACTCGTTTTATAAAAACTGCTCGGAGGAAGCAGGTGAACTTTCTACAACAGAGCCGTCACGAGCACATTTTAAGTTCCGCTTCCTCTGCCCTGGCAGTGAGCGAGGGGGGAAAAAGAAAAGTGCGAGGTTATGTAATAAGTTATTGATTTTTCTTTTAAAGGAAGCGAGAAGCGGCGAGCCAGTCATCTGAAGCCTCCCAGAGGAGCAGCTCCACTGTCAACGGGGGCCCTTCCCGCTGAATCATAAGGTGCGCCGGTCTCGTATCGCTTTCGCCCCGCGCAGATCGCAAAAAGACGTCGTCTTCTGACACGGGGCCTCGCCTGTCAGATCGCATCTCTCCGGCGCAGTCGTCGAGCGAGCAATTACAAAAAAAAAGAAAAGAAGACATCTGTGCCACAGTTTGAATAGCCAAAAAGGGCAAAAGCTTAGTACTGCAAAGAGATATGGATGCAGGGATCGATGGAGATGTCTGAACCCGTTAGTGCAAGTGGAGATGAGGGCTGCCGCACCGTGGGGGGGGCTCTTTTGTCATGCGGGGAGAGGGGGCCGGAGAGGTGACTCTTCTGGTGATCAGGGGTCAACTGCTGCAATCATCCATCTTCTTCTTGACAGTGTCCTGTCAGCCGGGGCGCTCGTGTTACTAAACACAACCGGCAGGCCCCCATTGTGGCGCTGCGCTGGTCTGCAGCCATGTGTAAATGAAGTTAATATTCACTGACCTCGTGCCTGGCCAAATATGCACCTCGGTGTCACCTTGGAAATAACGCTATCTGACGCAAAGGCACAAAGGTCCCGCTTTCTGGGGGTTGCGGGGTCTTTAACCGGTATAGCCGACCATATGCCTTTGTTTGCGTGAGAATGAGGAACGTTTACTCGGGTCTTTTCACGTCACGCAACACTGGGTCTCAAATTTGGACTGGCAGGTCAGATTCCTCAAGACCTCAGCGCCGATAAGCCATCACTCTCGTTTTTTCTTTCTTTCTGTCTTGCCGACTTGAAAGAAGCGGTCAGCGAGATTTGCAACAAAATCCAGACCTTTCTTCTCGCCACAAGCCAGTAAAACAAGGGCGCGCAAAATGCCTAGCGCAAATTCCGAGAATCAGCAGCTCTGCGCAGGAACGCATGTCTAATTTGCACCGGAGATGAACGTCAAAGGAAATACAGAAATCCTCTTTAAAGGGGAACTACTGTTTTTTACAACCTGGACCTTATTTCTAGCACAAAATATGGTCGTCTACTCACCCATATAACTTTTGTGTAATTTGTATTCCTTCAGGAGATAATTAGATTTGCGTATATAAATATAGTGGGAGTTAATGGGGCACCGAAATAATACATTTCGCATTACCTGCCGCAAAACTCTTCATTTCACCAATATTTTTTTAAGATATGCTATTCCCCGTTGAGTCCGGAGCTACCTGTTGTCATCATCAAATGAACGAGTTTCACGGCAGACAATGCGTTGTTAAAGGCTGCTTTTCGGTGCCCCATTCACTCCCATTAAATTTATATACGCAGATCTTAATATCTCCCTTAGGACCAGAAATGACACCAAAGTTATATGGGTGAGTAAACGACCATATTTTATGCCAGAAATAAGGTCCAGGATGTAAAAAAAACACTAGCTCCCCTTCATTACCAACAAATGACAACGCGGGATGTACTGATTATTTTTTTTGTCTTTTTGAAGAACATAGGAATAGCCTTGCCGGGTCAAGCTAGCAGGTCAGTTGATCTTGTTTCCTTGTTTCAGAGTCTCAAAGCGACATTTAAATGGCACCAGGCCAAGCCGCGACAACTCCATGAGTCTGAGACCGACTAGGAAGAGAGACAAGCCCAGGGTTCAAGAGCAAAGAATATCTGAGATTGAATTTCTCCATTGCCGTCATTAGCCCCACGAGTATCGCCTGAACAAGGCCTTAAACACTTGCGCGGACTGAGCTTTTCCGTCAGCAGTCAGCAGCTCCAGTTTATCAGCCGAGGTGAGAGACAGAGCCATTAAACCGGCAGCCTTGTACCATTTTTCAAACCCACTTATCTGCACCCCGATTGTGCGGTTTACATTCGTCTTTAGCTCGGCAGCAAATAATTGGGCATGACAGGCTTTTCATTTCTTTTCTGCTTTACGCCTAATTGTGGTTAACATGACACAAATATTTACTAAGCCAAACCACCTCGTGAATGAGCCTTTTTTTTTATGTAAAATTTAATATTTCATTTGAAGCGTTGACAGGGGACCTGGATCCCACAGAAAGCGCTGCTGGCACCAGCTCAAGAAAGCGGGAATCCCGGGAAGCAGCGGCGTCTCCTTGCCTTTACTTCCCGCATACACGGAAGCGTACATATATATATATATATAAAACAGGAGCACTAGTAGAAGTGGAAGTCAAATAAGCGCTCTTTATTAAAGCTTGCCAACTCGAGATTTCAAACATTCTTTCCTCCCTTCATCCTCCGAGGAGCTAGCCACCGTTTAGTCTCTGCTAATGAGACGGAATTAGAGGAAAAGAAGCCTCGTAGTGATATGTTCAGGAAGAAAATCAGCTGGCATTAACTGAAATCAGACACGGCATCAAGAGAAAACGGAATCTGCCTATACAGTACAGAGCGAATACAGCGACTTTTGAGATTTTTCTGTAGCGGAAAAAGACGACAAAAATTTAAGAAATGTAATAAACGCCACCCATTTTTTTTGTTTATTATTATTATTAAGTTATGTCAAACTTTTCCCTAGCTCTGTGTTTTTGTTTGAATGCCTTCTAGCTGACTGGTGGATTTTAATTTACCAAAAAAAGCAAAATTGCACATGAAGAACAGTATTTTATAATTTTATCGTCAAAAAAATTTTTGACGATAACATTTTTGTTTTCGTGTGCAGTGAAAAGGCCCGTTTAGTCCAAAACTCCAAATGCATCTCACTTAATAAATCATCTAATTTAATATTTCATCAATCAGTTCAAGGATAAAATGGTCTGCGTCTCCCGAGTGTCCTCCCCTCAGCGATTCATTTTCGGAAAAATGGCAACTGTGCCGGCGGGAGCCTCCCGAGAAGAGAATGGTACATCTGTTTGTCTGACTGCTACCTGCCAGGCCAAGACAACAAGGGAGGGGGGGAAAAAAGCCCAGGGATGTGAAAGAATGCTCCCACCCAGCAGACACGCCGGCAGTGACGGGATGAGATCCCATCCATCACCAATTTATTTCAATCCTGAGCAATTTAGGTCCATTTGCGTCCCCCGCGGATCCGGCACACACCTGTCATTTGCATAATTAAGCCGGGGACAGTTGTAAAAGACGGCCATTTGGTGTATTAAACTCGCTCCTTATCAATCAGGGGAGCGTCAAGATGCATGAGGACCTCCTGACTCTCGGCTTCCTGGCTTCATTTGAAATGCTAAGTGCGGCTTTTTTTTCCCCCTCTATAGGTCTGGCTGCGACGGTGCGTCTGGTGGCTTCCGAGCGCGTTAGCTGTCGCGGTCAGACCCCGACTGCTCTTCAGCCCTTTCCCCCCCGGGGGCTCAATCATCAATCAGTCTCCAACTAACTTCTGTCCAACTCCCTGACAGTCGAGATGGATGGCGCCGGCATCTACAGGATGTTGTAACCTCTCATTAATTCACTTGTTAGCATGCGCCGATAGCAGCGAGATACAGCCTGTTTTATGTGTTTTCCAGCAAACAGAGGCCTCTCGCTTTACTTTTTTTTTTTTTCCTTTTTTGGGCGAGGGTCAACAGTTAATCATTTCTCAGGCACTGGTTACTTAGCGCCACAATGATGCGATGTGTCAAAATTGGACAACATACATTCCCGGGATTGAGCGAGACAAAGACGCCAGTGTCCCCCCACAAGGGCCCTCTCTCTGCCTAATGGACTCGGTGGCTCCGCCGCAACCAGCGGCCAGCGCTAAACAGAACCGGCGGATGAATGGGCGCTATTTTCGCAAGCACGCACTTCTTCGCGAAATGAAGCCCTCGCAGGCTGCGGGGACACTTCAACTGGCCTTTTTCAAACACCCATCACACTGGGACCACTGAGCGGACACAGCGCGGCGGAGAAGAAGAGTGACATTTACTGCCGCGGACGGCCGCACAAAGAGTTAAAGAGAGACAGCGCGGGGGGAGGGCGGGGGTGGGGAGGTGTAGAAGTGAAAGACAAGGGATCCCTCTTTGCTGACGGTGATGAATGAGTGGATCACAACAAGTTTCGGAGAGGGCCTTTGCCTCCGCACGGGAGGGGGTTGGGGGGGGGGGGGGGGGCTCCTCAAATGACATGACTGACAGCTCAACTTGCCTGCTCCACCTGCACCCACCCTCCAGCTGAGGGCTTTTACTCAGCGACCGCGTTATAATCATAGCCCCGGTTCTAAAATAGGCCCGGGACCGGCTCAAGGTTTGCGTCAAAAGAAGTGCTTGTCAGGTGACTGGGCGACTTCTGGAGCCACTTGTCGGGTGTTGGGAAAATGCGCCCGGAGGTGCTTCCGCCAAGTTGAGAAAAGTCTCCTCGGCCTGCGGCGAGAATCTTCCGAGATCAGATAAGATCTGATTGGTAGGGAAGCTCTCGTTTGACAGTGAAGAAAGCGCCGAGCTTTAGAGGAGAGACCTTAAAGTGTGCGTGGTTGTTCTTTACGTTTCACCCCTAGCTCACCTTTCCCACCTTCGCCTCGTTGAGAACTGGTTTAAACCTGTTCACCTGAAGCATAATAAACTCTAAAGCACGGGTGTCAAACATGCGGGTCGTGGGCCATGAGCGGCCCGCCAGAGGGTCTAATCCGGGCCGCAGCATGAATTTGCAAAGAGCTATTCCTAATTAGTTCGCAGTTTTGGAAAGAAAAGAAGTGGACAGACACTGAGACCCGGGACTAAACAGCAAATAAATTTGGCTAAAAAAATTTGGCCAAATTTTATTAAATGTAAAAATTCTCCTAATTTACTTGCTCTTGGAAAAAGTCTGGATTTGTCATTACTTCTAGGTTATTGTTCTGTCATGTCATGAGCAGCTAATGCTAACCAGTCTGCTGGATTTCTTGGATGTTTTTTTACCGTCACAGACACTTGGACCCGCCGCTCGGCTGTTCGGCTGATAGAAATACTTTTGAATAGCTTTTTAGATTGTTCTGAAGAAACCACTGAATGGACAATTTGATGTCAGTGGAGCCGCTGGAAGAAGTGCTGATGGTGCACCGTGATTCTCATTTTATTTAGATTAACTACCCCTTAATACAAAAGCTTCTCATGCCTCGGTGGAGATAAAGCTCATAAAGGTGCAGTGTCAACCCCTGAATCTGATCCACACACACACACACACACACACACACACACACATTAAGGAGGCGGCTGTAAAACTACCTAAAGGTAGGCTCTTGCCCACATCTGTGGATATTTGTTTCAGTTGACACATGAACGGATTAATTAATAGAGACAAGCAACAGTCTCCAGTTCGGCTTGGCGCGATAAGAAAAAAGAAGGGTAGCTAAAATTACGCCGCCGGTTGTTGTTGTTGCTGCCGCCGCCACCGTTGCTGCTCTCCCTGTGGAAATAAGTCGCGGGCTTTCTCCCAACCTGAGGGCGCGACAGGATCTCGCATCTATGCATATTAAAACAACGAGAACAATAAGCGGCGGCTCCGCGGGGTCGAATCAGCGGCAGGGCCCAGCTAACGCCGCAGACGCGGGAGCCGACTCCGGGCGGGGCGGCGCTGCTCTAAATTACACGGCCTAATATATTTCATTAACGCGCCTCCCTCAGAGGGGTCCCTAATGGATGACAGCGCGGCATAAAAGCTCGTCTGCCAGGGACACTAATTTGTTCTTAGACGCCGTTCCGTTCAATTATATCTGGCTGCTGCTCCTTTTAAGCTGCTTAGATTGAGGTTGCCCACTTTGCAAAAGAAAAAGAAGAAGGAGAGAAAACAGGGCTGACAAGGCAGGCCACTTAAGTTCTGTGACCCGAGTCACCCCGCGCCAGTTTTTAATCCACGGTGATTTCTACCGCTCGAGTCAGGTGGCTGCTGAAAATAAATAATCCTCTGCGTGTTTGGAGCGACAAAAAGCATGTTGCTAATTGCAAAGGCGTGATTCAGGGCGGGCGCTTTGTAAACATCCCGAGGCCCGGCGCCGCATTTGCTTTCGCTCTACGGGAGGGTCACCGGATCGGGGCGAGGAGCGTCGGAAAGACACGGGCCGGACTTCCTCTACGGTGGCGTGCTCTGTTAGATTGTCTTGGCTCGCGGCCAGTCAGAGAGAGAGAGAGAGAGGTGGTGGAGCTAAGGAGCTAAACTGAAGTTATTATTTAATCCCAGAGTCAACAGAATCGCGCCGATAAATTAAGAGCCTCGCAATCAATTAGCGCGGGATCCGATTATTACGGCGAAGGCGTCCGGCCGCCGACGCTTCACTCGACTCCGCCGCCTAATCCTGTTTGCCGACGATGCGCCCACCGACGCCCAAACTGCCGCTCGACTTTGCATAATTAAATCGCAAACACTCCCCCCGTTTATTTCGGGATTCCCGTCTAGACGGGCAAACAACTCGACAACAACTCCGAAAAAGCACTCGTCAAAGAGTTACGGGACACTCACGTTCGCACGCGTCCCCCTTCTGGTGAAACCCGGCCTTGCATATACATTTCCCAATGGGCACCAGCCACTCGCCCTCGGCGCTGCAGTGCATCTTGGGCGAGTTGTCGGCCTCCTCCTCGGCGTCGCTCACGCACGCCCCCTCCACCTCCACCAGCGAGGAGAACTCCGAGCCCGTCACCGTGTCCGGGAACGTGGCCAGGTTCTCGATGATGGACCAGCACTTCTTGTAGTAGACCTTGACGGAGACCAGGGCGATGCACGCGCCCACGTCCTGGAAGGCCAGGTAGAAGCCCCGGCGGGACAGCGGCCCGATGATGCGCACCTCCGTGTTCAGCTTCATCTTCCTCTCGCCCAGGTCGCCCTGCGTGAAGCTCTCGTCGGCGGCGATCGTGTCGATTTTCACGTACTGGTTCTCCCGTAAGCTCCTGCCCACCTCCGAATCCGTTTCCTGGTAATACAGGTTGAACGTCTCCTTGCACGTGCCCACCACACCGGGCAGGCTGTTACAATCCCTCAAGGTGAACTTCAGCTCCACAAAAATTCTCTGGGCATCGCCCTTCTCTATCCAGTTAGTCCGAAGCCAGTTGTTCTGATTGGGCTCCATGACTTGGCAAACCTGGTACGTGCGGATGGGCGTGTAGTTCTCGTCCAGGCCGCTGATCTCTTCCCACTGAAAAGAAGCAAACACAGTGTTTGTGAGTGAACGCGAAAGAAGTCGTCACAAGCGGAGACGGGCGAGCGGAGCGGCTGCATGACAAAGGCGCGGGGCATTCAAAGTCACAACAGACCGTGCCGGCGGACAATGAGCTTCCAGAGGAGGGAAGGCGGATTAGCAGTTTGTTGTTGATCGCGCGGGCACACCTTTCCAGAGCGATTGTGCTCGGTTTATGTGCCCGGGCTCGCATTGTTTATTTGGAAAGTTTCTCACCGCCTGCGTTTAGTCTAATCGGCCTGGTAAGTTGGCTTTGCTCTAAGGCCTTTGAGCCGGGGAGTGTCAGAGAAAAACAAAAGAAACGGCAAGAGGCGAGTTTACACGCAGAGGCAGCCTGTTACATTCTCCTGCTTGTGGACGAGCAGAGGAATGTAGCACGCCGGTCCTCCTGTACGCGTCCCCCCCCATCGGCATTACTATTCCGATCACGGCTCCCAGACATCAGAGAAAAGAAAAAATATATATATATATATATATATATAAGAGACGGAAGGGGTTACATCTGCATGCAGGGGACGCAGGGATTCTGCAGACTTACCCCATTGGGAGGATAGGAGATCCACTCCAGCTCTGTCTGCTGCGCCTTGGAGTCCAGCAGAATCACTAGTGACAGGGAAACCAAGAAGGCAGGTGGTTAAATCTCACAGGGGGGCAAGCGGGGCCTCGGCACCGCTGATACAGGCTACACGTCTACAGGCTACACGTCTACAGTACATCTATAGCGCGTTTAGCCGTGACCCAATTTCTTCCAGTAGCAGCAGAAGCAGCTAAAGCAAAAACATTCAATAAGAAGGAGGTATGTACACTGCAGCAGCAGCAGGAGCAGGAGACGTGGACCTCGTGTCTGCAGGGGGAACTTTTAGGAGACAAATGAAGACACGTATGGATATGGAGAGGGAATGGACGTTCAGGAACACCTCACGGTTTAGAGATTTGCATTTGCTGCACATTGTTTCTCACTGATTAATTTGACCTTTATCGAGAGACGGGATTTTTCGAGTATAGAGGTGCGTTAAGGTTAAAGGAGACGCTGCTGCTGCTGCCGTAGCCGTAGCCTACGTGGGCTTCAAATGAACGACAGGTTGTTTACATATATATATCTATATATATGTGTGTGTATATATTTATATAGGATATTTGATATCTCAAAAGGACCAAAATACATAAAATAAAATAACTGATAATTAACCCACGTGCGACGCTAGGCTAAGGGTTTATTCAGCTAAACGCGTCTCTGCCCCGAGTCCGCTTCACGGATCCGGACGCGTGCAGGAGCGCAAAGCGGGCACCGCGGCTGCTTCCACGCGAAATAAATAAATAAAAATAATAAAGAGGGAAGTTGGTTAAAATCGCGTTTAATGTCAGCGCGCGGTTCCGTCTCGGGATGGAGGTTGACAGGGTAGGGAGCCCGGACCGCACGGCCGTGGGAATTAAAATGATAATGCTGATAATGATACGGTCATGTTTTGGAGGAGAATGTCTGATACGGAGGGGCACGAAAAAAAAAAAAAAAAAAAAAATCCGCATATAAACACCAAGGATTTAGGATCCGGACACGCTACCCAGATAAACGCTCCGTTGTCACGCTGTAATTTTGCCTCAATACCTGCAGAGTTTATTTCTTTCTTCTTCTTTTTTTAACGGATACATTAATGACTATAACATAATCGGAACGTGCCATTTCCCAGCTTTATATTCGGTCTTTTATCATCTCAGATCCAGACAACTCCACCGTCTAGGACAGATTACGTTTACGAATCGGTCAGTTATATTTTTATTTTTTTTCCTGCCCAAGAAACTACACAGGACTGTCGGGCACACACTTTGCAAAGGAAACAAGCCTCGGAAACTGCGTCCTGACGGGCGGCGCGCTCACTTCCAGCCGGGGCGAGCCCGCAACGATCGATCCGCTGATATCAACCAGTTTGTCGTGACAGATTGTTAATCTATAGCGAGCGTGGCCGGCGGTGCCAACTGCGCACCGGAGTGGGATAAAATAAGGTGGGATAAAATGGGATAAAAAACGGGAGCGTGCGAGTCCTGAGTCCCTGGTTACGCGTTGTTTAATCGCCGTGCGTAAAAACGCCGAGAGGCTCTCTGGCAAAACAAGCCGAGAGCAGACGGGGAGCTGTCACCTCCGCACCCCGGCCTCATATGACATCCACAATCTGACTTATTAAAAATAAAAAAAGGAAAGTAGATAGACAATGCACGGAGAGCAAGAGAGAGAAAAGTCTCTAAGCTGTTTGGGAGACACGTCTCCGTGAAAACTGGATCTTATCTCGAATCGCGACGGGATGGACCAGGAGCCCAAACTTTAAGAACTTACCTTCTTTCGCATTCTGTGCTCGCGCGCTGTCCACGAAGCAGCACAAATGAAGGCAAAGCGTAATCCACAGACGCGGGACGGACGCGGAGAGCATGGTGCTGCAGCGGATCTCAATTTAAAAACCGTAACTCGCTTTTCCCACCGCCTCGCGCGCTTCCCATTGACGACGCACCAAAACCCGGCTCAATGTACCAACAGATCCGCTGTTCCCCACTCAAATAGCGTCCGCCGCCGCTGGGAGGAGACTGCGCCCCCGGTGGTGTCAGTCAAGGCGACGGGCGCGCGAGCCGGCCAATGGCGGCGCGGAGGGGAAAGCGTCACGGCGAGGGAGAGCCAGTAGGACGCGGGGAAGCGTTTTCACGTGAGGGAGGGGAGGGGAGGGGAAGGGGGAGGAGGGGGAGGGGAAGGGGGCGATGTAGATGCAACGTCGAGGCTGGTGGGGTTTTTTTTTTGGTTTTTTTGGGTTCCTTCAAAGGGAAGGCCACGGGATGCAGTTGCAGTTGGCGTCCAGGCGCAAAACACAGAACACACACCGCGAGAAGGTTGAAATAGCTCCTCTGAAAAAACAGTGAGTGTTGCACGGTGTTAAACTTTAAGCTTCCTCTATGAGTCCTTCTGCAACTTTACTAAGAGTTCTGCTCTTCTGCAAGACAAAAAAAAAAAAAGCGACACATACGAGTAAAACCTTAAAAATAGCTTTTATTAAAACACGTACGCTAAATATACGATGTAATTAGCTTCATTTTAAATAAATATATACGTCAGAGGTTGAAGAGACAGCCCCGGACAGCAGCAGGCGCATTTGAGGAAACAAATCCGGGAAACTTTTTGGCACTTACAGCTGAGTTAGGGCTCTGGCAAGTGCAGAGTTTGGCCGGACATGGCCCCAAATGCCACTGGCTGGGCTGCACATTGGCAGTTTATAGAATCTTCATGAACCACGTGACCTTTTACAAACCATTAAAGCCATCTTAAACAGGGTATATTAAAGCAAACACCAAATGTGCAAGAAATTATCATTTTAAAACTGTTTTAGGATAAAAAAAAAAAAAGCATTTCAAACGTGTTATTTTATTTAAATGTGCCCAGGTAGACGTATTTTGCACACTGCTGCATTATCCGTGTATCCGTGCACGAGGCTTCCGGGCCTTTCTAGCAGCAACTACTCACAGTGTAGTGGTGTTACTTAACTGCTCGTGTGTTTCCACGGCATAATGGTGTTTCTGTTTCAGAGCGGCTCGGCGGTCGGGGCGAGTGGATAAGATTCGCTGGATTTAACATTCACCATCACGTTAATTACAGATTTGGGACTTGAGTTTCCTCCAGGGGAGCGAAACCGCGCGGTCGCACCATGTTGGTGGTCAGGAGGAGGAGGAGGAGGAGGAGGAGGTGTAGCGGCGGTGCCAGCCTGTCAAAGATGCAAACTTCTCAGCAGCGGCCTCTGAAGAGTTGTTTTTTTTTTCTTCTTCTTTTTTTAAATATTCGACATATTTGCAGCATAAGTTCATGCTTTTTTTCCTCGCGCGCGTGTGTGGGAGGTGAAGACACGGTCTCTGAGTGCTCGGCCCGGGAATAAATGGAAAATGAACCCGCAATAATCAGCCGGTGAGAAGATATTTGGCAGCGGACTGGCGTGGGATTTCAAAGTGGAAAAGATGGGAGGAAAAAAAGCTGTGTAAGTGTTCAAATTTGGCTTCGGTGGACGCCACGCACCCTCAGTTGTTCTATTTTCGATTCAAGACGACAGATTCTTCAAAAAAATGGAAGAAAAGATGAAAAATAAGGAAGCCACAACAGAGGATCCATGTTCTAGAAGTGAAAAACATGGAATAGGTGTCCGACTGATGAGACAAATGTGGAGGCGGTGGAAATACAATAAGGATATATGAAAAAAAAAGTACAAAGATATAGTTTAATTAAAAAGTTCTACAGTTTCAGACTGAGTGCAGGCCACTTCTAATGGATTATAAGCTTTGGCGGCGTCTTTTTTTTTAAATATCTGAGCCACCTAAAGCACACGATGGCGAGGTAAATGGGGCTTTCATCCATAGAAGTTTACCTTAAGTAAGACGGGGTCCCACTGAGACAGGCCATCCACGCGACGGGACCCGACTCATTAAGTGTCTGCCGCTCCAGACGCTTTCACCATAAAGCCGGACCCACCGGGGGGTCTTTAAATGACAAACATAAACACAATTAAAACGTCCAAAGTTAATTTCTCACTTTCTCAGATGACTTGGCATATCACTTAAAAAATGAAGGCACGGAGCGCGGCTCGTTATCCTTTTATACGTACGGCATTTGTTGCAGGTCACTAATTAATCTCCATTACCTCTCAACGACAAAAAAAACAAAAAAAAACGGCTGTAATTATGGCCCACAAATATTGATTAATAAACGGCGTACATAAAAATAGACAGAAAGAGACAAGGACTCACTTCAAGGTTTATTTACATACCTTTTTATGTGTGTGTGTGTTTGTTTGTTTGTTTGGCCCGTTCATTATGCAAATTGTAGCTAATCCTTTTCGCCCTTGATGCGCAGTGGAAGTCCTGACTGGATGTGTTTTACTAATGATTGCTGGAATTAATCTGGATTAATGTTACCTTTATCATAAACTGTCTGTACGGTGCACGGATAGTCAGTTAGTGAGTGGAAATCTAGGTTTTAGGTCAACAATTCTGGCTTTGGGTCATGTGGGTCAGTGACAATAACACTTGCATTAAGGACACCAAGGCCATATGCTCATTATGTGTCTCAGAATTTAAATATTAAAGGGGAATTACCGTTTTTTACAACCTGGACCTTATTTCTGGCATAAAATACGATCTTTTACTCACCCATATAACTTTGGAGTCATTTGGAATCATTCTGACGATATTTAGATCTGTGTATATCTATATAGTGGGAGTGAATGGGGCACCGAAATGCAGCCTCTAAATAACACATTATATGCGGCAAAATTAGTTAATTTCACCAATATTTTGTTATGATACGCTAGTGCTATTCCCCGTTGAGTCCAGAGTTACCTGTTATCATCTACTAACCTCTGACCTGGATGAGCTACCAGAGTATATGCATGAGGAGCTTGTTGAAAGGAGGATGCTAAGGTAGACAGAGGAACAGTTAGCTAAAGAACAACAAACTGCTACACATCTGTGAATAGATAACACGTAAATCCAAACTCAACGGAGAATAGCACTAGTGTATCATAACAAAATATTGGTGAAATAAACGAATGTCGCGGCAGATAATGTGTTATTTAGAGGATGTGTTTCGGTGCCCCATTCACTCCCACTATATGTATATACGCAGATGTAAATATTATTCAAATGACTCAAAATGACACCAAAGTTATATGGGCGAGTAAACAATCGAAATTTATGCTAGAAATAATGTCCAGGTTGTGAAAAAATGGTAGTTCCCCTTTAAGACGAAATAGGCAACTGAAAATGACTTGCAAATTCGAAATTTTAAGGGTCAGTGCTTTTGAATAAATAAAGAAAAACATCTTCCTGGCTGATCAAGTATCTGTGGGATGATCCACAGAGGCCAATCCCCTTATGTTTGCTAAAAACATTCTGATTTCAATTGGAAATCCAGAGAGCCTCCAAAGCCGTTATAACGTCTGAAAAATGCAGCACATACTCACCATTTTAAGAGATTCCACGAAGGGTGATGGAAATCCCCAGGTCTCGGGGAAAGGATGCACACCTGTTCCCAACACAGCTATCGTGCCCCGGAATCCAGGGTCACTGAGAACCAGCCACCTGAAGGAAGGAGGTACACCCACGCTGCATGTTAATTATTCTCCCTGTGGTTCAGGACACCCTCAGACGGCCCACATCCGTTCTCTGATGAGTCACCACGAGGGAGGCCTGCACAGTATTAGGAAGGTGGTCATAATGTTATGCCTGATCAGTGCATATTTGAGTCCAACACACTAAGAGCACATTAACAAGGAGGATGCAACCTCAGCGGGCCACAGACGGCTCTGATGGAAAGTCGTTTTGCACGATGAGTCATCAGTTCTGCATTGCAAATGAACCACTTATCACACTAGTCAAGAAGGTAGGCAGGCCTAAATGTCTTAACTGGGGGACAGTCCCACATCATATGAAAATAACAAAAGGACAGAGTGAGTTTGACGAATCTGGCGAGGTTGCGCTACAGAGGAATTTAAGAAGGATCAGCTGAGCTAGCTAGCTACAGAATACAAAAGTGCCATTTCGTTTTGACAAGCTGGTCAGGTGTGCTGCACCCAGGTTTGCTTCCCTTACGTTCTGTTTGTACGTCGCCACCTTTTGTCTTTCTGTAAGTCCTGAAGTTACATGGTTGGTTTTCACTACTTGACTTTTTTAAAATCTTTACTTGGCAGGTTAGGGTTAGGTTTGGTGACAAAGGATTAGGGTTAGGTTTGGGGACAAGGAAGTAACCTTACCCTTAAAGAGAAAGTTACTCATGCAGAGGCACAGGTTAGGGTTACGTCTAGGGCTAGGTCTGGGGACGAAGGGTTAGGGTTAGGATTAGGGTTGCTTACTCCAAAGGTCTTAAAGACGTTTGCACAGTTCTGCAGAGTTAGGCTGTCTCAGTAGCTTGTAATCATACTGACCCAATGATGCTGAGACCAGATTCTTGTGTAGGTCAGACCACCTGTTGCAGGACTTCCTGTTTTCATGCGGCCGTAGTTGGTTTCGCAACTGTACGACTCCTGCTGCATGTAAAGGGGTCAGAATCATGGAAGATTTTCTGCAATACCTTTTTTTTTTCTTTCTTTCTTTGGACGAGAAATTACTTGGCCACGACAAATCCTACCCTTTGTTTTCCCTCGCATCCTGTCCTCAAACCGTGAAGAGATCGTTCAACATTCTTCAGGCATTTCGACATTCTTCCCGGTTGACGTGCGGCGCAATAACTAACGTGTTTCGAGGTTTCAGGTTCCAGGTACCCTCACCGCTGGTGTTTCTTTATCCTTCGGCTCCTTTGTAGCGGTTTCTGCCACCAATTCCTGTGGTGAATACAATGTTATCGTTGCCCGGTGGCCAGAGCTACTGGCGCTGCAAGTAAGGCTATTGAATGGGAAAAAATGTGCGTGTCTTCAAAGGATTTTAAACAACAATGCGAGTTTCCTCCTCCCTCTTCCCTGGCTTTCCTTCCATTCTGACAGGTGTAGACTTAAAGATTGACTTTCTTGTCTGTGAGATGGACTTTTTTATATGTATAAGTCAAGAGCAAGACAAACCCCAGAAAATATCCTTGCTGTTTGTGTCTTGGTAACACCCTCGCATTCACAACAACATCTGTAACCTCACGGCTAATGGGAGGAACTGTCTGTTTCGCCCCATTGTGCCTAAGCCAAACATGTTCACTGTTGCCATGGCGTCTTCTAATTAAAGTGTTCCTGTTATCCTCTTGCGGAGCATCAGTGGTATTATGCTGAGCACTGACAGTAATGAATCCGCCGTCGTCTCGCCTTGTTATTGCCAAATTGATCGGCTTGACGGAGAAACGTGTGCGACAGTCAAAAGGTCAGCGCCAGGCAGCTTCGGGGCGGCGAAACCCGTCTGCGTTGCCGGCGCGCTCTCCTCTCCGCCGGCCTCCCGTGTCTCGGCTTTCGAGGCTAATTCAGGTTGGGTGCTCTGTTGGGACAGGCAACAATGACTTGTTAGAGAGGGAGTGGTTCAGCTGTTGCAACATGATGCGCTGAGGCGAGCTGCTGCCGCAGACTGTGGACTGACGCATCTCGCAGGGCCGCTAAGTGTTTTTCTGGACCCTGGCAGCTGTGTAGATACTAACTGTGGAACATCACGCAGTCTTGTCTTATTAGTATTTGCTTCACCAGCTGCCTGTGCCTTGTGTGTATTTCTTTGGATTTTAGCGTTCCTCGAGTGGAATTTTTTTAATCTTTAATTTAAGATGTTTGTCTCTGTTGGCACCGCTCACCTAGCCTCAGCGTTACTACAGATCCAAGACGAAGGCAGGCGAGTTACTTGGACACTGCCTTAACAAGAATGCCTTAAGTGTCTGGATTAACATACCTTCCTATAAATCATCAGCAGCCTCTTATACCTCTTATACGTTGGGTTGCCGCCACTTCTCCAATTCTCATGCTAGATTTCATTCTATAAATTCACTAACTGGGGCAGGACTGGTGGCGAGGTGGTTACCACTGATGCTTCACAGCGAGAAGGTCCCGGGTTGGAATCCATGGGCCAACTGGGCCTTTTACCCTGGGTCTGCATGGGTTCCCTTCGGGTACTTCCGCTTCCTCCAACCATCCAAAGACATGCTGGTTAGGTAGGTGTGAGTGTGGATGGTTGTCTGTCTCTTTGTGCTATCCCTTACTAACTGTGGCCATCACGCAGCCTTGTCTTATTAGTATTTACCTCACCAGTTGCCTGTGCCTTGTGTGTATTTCTTTAGATTTTAGCATTTCTTTAGGCAGAGTACACCCTGGAGACCAGTCCAGGGTGTACCCCGCCTCTTACCCGACGATTTCTGGCATGGGCTCCAGCAGACCCTTCAACAGGATCAAGTGGTTACAGAAGATGAATGAATGAAAATTCATTGACTGACAATTGTTGTTGCTAGACGATCAACGGGTCAAAGAAACAGATTTACAAAGAGATCCTTTGGTCAGACACTTTTCACTCATCCGGTGCAACTCATATGTGCAATTCCCATGACGCTGCAGATGACTGACTGACAGTATATTTCTTAATTTCAACAAATTTAAAGGACTATTCCTCTGTGGGAATACAAAAATAAAGACTTCTGCCAGGTGAAAGATTCTACAGAGGGCCCCGACACAAGAGCAGTAATAAAAACCACTTCCCGCAAGTTCGTCGACGCGTGACCAATCCGCCTATCTCAGTGTCTCAGCTAAGTGACTATGTGCTTCTGGCCGCTGTGGGAGTTGCCCCGCAGTGGAATTTGGGCTCCTCGCACAACTATTTAAAATATCCCGCACAGCCCTGATCCCTTAACTCCGTACCAGCGTCTGAGCCAGTGCAGTAGGTCAAGCGGCCTCGCGGAGCAAACGCGACAATTTGTTGCGACAAAGTGGATACCTTGAAGCTATTCCAGACGCCACAGCTACAAAGGTCTTTTAACATTCCCAGAAGAATCGCATCAAGCGGGGGAAACGTCGGAAGAACACGAGCGCCGTGTGTATTCCTTCCAGAAATCTGTTAAACATTCATCCGGCGTCCTCATCAGCAGGCAGCACTTAACTCCTCTCCAGTGTTTCCTCCCTCCAGGCTCAAATTACATGTCTCAGACAGGCAGAGTCCCACAGACTGCTGAGATGTGTAAAGAAGTTGGGAACGCTTCTGCACACACTCGCGTCTTGTTCCAAAGCGACTCTCGGAGAGAAGCGAACAAGCCGTCCTCGGCCCCGGCGGCGGGAGGCCGATCCTGGCATCCAGCGGGCTTGGGTGGGGGCAAGTCTGAAGTCGGCCTGTCAGGGCCCCGGAGGAAAACACCACCCAGAGCTTTAATAGCGACCACGAGAAGCCGCCCAGAGGCCCTGTCAAGCGGCGGTTCGGGTTGTGCAAGCAGGCAATTTGCTTCTTTTTATAGATCAGTAATACGGAACGGCCGTCCCGGAGGAAATCTCAAGTGTTGAAAATTCAACTGGTATTGTTGTGGGGCAGCTCAAAGCCATTTGCACCTGACACCGTTTTTGTTGATATAATCACATTCCTGCTGGAGTCTGTCTGCGGCCGCAGTGGCGTTTTTAAAATGCAAAGCGTTTTCAAAGGAGACAGAGTAATCGTTCCACGCTGAGCCCCTCGCCCCCCCTCCACCCCCCAGCGTTTAAAGTCACATGCGCCTTGGGTTGCAATTATGAAATTGGGCTCTTCTTGCAGACAAGGAAGTAAACCACAAATCCACATTTCTTTTGCGATCCAATTAGGAGAATCAAAGAAAGACGTGCGCGTCTATTAAGCACGTTTTCGTCTGATGTCTCGCTCTAATTTTTACTTAGGTGCAGCAGAACTTTGGGCTGTTGCGTCTTAGTTAATGGGTCACAGGATGTGTGATGCTGCAGCTTGAGAGCGAGCGAGATAACAGAGCTAATTTTTGCGGTAGGAGAAAAAAAATAATAATAATAATCCTGTAATTACAGGAAGAACAACAGCCAGAATGGAATATGAGACAAAACCAGGACTAATGGAGCCTCAAATGACTCAACACTCTCACTATTTATAACACGCGACGGCAGTAATTGATGTATCCGCATTAAAGACAACCACATGTGAAGACAATCCCTTTAATTCCGGTCTGATATTTCCGCGCAAATGAAAATTAATTAGCGTGCTAATTAATAGGCCCTGCTCGCATGAGGCGCTTCTTTTGTGGTCCAACTTCCAGTGATCCCAGGATCGCTCCCATCCAGCGAGCGAAATGTCACAACGCCCGCCGCAGCGTCACCGCTCCTTTCGCCGACGCGACTGAAATCGGTGTTGACAAATGACGACTTCCAGGCGTCTGCACCTATGGGGAACACGCGGTCAGTTTCGCTCTCCGTCACTCGGCCCCTTCCACCGTCACCCGTGTTGTTTGTTTATTTAGGATTGATTAAAATGACTTCCTTTCGGCCGCCCAGAGCCCCGCGGTCGAGACGTCTGAAAACAAACTTGAAGCAGCAATTTGGGTGAAACCCGAGTCACGGTCGGAAGTCGGGAGCTCCTGTTTTAATGCAAATGTGTCAGTGACAATATGTCAGCTGAATGAATGAATGAATGTTCAGAGAGTGTGTGTATGCGTGCTGTCGCGTGTTGTCATACACCGTTAGGCCACAGTTTGTCTCCTGCTTCAAATGCTTAAAATTAATGGAAAACGTTAATAATAATGTAGTTTGGCTGTATTTTTTTTATTATACTATGAACAGAATTTGGAAAAAATTGATTCAGATCATAGAAGGAACATGGCAGACCTAAGTGACCCTAACCCAAACGTGGCAAGTTTTACCCACGGGATGCTACACGTCAATCTCCGATGAGCGAAACTGATGTTTGAAAAGAATCATACGCCAACAACTCACCTTTGTGTAACAGATGGCTCCATGTTATTCATGTCCATCCATATTCTTACACTTTATCATCTACCATTCCTATGTATATAGTTTATATTTACTTCTGTTTCTATTTCTTGTGGATTGGTACATATGCAAATCTTGATTGTTTTTTTGTTTTTTTTGTTTTTTGCTTATACTATTGTCATTGATTTATTTAATTATTATTATTGAATTATAATTTTATTTTTATTTACTTTATTTATTTTTTTATTGCCATAACTATCTTACACGTTTAATTTAATTTAATTTAATTTAATTTAATTATGTGCCACTGAGCTACTGTGACCAAGCAGTTCCCCTTGTGGATCAATAAAGTCTAAGTCTTCTCCTGATCTCTTTGCATTTTCATTGTAATGCAAATGAGCTGTGAGTCTATTTGGTATGACGGGGGCATGTAAATGTAAATTATAATGTACACTAATAACTAAACCTTAGGGGTGTGCCATCTAGGGCACCTCACGATTCAATTTGATTACGATTCAGGGGGCTACAGTTCGATTATTCAACGATTATCATTATTATTATGATTATCACAATTATCGCGATTTTCGATGCATCTTTCCCCATTCAGGATTTCTGTTTTTCTCACTCTGTGGCTACTCATACTTTTAAACAAGGTATCTTGTATCCATTAGTTAAAGTAACCAAACAAATTTATCTCCATTATCTTTTATTTAGGTAAAACCACCAAATGATCCAACACATTTTCCATCTTGGAACCAACAGGAAAATATTGTGCCTTTAGCAGCGGCCTATACAACAAAAATCTGCTCTTATTCCCAACAAATAAAGATTGCTAGTTACCTTCCTTAGTTAAACTATTAGTTATTACTAATAATCGATATTGAACATTTATGAATCGTAAGCGAATCGTTGCATCGTGATTAATCGCGATTAATCTAATAATCAATGTATCGGCAGACCCCTACTAAACCTACAGCCTTGTAATCTTCCACCTGAGTTCTTCCTAAAGTGTTGGACATTTTCATGCTACACGTAGTTCAACCATACACTTTAATTGAGGATAAAAACTGAAGCCAAGTGATCTTGGCTGCTTCCTGTATCTCTTGTGGTATCTCTTACTAGCTCTGTAGCGGTCATAACACTGGAGATGTCAAAGCACAACTGGAAACACTGTTAGTGAGACGACTGTCCAGCTGCTCATGCAGCTATAAATCTTTTTATGAAGTGAAACAGGATTAACAGCACCACTGCACTGTGCTCCTATCTATCACCCTGCCCCGGTACTGAACACACCGCACCGTTAGGAATGCTACACCTTGGCCTGATCCAAATGTAGCAACGGTGTCAGGTTGCCGAAGTGCCCCCCTCTGTAAATGAAGCTCGGTGTCGGGGTGAAGTTTAGGTTTCCAATAGCTGGGAAGAGAAGAAGGTGGCCCCCGGTTTGAATTTGAAGAACGCTCGGCAGAAAAAGTGTTTTATTTCACTGTTTCTCCAGCTGCCCGCGTCGTGATGCCGACAGTGTCCAGTTTAGGCCGCGCTCGGGGCGCGTGTCCCTCGGGCTGCCCGTCCAACGGCTCTCCTTCTTCTCAGACGCCATCTTTAGCCGTGCAGCTTGTCTGGCACTCCCGACCCATGAGAAATATACATCCTCCTTTTTCTTTTTTTTTTTTCTTTTTTTTTTACAATTGCTCTTTAATCAGCTTTCTGCACAATAGGCTGAGCAATTTAACATGCAGCTGGATGCATTCTGTGCCCGGGTCTTCTGCCCGACGGGGACAGATTTTTTTAGCTGCATCTCACCTCAGGAGAAAAAGTTAATTTTGGTCTTCCTTTTGTTAAAAATCCACCGTGCGGGGGCCGTTTTGAAATGACTTCACAAATAAGAGCCCCACAAAAGTCAAAACAACAGGAGAGTATTCTTGCAAGATGACAAAATGAAGGTATAGAATTTAAAGTCAGTATAAAAACTCAGTAAATGAAGAAGTAGGGTTAAAGAGATCCATCCAGCCACTTATTGTATCACAGATAAAAAATACAATTGAAAACAGCATTTTTGATGAGAGTTTTACAGCCTTGCAGTTTTTTTTATTCGTGCACATTGCTGCTTTGTGAGCCGTTTAGCTCTTTTCATCCTCTGACAAGTCAGGGAAAATGTGCCCGGTCCTCAGCAGGTTTCCGTTGGACCCGCAGCTTTTCAACAGCAAAGAACTCAGCCTCTGGGAGGAAACCCGCTATCATTATAACATCAATCGCTACACGCCTCCCTTAAACTCCTTCCTCATCACCGCTCATTTCAGCTGCAGCACATCAGCGCCCGACTGGAGCAGGTACTCATCCTTTAACGCTCGCCGGCTCGGGTCTGAGCGTATATATATATTAATGAGACGCCACTGGCTAGCTCCGAACTTTCTGGCTCGCCTCCGTCGTTAAAACACCCCATGTGCACTTTTGACTCCGCGTTCAGTTTTCTTTCTTGCCCTTTAGGGAAAGAAAAGGGATTATGTAAGATTTACGGGGATCAGTCCACATCCCGGCCCCCTTTGCTCCTTTTCATCGTCTGATTGGGATAATTATTGGTCAGGCAAGGGAGAAATAGGACTGCGGCTTGGAATGAGGACAGCGCTCACGCAGCACTTTCTACATTTGTTCTGATTTTGACATGCGCTGTTTTATTTGTCTGCTACATTTAGCTCAGATTTAACACTTGCACTGTGATGTTTAAGCTGTAGTTACGGGATAAGTTCTGTATTTTAGGAACTGTATTTATGTCCAGTCTTTGTGTGTGAAGTAGTGACGGGAAGTTCGAATCTTTCCCGAGAACCGTTTCTTTTGCCACGGCTCCAAATAAGAGCCGGCTCTTTCGGGTCCCGAACGGCTCTTTATTTAGTATATAGCCTGATATTTTAGCTCAACACGTCAAATACATACGGTTTGCGCGTTGATAACCCCTTTTGCATTCAGTGTTTTCATGAGAAGCCTAATAATCGTCTCATTTTGCGCCGCCATTCTTTTACAAAAGCATTCTCGCTATTGTTTAATATTTCAATAAAACCTTAATTGTCCATTCATCAACATTCATCAAATGGACACGAGCAAAAACAAAACCAAACTCAATCAACGGTATACACGTCCTTAGTTAAGATTCGCCAAAAAATTTGAAAAATCTGACACCTCAGATGAGCTGATGGGATTTCTTCTCTTCGGGAAGAGAAGTCCTCTGATCCACCACCAAGCATCGGCTCTTAGAACCGACTCTTTTGCGCGTGATACATCACTACAAATGTGGAGAACTGGACATGGTTTATCTAGTTTAGTAGACTGAAAGCTTGAAAGCAGATAGAAAGAGCACAATACACACAATTACATTGTTCGACTCTTACCTCTGCTCTAGTTTGGACCAACAATAATAACTGTAGAGCCATGATGTTAAACCTTGAATTACTAGGGCTTAAGGAAAATGGTTTTCATTTTGTTAAGCTCAATGCAATACCTTTTTCTTCTTCTTTTGGAGCACAGTGAAGCTCTCAAGGTCATTTGGAACCAGTCTCATTGTTCATTGTATACTTACCTTTCTGTAATCTATGACAGAAAAATCATCATCTGCCATCAGTTATCCTTTCATTGCTGTTCCGAACAACATTTTAGTGTCGATTGAAATATAATTGAAACTCGTTCATTCGTTTATTATTGAACACAACAACCACACTCGAGTCTGGAACACTTATAATTGTATAACAGAGTAGTTTGCCCGATGTACGCGACGGAAGCGCTGCTGCTCCTACGGTGTAGTGCGGCAGCAGTAGCGTGCTTTCATTATGTACACCGATGAGCCACAACATTATGAAGAGAAGTAAATAACATTCTGCATCTTGTGACAATCCAGTGTTCTGCTGGGAAACCTCTGGGCTTTCATTCATGTGGATGTTACTTAGACATGTAGCACCCACCTAGACCAGACCAGGCACCCCCACCCCAACCCTACACAATATTAGGAAGGTGGTCATAATCTTATGGGCTCCATCGTCTGGATTTCCTTTCATCTTTAATAGCTGTATTGTTCTGTACCTTTACCGTCTTTTACCGTCTGTGAATCCTGGAAGTACTCGTCGGTGGGGTTTGCGGTAGCGTTAGCGTGACCTCAGAGCTGTTTCGTTGCGATTACCGTAAACATTAGATCAATTTTAATCAACTCGATATACAGGGGCAAGGCGGTTTGACCGCAGAAACGTGAATGATGGCTGACTGGGCCGCAGCGTTTTGCTCCATGTTCATTTATCCAGGTCTGTTATTCAGGATTTAAGCTGAGTTCATAGTCATGTTCACAATACCTTAATAGAAACACTAAAAGGCGTGAAATACTGATTCTGCTAGTCCCACTGTGCTACATATGAGACACATGAAGAAGTACGTCCACACTACAACATGTGACGTCACAGAATACAAAACTTATTTCTTAAACTAAAGGGTAACTACTGTTTTTTACAACCTGGACCTTATTTTTGGCATAAAATACGGTTGTTTACTCACCCATATAACTTTGGGAACACCACTAACGTATCATAACAAAATATTGGTGAAATTAACATTGGTGTTTTTAGTCACGCTGTAGCCGATATGTACTATGTGGTGCACTCCAAAAGCTACTTCTCTTTACGGGCCCTTTTATTTTAACTTTTTCACTTTGATCAAATTTCAGTAGAATATGTTCATCAGTTTATTTGAAAGCCTTCACTAAATAGCCAGCGGAGATTGTAGGAACTACCCAATATTATTTCAAAGGGTTGTGTTCAGAATAGTTTATGCTCACACTTGAATGGCGTACCAAAGAATTCACATTCTTCGTTTTTATTATACCTTTCATCTTTCACTTGTTATTTTATTTAGCATCCTGAATTTTCTTTCAATTTACTTCCAGAATTTACTTGATTATGTGGTTTATCTGACTTCATTTGATTATAATCCTGTTTTGTCTGTTTAGGGCATGATTCATTCTGAAAGTGACAGATACGTAAGTTTCTTTGACAAGTATAGCTTGGACTGACCACAGAGAATGCTCCATAGCAAAACAAATATAAAGTACAAAAAGCACATGGTCTTGATTACAATGTAGAGGATGCAGTTTCAGGTTCTGTAATTTAGCCCTTGACTATGTTCACGTTGGCATTAATATGCCAGTGGCATACTTTGACTCGGAGAGAGGTCACTGTTGCATGCCCACTTCCCAGAGCGACTGAATTAGCATGTGGAAATCTGCCACTTGTTAACTTATGTGACTTTGGGTTCTGCACTGCTGTCAGATCCACAGAAGCAAGACTTTTGTTTGCTGTTCAGTGATGTAGATAAGGAGAGGGGGGGTGGAGACAGTCGCACAGTCTCAAAGATACAGTGTTTGTGCTCAGCTCTAATGCATAGTTGGATGTCATGGTGTAATGAAAATGGTATAGCGTTAATATTGACAAAGGACTAGCTCATAACTTATGTCCTTGAGTGACATAACACCTTAAGAGGCTGCTGAATTCAGACTATACCACTGTACATTTTCTGCAAGGAATGGCAGGTTTTTTATACGGGTGGGACTTTAACCCCTTCATTATGATTAATTAATTACAAAAAAGAAAAAATGTACGCGTTTAAAAAATGAATTTAATCGCAGTTTGCATTCCAAACAAGGCACAACTTTTGTCAGTGCACCATTTCCTGGTACACCGATTACACTGATGCACACATTAGGACTCGGCTAATGGCTACCAACATGGAGGAAATGCCGGCGCTGTTAGCGCTAGCAGTCCCAGTTCGAGTATGAGCAGGGCATTTTTTGTTTGTTTGTTTGTTTGTTTTTACCATTTAAAGTCCAAACTGTTCGGAAAAAGTACTTAAAATGGCACTTTAGGTCTGTTCAGGGATATTTTCTTTCTTTTCCCACTGTTTTGAATTGAAATGCGATTACAAACATTTTCCAGACTTTAAAGAGCTTGAGTTCACAAGCTCTTTAAAGCTCATGTCTGTGTCTATTATTTGATTCACACGTCCAATAAAAGCTATTTAAATAAAAAAAAATTTGCTTATTTTTATGCGATTAAAATGCGATTAATCGAGATTAATTAATTAATCGCAAAGCCTCTAACATTTTTTTAATCGAGTCCCACCCCTATTTTTTATTTATTTTTTTGAAGACTGTCTCAAATTGTTGAGCTCTTAGTACGTAATAATCAGGAGAAAGAAGGAATTAACGCTGTGTCTTTTTAATACACATTTATACAAGCAGAGCACCAAATGAGAAAGAGCACAGAAAAGAATCGACAAACTAAAAAAAAGGAATAAGCTCAATGAAGGATTTAAGAGATGTTCAGTACAGACACAGGTCATTGTAAAAGCATATGAGAGAGGAGAAAGTAAATGCTATTATACATAAAATATTTTGGAAATAAATGTACTCCCAAAAAGTGTTAAATATTCATTACAAAGTTTTAAACGAACTACGACAGTAGTAGTAGAAAAATGACGGGAGAAACTTTCTGGTATATAACGAAGTGTAACTGTAAAACTTTTGTAGCCACATTGTAATGTGTCTGATGGAAGGTGAGGATTGAAACCACACATTTGTGATAATGTGAAATCTGTCCCAGCCAGTTTTGCATTGCCCGCTCCACCTGAAAGAATGGGCCAGCAGGTTTTATTATTTCCCCATAGTAAATCCATATAGATTTGCACCTTTCAATCCATTACCGCTTGCTGTCACCAAACATATCCAGTGTGAAATAGTGTGAAGCCCGTCGCCTTCCGTGTTTCATGCATAAATCCCCCCAGTATGCCAATAAGCATTTCCAAGAGGAAGCGGTAATGGGTTTATTAAAGGCTGTTATGGGATGTCGAGGAGGAAGAGACAGTTTGAGACGCCGGTCCGACGAGGAAAATGTTCAACTGAAACTGTGATTCCATGACAAATTCATTTCTTGAACATGACATCACTTTAAGTCTTGCATGGAAATGCGACTATTTCATTTAAATGGTGAGTTCCTTGTAACCCCGTCTATTTGTATGACAGACACAGAAAAAATACCTTAAACAAGAATAAACCTGTCCAGCAGACAGCAGAGTCGTGACTAATAATAAAAACTGTTGAAAATTTAACCCGTAAACTGAATGTATTACATGTTCTCATCTATGCTGTAAATTTTTACAGGGCTGTGAGCCTTTTACTTCATTCCCACAGTATTGCTAGTACATCTGGAGACTGCACTTGGCTTCATCAGAAGGAAATTTCCTCCAGCTGCATAAGGAATATGCATTTAATGATGTTTTTACAACATGTGGCATACGACTGGTGACATATCAACTATTCTAAAGTGAAATTCTGGCTTATTTTCACACATTACCTCGGCTCAAGTTAATGCTAACTTTCCATTCTTCACTTTCGTTGTGGAGAAAATGCGTTGTGCAGATCGGAGTGTATTAGGCGGGGTGCAGTTTGCACGTCCATGCTGTTTTACAAGCAACGTTTGCATGAATAATGTGAAAATTCAATTTGATTCTACTCGTATAGCGTCAATAACAATACAAATAGTCTTGAGGCACTTTACAGAACATGGTCTGAAACCGGTAGTAGAGAAGAAAGGAGCTCGGTGCCCGAGAAAAGAAATTAGAGGATAAGCACTTGGTGCAGTAATGAGAGTAGAGGAGAGGTGCATCATCCCCCAGCAGTCTAGGCCTATAGCAGCATAACTAAGAGATAGTTCAACTTTAAAGCTTTATAAGCTTTATCAAAAAGGTCTTAAGCCTTAAAATTGAATATGTAATGACTGTCGCTGTGTTAGACTGGCGACCTGTCCAGGGGTGGACCCCACCCCTTGCCCGATGACAGCTGGGATAGGCTCCAGTAGACTCCGCGACCCTTAACAGGAATAATTGGGTACAGAAGATGAATGAATGAATGTTGCTGTGTGTGCTGAGTCTCAAACACTCCCTTTTCTTTCGGTTTGTGTTTTGACAAAGGAACCCCTGCAGAAATAATGTGCTGCCTGTGAGCATTCGTACTTGTACAGCTGCCATTGTGTTTAAAGAACCAGTTACAGTAGACTAATGGACCATTTCTGCTCACAATGACAGGCTAAATGGTGTCCGTGTTGTTGATTATACGTTTGAGTTTCCCCGCATTAATACACTGAATAGCTTAGCGAGGCAACACTTAACATACATCACGCTTGCTAACGCGTACGACGCAGGCATGTGCAGTTAGCGACAGCAGCGGCACATTTAGAGCTTTACATTTGCAGTCATTTTGGAAACGATTCGATGGAACAATTATCTCTTAAATCATTTGGTAGATTTGATCTGACGTTCAGTAGCTCGCCAGACAAGTGGAGCTGGAAGAGTTGCTGGAAAGGAAGTTGACAAGCTACGCTAACGCTATTGTCTGTATTTGAACTGCGCCGACACGTAAATCAGACTCTTGGCGTGACCCGTTCTCATGCCGCCGGTCTGTTGAGCAACACTAACAGACACAGTTACAGTGGCCAGTTTGAGGGTGCTGGTATTGTGCGAGCTGTCACATTGTCACATTGTCGTAGATTAGCGGGGTTAACGTGACGGAGCAATTAGTGTTATAATTTATACCTGTGGTTTTCGTTCTGTTTTGAAAACAGTGTGCTGGTATTTGTGGATGATTGCCAAGGGCGTCAGCGTGGTTTGCGTAAACCACAATTAAAATCCTGGCCTGGAAGCCGGCCCGAACTTCTCTCACTGACGGCATTTTTGTGGTGGATAGCTGGGCTGGGGTCACTCCGTTGGGAACTGATTATACTCTGACAAAGATCTGAGAAGTGAATTGATAGAGTGGATCCTCAAGCACGATCTAAAGCTGGCGTCAACAAACCCTTGTCATAGACATTCGCATGCCCAAGGGCTACCAAGCATTTCTGTGAAGTATATTAGTGTATATAGTAGATCAGAGAGTTGGTCTGTGTCCATATTACAGAAAGTCCGAGCGACAGTGACCAGGCATACATGCGTTCATCTCATTTCCACATCACCCCTGAGGGCAGGAGACAACGTCGACTCAAAAGATAGAAGCAATAAAAAATTGCCAGGGTGATTTGCGACCACGAGGAATCAGAGGGCGGACACACGATGAGGACGCAGATACCGATCGGTTTATGATCCCAGAGATGCGCACGCAAAAGCTGAGGGATCTTTGCCGGGGGCGGGGGGGGTTTCGCCGCTGACACGACGGGGCGCCATTCTCAAATGTACAATAATTGAAAAAAGCCATACTTCATACAATGCTATCAGATAATTAAATCTCGGGACGAGCGCGCGCCACGTCTTCCCACATGTCAGATTCAACATGTGAAATCGAAACTGCCACTCGGGCTCACAAAGGGCCGAGGAGAGGCTTTATTTTCTGACATATCGCGGCATCGGGAAGATTATAAAGAACAATAGGCGTTCCTGATTTCAAGAGCCCTGCTTAAAAACGTCCGCTGTTTAAGAAAGACAGTCGAAAATGCATTTCGTGGGTTTGAAGACGCCACTAAACTGAAGTCCTTCTTTCCTCGGCATAATAGATCTGAGATTGTACTACGTCTCCTCACGCCTCATCAGTTTTACAGTAGCTACTAGCAGGAATGCTGCCTGACATTTTCCTGGCTTGAGGGATAATGTTCGACCTGTCAAAACGGCTGAAACATGAGTGACATGCTCCGACAGCTATTAAAATACAATGGCTCCTCCCAAGCGTCTCTCTCAGCATAGATTTATGAAAATGAGGGGAGAAAATGCATTGCTTTGGAAAATGGTCTCTGTTTCCCTTGGTGGTTTTGCACAATAATTGTTTTTCCGCACCCTTGGGCTAGTCATCAGTGTAGCTGCCACATCACCACATGATATTCATGATAATCCCATTAGTCTCCAGAACTTTTATGCACAATGCGATACAGTGGGTACAGTCTTTTTTTTTTTTTTTTTTTAAATGCACTGATAGCCTCTTCTTGTCAGAGCTTGATGATGATCACTCTAGTTTTACAGCTTTTCTTTCTGTCCCGCGTCTGCTTAAGGCTGAGCAAGCTTGAATCCGAGTCTTGCACAGACACGCTGATCGCGGCGCGGCCCGTCCCTCCGCGGCGGTGAGGACATGTTTTCAAAGTGTACGCCAGCGAGCCACATTCATGCACATCGGAGTGCGGAGCTGCCCGGGCCGTGCCCAGTGAAAGCCGAAAAGAAGCCGTTCCGCCACAGTTTATGGCAGGGAAAATGTGTTGCCTCCACAAATATGCAGCTAATTGGAGCAGCAGTGGAATAACTGCTGTGGTAGATTCTGCAGCTAAACTGTCAAAAGACTTCTGTAGGTGGGCCGTGAGGGCCTGCAAAGCCTTCTCTGCTGGCCTAAAACTTCATCAAAATCACTGACTTTAATTTGAATATTTTCCCATTAATCGTATTAAATTGTTCCCAGTAGCGTATTATTTTCATTTCATGGCTTGTATCTCCTAGCTGGCTGTGTAACTTTGCCTTAGAGCTTTTATCCAATCATATTTCACCTATCACGTGTTGCCAGAGTCAAAGAAATCTGTCCTAGGCTTCACAATTAAAACCGCTGGCGGCTGACGCTTGAAATACACTGGAATGATGCTGTTCCTTTAACCAATCACATTTCAAGTTTGTATTCCAGGGCCTCCTCTGTGGCCTATGGTAGCGTCAGTGTTTTTGCATCCTCTGATTGGAGGGCACGTGGCTCTCTGCTGGATCTGCATATCTTCCAAAAGACTAAAAATGACACCAAAGTTATATGGGTGAGAGAATGACCGTATTATACGGCAGAAATAAGGTCCAGGTTATAAAAGACTGTAGTTCCCCTTTAAAACAACTTATCAAGTTACACTATCCTTTGAAAAAAAAAAAAATTTCTTGTCAAGTGAACTCACAATTCCTCACTATTTCAAATAAGTTTTCCAAGAAAAGCACTGATTCATATCACCTGTCATTTTAAGTTGAGAGCACTTCTTTAAATTTCTCAACTAGACGACTAACGCCAGTTTCAAAGTTCAGACAGATTCAGCAAACATTTATTTTATTTAGGCCATTTAGAGAAGCAGGATGTTGAAATTAGATCCACCAAAAACAGCCACTTTGAAATTCATCCCTGGTAAGGAAACTGGTTCTAAAATCCACTCATCCATTACGCTAATGGCGCCAATGTTTTTTGCTGACATTGCAGCGCCGTGGTTTAATCCTCTTTTGTAGAGCCTTGTTTCATAGGTATCATCATTTTATAGCAATGGTTCCATCTAATTAAATGTGAAAATGGAGACGGCCTCTATATTTCCCAGTATTGAAATCATATCACCCCTCCTCCTCCTCCTCCTCCCCCTCCCATCGCTTTTTTCAACTCAAAACTCTTAAAAAATTAGTTAAATGAACATTGACCGCACCACAAAGTCCAGTCAATGGATTAATTTTAATTTCATTTTTAAAAACGTATTAAACTGAGTTCAATACCAAAAACTCATCACGACTACTGGAGTTAAAGAGAAGAAATACGTTCACATAACTTAATGGGGCTGTAATTTTTTACAGTGGAGTCAACATTAAAGCACAAGTCTTCTAACCTGGACAGTCACAGACGTCATTTGTATTGGACTGCTTATTGAATGATTTTTTTTTTTTTTTAAAAAGACCCGAACAGTGTTCTCTTAGTTGAAAATGCAATGTTTAGTCTATTTGTCCTGACTCTCATCATTTCCCTTTAACCAAACCAGTTTTTTACTCTTCTTCTACTCTTGTTTTCTCCTTGCCCTCCTTGTTGTTGACGTTTCTCGGCTTTCACACCTGATAAATATCTCTCTCAGCATTCTTTCCTTTCATGGCCTGTCACTGAGACTCGGGCATGGCCGTGTAAGCTGCGAGAGTGGGCGCGTCAACTTTTTTTGTTTTGTTTTTTTTGTTTTTTTTTGTGCATCCCACCCACAGAATTTCCACACACGGGTGAGTTTTCCTCCCTTCTCTTTTGCCCACTCGTCTTTCATTGCCGCTCTCAATCATTTGTTTAGAAATACCACATATCCCATGCTGACATCTGTCAGATACAATCATTTGTCTTTTTGATGTCTCTCAATGCTAAGCAGTTCAGACATCCCATCTGATTCCTGTCAGCTTTATTTCTACCTGCAGTTTGTCATCGCAAGAATTAGAGCACATGCAGATATTCTTAGATACAGATGCTGTATCTTCCCTACTTTGCCTTTGGACATCATTCCATGTCACACATTTCTGATAAGTCCCAATAATAATTTATAGTACTGAGCAGATTATTCAACAAAAGAAAGGGTTGACGTCCTGGTAGAAAATCCCGTCTCCCAGAAAAGAAGTGTATAAATGAGTAAATGTGTTTTTTCTTAATCTTAAACGTAATTTTTTTTTACAATTTTACAATTTTACAATTTCTGGCATAAAATATGATCATATACTCACCCATATAAGTTTGGTGTCACTTGGAGTTTTTTCGAAGAAATTTTGATCTGCGTATATCCATATAGTGGGAGTGAATGGGGCACCGAAACACAGCTTCTAAATAATGCATCATCTGCTGCGAAACTCATTTCACCAGTATTCTGTTATCGTATGCTAGTGCTTTTCCCCGTTGAGTCCACCCCGCACCCGCGTACAAAATGTTGGTGAAATTAACAAGTTTTGCCGCAAATAGTGTGTTATTTAAAAGATGTGTTTTGGTGCCCCATTCACTCCCACTATATGGATATACATATCTCCTGATCGACTGCAGATTAACAGTTATATGGGTGAGTAAAAGATCGTATTTTATGCCAGAAATAAGGTCCAGGTTGTAAAAAACAGTAGTTCCCCTTTAACCAACGGACAGTATGTTAACTCAATGACTCACAACAGCACGGATGCAAATCCTAGTCTCTTGTGTGCAAAACCAAACAGCCCAATGACCAGAGATTATTTTACATCACAACCTTATCAGGAAAATAATTTAGTTATGTATAGCGATAATTGTCTGTGGGAGAGGGTTGTGGTGGCTTGCCTGCCTGAGGTGTAAGTGTAATACCTGGGGTCTTTCTATATATTTAGGTTAAAGGGCTGTTGCTCGATTTGCTATATGCATTTAAATCAATGAAGCAGAAAAGAAGAAAGATCTTAAGCAGACAGTTATTATTCAAGTTGCGGAAGTTGGATGGTCCCTGATGAAGAACAGAGAGCGAGTACAGAATTACAAGAACGCTTGCATATCAATAACCAAGGGCCAGATTGCTTAGACATATGATCTGAGTTTTAATGGCTCCCAAAGGACGATTGTCAGTGATGTTGCTCATCCTCCCAGACCTCCTTTACAGCATCACTGTCAGGCTAAAATTTCAAAGTCTAACCAAAATGACATTAGTAAGCACACTCATTCTCCCAGAGAATTAACTCAAAGGAACTTATCAGAGAGGATTAAGCCCACTCTCTGTCGACTACTCTCAACTTTGGTAAAAAAAAAAAAAAGTCTGGAATCTGAATTGTTATTGAATCCCCCAATCTGCATTCCTGTTGCTGTGAGGTGTTCAGGAAGTTCTGGAGTCAGGAAAGCTGCTGTGCATGCATGAAGGTTAGCGTCCAGCCGCTCTTTCCACAGCACTTCCTTTGTTTGTTTGGGCTGCTTCAGGTCCACCTATGGAGGCCGGCTGGCCCAAGGCCGGGTGCTATTTCTGAAACATTTTCTGTAGGCCTGCTGTTTTCACATGACTTCCCTCACCGGCACTACCAGCAGGTATAAATGGCCAAGTTGTGTCATTTCTAAATCTTTCTTTTTTTTTCTTTCATTGCTTTTGGAGCCATATGTCCACACCAAAACATCATTTTTAAAATCTGGCCTCTTTTCAAAGTAGCTTGCAGCTTTCAGATTTTAAAGGGTTAAGGTTAGGGTTAGTTGTGAGGGCCACAATCCCAATTTTGCATGTACTATATATAATAATAATAATAATAAGAAGAAGAAGCTGTATTAAGGAGTAAGCAGGGTAAAAAAGTTGCACCAAACCACCTCCAACATATTCCGCAATCAAGTATTAAAGATGTGTTTAGTTGTAAAACTTGTGATCATGTCGTGAAACGCCTTAGCTAAGCAGTCATAACTTGGCCAGCTGCTTGTCTGGCACTCTTGAGATGTTGGCCGTGATGCAGTTTGAATGTTTGAGTGAAAGCAGACAAAACACATAAATCCGCGCTAAACGTTCACATTTGGACAGCTTGGCAGGTTGGCGTTTACTGCACACGTGCTTTTTGAGGGCGTGCATTTGAGCGATCGGCGCTCAGCAACGCACCACATCTGTTTTCCTGCGTTGCAGCAAAGCACACGACTTCTCCGACCATTGCCCAAACAAGACTTGCACCATAGAAAGTCTGCCTTTTCACTTGAGGTCATGCCACACCTGTATTTGCGAGGCTGGCATTTGCCACACACGTGCTTTTGGAGAGCGTGCATTGAGGGCGATCGGCACTAGGCAACGCACCACATCTGTTTTCCTGCAAGCGCACGACTTCTCCGGCCTTTGCGCAAACAAGAGTTGCACCACAAAAGGTCTGACTTTTCACTTGAAGTCACGTCACTCCAGACTCATGGTCTAAACTTTCACATCGACGTTTATGATGCACTTCTACGACGTGATCAGGTCCTTAATCACTTGTCTGTGCTGACTCAGATCCGTCTGCTTTGTTTTTACCGTATGTGACAGGAAGGCTGAGGTGTGGGTTTTCCTCATTCGGCCGAAGCCGTGACTCACTGGTTGCGTCGCTGTGATGTTAGTATAGCAGATTATCAACAGCTGGGATGGGGCAGGTAGAGGCATGCTTACTAAGATATCACCACACATGTTATTTACTGCTAAGGTACACAATATGATACTGTAATGAGTGTATAACATAAACTGAAACTACTGCTTATAATGAATCATGTGTTAGAGGTTTATACCGTAGATTGGATGAATCTTATTTCAGTAAACTTTATATGTGTTGAACAAATTACATTTATCATTCCAGTCTTAATGGTTAATTGTTATCATTCAGTTGGTACAATGGTTTGTCTGTGAACAATGAAGGGTTTGCGGAACAATAGCCCTAACCCCATCGCATGATCACATGGACAGAGTACACACCTTCACTATTTGAGTAAAAGTACAGATACTCCTGTCAAATATTGCTCCAATACAAGTAAAAGTAGCTTAGTAAAAATTTTACTAAAGTAAAGTACTAAAATATTTGCTTAAAAAAATAAAGTAAAAGTATTTAAAAAGTATCTCAGGAAATACATGAAAGGAAAGTAGCTTTATTGTCATTATACAATCCACAGCCTCTCTCTTTATACAAATAAGTTTAACAAACATTAAGCTAGCTAACGTCAGTAGCTACTTTACATGCCGCGACGAGCTTTTTCATGTTGGAAGACGAGTTCTTGTAGGCCGTGATATAATTTGTTCGCGGTAAGCACAACAAACATTTAAACTGAAACGAATCAGTTTTTGTGGCAAAAATCTCAAACATGGGTTTGACGTAAGGACACGGGTGCTCAGTGGGGGTTTCTCCAGTTTCTTCCTGCATTGTACGGATGGTATGGTAAGACGTAGCGAATCAACAAATCGGCAGAAACAGTTTATTTTCTCAGAATTTTGAAAAAAATAAAATAAAATAAAAAAATAATCAGCTGACGTAAGCTCAAAAGTAGTGAATAGCGAGAGCATCAACGGAAATGTAGTGGAGTAAAAAGTACAATATTTGTCCTTCAAATGTAGTGGAGTGAAAGTAAAAGTATCCCCCAAAAATAATACTCAAGTAAAGTACAAATACTCAAAAACTGTACTTAAGTACAGTACTCAAGTACATTTACTTCCTTACTGTCCACCACTGATCACATGTAACCCTAACCCTAACCCTAACCCTAGGTGTGACATTGTGACAGTGAAGTGCATTGACTACCAGCAGGTAGAAATGTGCTATATATTGCAATTACAAGACCATTTACCATTTAAATACCGGTGTATTTATAGTCTACCCCCTTAGATATGTCATTGGCTATTCATAAAATAACATTAATGATGCCAGACTGAGCATGGTAGTCCTCAGAAACATGGCTATCCAACATCTTCTGTGTTATCCCGAGGAATTCCCTGGCAGGATGAGATATGCATGTGTCTCTTCTGGTTTTACACAAGGGTCTTACAAGGTGGAACACGAAGGAACTGTGGCTTCGCTCCAAGTAAAGGGCAAAGCCTAGAGAGGAAACTCATTTCGGCCAGGCCCCTATCCAAACCCTATAGCCCCATGTACTGTAGGTGAGAGTTGTTTGCTGTTGCAATAGAGTTGTATTTTTTTTACGGCCTGAATCCATCATAGAGTAACGACGCCAAATGATCTTGAAATGATCTTTATTTTCAAGGTTTATCAGGCGTGAGCATGTGGCACCGAGGTCTATAGTGTTATGAGACAGAGTCGCAGCGCTTTGGAACGTCAACACACGTCGCTCATATATTTCACAAACTCTAATATTTCTAAACTGCGTGGAACAAGGTGTCCAAGCTGCTCGGTGTCAGCGCATTGTCCGGCAGTCAAGTTTGATTTGCCAACCACGTGGATAACATAGATGCATAATGTGCTGGGTACATGGATACATCCTGCACCTACATACACATTTAGTTTATAAGTTTATATATGCTTTGGCACCGGCCCTTCAGCAACAGTTGAAATCAGAAGTTTAAATAACCATAGCCAAACACATTTCACTCAGGTTTTTACAACAGTTGTTTAATCCTACTGGACATTCCCTTTCTTGTGTCGGTTAGAATCACTATTTTATTTTAGGAATGTTAATTTGGTCTTTGGTAGCATTGCCTTTAAATTGTTGAACTTGGGTTTCGGTTTGCCTTACAAAAGGCTGCAGGAACTTTAGCACATTCTTCCGCACAGAACTGGTGGAAGTCAGGTTTGTAGGCATCCTCTTTCTGACCTTTTCAGTCCTGACCACTCATTTTCTTCTGGATTGAGATCAGGACTTTGCGATTGGCCATTGTAATACAGCGACTTTGTTGTCCTCGAGGCATTTTGCCATAGCTCTGGGAGTGTCCTTGGGCTCTTTGCCCGTTTGGAAGAGTCATTCATAATCAAGCCTGCACAAACATCCTGGCTGATTTAGATGTTGCTTCGATATGTCTGTTTATCAGTTTCTCCTTCAGCAAAGCGCCAAATAACATGATGGTTCCACCCCTCTGCGCCACGGTTTGGGATGGCGTTCTTTGACTTGCAAGCCTCCCAAGTTTTTACTGCAGATATAATGATGTTCTTTATGGGCAAAATGTTGTGGCCAAATGTTGTCTCATTTCTCCAAAAACTAAAGTCTACGTTCCATTGCGCAGCTGCAAACCTTAGACCTCTGTCTTTTTTGTGTGCCGGATCTAGAGCAGTGACCTCGTCCTTTCTGAGCAGTTATTTCTCAGGTTATGCCGATGTAGGACTTGCTTTTCTGTGCTTATGATGTAGGTATGTTTGTACTGGTTTTATCTGGTGTATTCTCAAGGACATTTGCTGCTCTTCTGGGACTGATTTGTACTTTTTGGTTCAACATTATGTTCAGCTCCAGGAGATAGAACGTGTGTCTTTCTCGAGTTGTATGATGGCTGCATCATAATGGGATTTTCATCCCATTATGTCCAACAAAGAGGCGCTGAGTTTGAAGGACCTCCATTTGAAGGCCTCCGCCAGAAGCTTATAAAGCCAAGATGTAAAGTTTCTACAGAATACATTTAAACTTTTGATGATATTCAACCGAGAGGAATGTAGCCCAGCTAATGGATTCAGCTACCTACTATGATTCTTAATTCTATATTTTGCTTTTAACTTTTGAAGTTTGAGGTAGACTCAAATAAAACACAGTCTCTCAATGTGCTTATCCCCACTGCTGATGTTGCGGTTTGGCTACGCCAAGTCTTCTTTAGCCATCGGTAAAAAAACAAAACAAACGAAACAAAAACAGCCAGGGCATCATTTGTATTCATTTTTTACAGTTCAAATTTCCATTGATTGAGTAAATGCGGCAAAAATGCAGCTCAATTAGACAGTTATCATTTCATTATGCACATACTGCTGTCAATAATGTTGATATCTGCAAAGGAGTTTGTTAGCTCGCTGCTAAACACTGGAGGCCTCATCCCTCCGCTTCAATTAATCCACACTCACCACGAGCACTGAGAAAATAATTGCGTTTTCACATTCCATTATTTATAATTTGATGCAAAAAAAACACACAAAAAAAACACAAGTGCTAATCAGGTTGAAGTAAACATGATCAAATAAGTGGAAGAGAGTACTGTAGCACGGAGAAGATATTACAATAATGAGTGTGTCATTTGGGAGTTACAGTAAATCAGCCAGAGGCTTGCCCAATACTAATTTATGCACTTCAGAGACCCCGCTGATGTCTGCTGGATCACACAATCCAGTCTGAACTCCCATTGGTCACATGGCACTTATCTCAAAGAGGATTATCATTAACCTCTGCATACTGGACAAATTCCCTACCCGCCTCCCTCATTGTCTCCACCTAATTATGCCCAAGTTTAATTGGCTAAATAAATCACTGTTTTGCCTTAACAACTTTGGTGTCAGACACGTGTCTTGGACTAAATAGGCGAACAAGGATATTGAATCCTGAGGTCATCAGCGCATATGGGAGAACCAACGGGGTCAGCTGAGTTAGGATAAAGTACTTCTAAGTTCTAGCGAGCCACAATCTTCTGGCCCCCCCAAGTCCCTGTATAGCTTGCAAAAAGCCAAACCAGGGCTTGCTGAGTTTGTGTTTGGACCAGCTGAGTTTGGTTCAGAGCAGTCATGCCTCTAATGAATGTACAGAATGGTTATAGGGTTTTAGGTGTTAAAAGTACAGAGGTGATCACGGATTGGGTCGATTCCAACAAAGTTGGAACGACAAAAGTTTGGACGCCAGTGTTAAAGTTCTCAGTTTGTGGCAACATGTGAGAAATGGCCAATCGTAATGCAGCATGCAACGACAAAGATTATACACCAATCAGGCATAGCATTATGACCAACTTCCTAATATTCTGTAGGCCTCCCTTGTGGAGATTCATCAGAGACTAGACATTGGCCTTCTGAGGGTGTCCTGTGGTGGCTGGCAACAGGATGTCCTAGGAGATGAGGGGAGGGGCCACTGTGGATCTAGTGAATTTGGAGGCCAGGTCAACACCTTGAGATGTTCTTCATGGTTTTTAGTTTTAGCAGGGTAGGGGTGTCTGGTCTGGTCCAGTTGGGTGCTACATGTCAAAGCAACATCCACACCAATGAATGCCAGGTCCAAAGGTTTCCTAGACGTAGTCCAGAAGTTTTACTGTAAAGAGGCTTACTGGAGAAGAACACAATGACGTCTTGACCAGAGAGCTGCTCTCCTCTGGAACAGAGTGAGAGGACTATAATGAACATTTTAAAAGTCAGTCAAAGTCAATCCTATGTATTCCATGTCTGTATGGGGCTACAGTAAGACACTGCACTCAACTGAACTCAAGCTGTCAACATGGGTACATTAAAACGAAACTTTCTCCTAACCCTAATGACATTCTTCCTGCATGGAGGCGACTCGACTTCACAGAAGCAAAAACACAATAAATACATGTCAGATGCTTTGTCATGATTGCCCCATGAAAACAAACTGGATCAAGGTTAGATGCAACATATTGCATTGTATTTTCCCCTGAATCTGAGCAAAGTAGAACAACATAACTACTTTATTTAGAAATGAAACATCCAGAATAAGACAAAAACTCTGTGAGTCAATGCATGTTCCACACGGCAACAACCACAGGTTGAAACTGAAGTCAGTGCATCAAGTTCCTTTAAGGACTTAATCACTTTTCTCCCACAGGTTGTTATAATGTCATTAGTTAAATACACGCCCATTCATCAGTCATTTTGAAAACAAATCTATACAGCTGGAATTAATAATGATTACCATTAAGTCATAACAAAGAGCCAGCAAGCACAAAAAGAGGACCTTCAGAAAGTGGAATGCAGTCGTATTATTAGTACATGTGGTTTACCTGCAGTACGTTACAAGTCAAAATGTCGGCCATGAAAAAAAAAAAAAAAGGTCTATTTAGGATTGAAGGAGATGGGTGTTTGGGACTGTCCTGATTGATATTCCTGGTTTGGAGTGACCGATCACTCCATCGCATCACTTTGTTTGCACATTGAATCGTGATGAAACTACTGCAATTCCATTGTCACTCACTAGGGGCTGAACGACTTCCGACTTTTTAAAGTCGACTAATACGTGGTGAAAGTCGAGTTGACATTGACTAGTCGATCGTGTCACACATAAAAGACACAGTAGTAGAAAGTAATTCTTTGCGACAATGAAATCCAATATTCTTGACCTGAATACATATACATAGCGTCTCAAACAAAGGAAGCTACGGAGGCTTTTCTGCGAGGTAACTGAAGCTTGAACACGGGCTACTGTCGGTCGTAGACCACGTCAGCGCCATGAACACAGCCAGTCTGATATTTCTGATATGTGGCTTTCGCTCAACAAAGAATAAATAAATAACCAAGCTCTACAACTACAGCAACAACAGTCCTATACAAGTCGGTACTATCAGGATAGTGTAACGATAAATCGTTAAATCTCCGAATCGTTTTCCATGTGTAACCCTAATCCTAACCCTAAAGGTCTAATAACTTGACAATGAAATGAAATTCACCAACAAATTGTGGATTAGCAGCCTTTCTTTGATGAAGTTGTGACCGTTCCTCTGCTAGCGTTAGCGGATGACTTTTCGGATGAGTGTGTATTGCAGCAGTACTTCATATTGTACTTCAGAGCTGACTTAGGCCTCGTCCACACGTACGAAAACGATCTTTTTCCTATCCGTTTTCGCTGGTACGGTTTCAAAAATATCCGCGTCCAGACCGGATTCGTCTTAACACGGCTCAAAACGCTACTTCATATCCCAGGTCTATAGGCGGCGCTGTTTCAGTTTCAGAAATTCACCAAAAACGGAGAGGAAGAGGTGGCGCATGCGCATGAAGCTTGAGCACTGTTTACAAATCGGCTTTAGAAGAAACCAAACTCAAGGAAAAATTAGATTTTGCCCTAGTAACCATAATAGGCTCAATATCTTCTCCAGTAGTAACGCAAGCATGTAGTCCGCCATTGTTGTTGATGTTGTTATGAGACGTTTCGCGGGATATAAGAGGTGGAAGGCTGCTCGAGGGGTGTGGCGATGGTGGCGATGACATCATCGTTTTCCAAAATCTCCGGTTTCAACTGTCCAGACGGATTCACAAGAAGTGCGTTTTCGAATTTATCCACCCTGGGACCCGGTTTCAAAAAAGTGCGTTTTAGGGCTATGCGTTTACGGGATTTGTCTGGACGATCGGCCAAAACGATTAAAAACATCTGCGTTTGCGCAAAAATGCGCTTTCGTGTGGATGGCCCCTTACATTTAAGCTTCATCTTAAGTGAAGTATTTCCACACGCTTTGTGAACATTTGCGCTGCTTGGTTGCTGCGATAACCCACTGGGCTCCTCACCTCATCTTCGGAGGCGTTGGTGTTGTTATTGTCACGTGATCAGCGACTATTCGACTAGTCCTGCTTGAAGCATCATGGCTCAGCAATAAAGCCGACTAGTCGGTGCAACTCCTACCATTAACCCGTCCACGCCACCTCCCATTGTGTTGACAATGAAGAGTTTGGCAAAGCATTGGTTGGCGTGATCACTTGCTGTGTCCAATCTATGAAAAGGTCTCTATCAGGCATTACTGTAGCCACATTAAACAGGAATTATCTTTAAGTGAAAGTAAAAAAGTCCAACATTCACATCTATCATAGAGCACATACTGTACAAAGGATTACCCTAGATTGATGCGATTATGCCTTAGCTTAGCTCAAAATGGGCACTGAAAGGATTCTTGGGTTCTGTGACATACCGCTAGTGAGAGATGTAAGCCTGTTAGAGCTTAGGTGTGCGCTGAGCACATATCAAATGGTAATGTGTTGTCAAGCATGAACCTGGAATACTGAGGGCAGGATTGGAGGCATGAATCTCTTCTCATTTCTCTGCCGCCGAGGTTTAAACGCTGTGAATAACCCGTGCCGGAGGATCTGGGTTAGACCCAACCTGCAGTGTATCTCTGAAATACCTTTTTAGATCTGTCACAGATGAAACCCGTGTTTAATAAAGGCAGTGTGCTGTCAGCTCATAACCACAGAAAGGTTTTCACACCATAACGGCTTATCCGGGAGGATTTTCCTGCGCCTATGCATCTGCTTAAGATTGCCTTAAAGATGGGGTTTCTCTCCTCTTTTTTTTTTTGCGAGTCAGGAAGTCGAGCGCTTAGGCGAACAGCGTGGGTCTTGTTCTATGTGGGAGTGTAGGTGTGTTAGGGAGTAAATTGCTTTGACGCATACTTTACCAACTATTTCTTTGCGATAGAAACCAATGAATAAAAATCAGAAGCCATTTGCTGTCCAGAAGTGAGCAGTGAAGGACAGAAGAGGCACTTTTAATCCATGTAATGGGTTATTGACTTTGACCCCAGGGGGAATATATTAGCGGAGACGGGATGACGTGTTTTTTTTTTTTTTTTCTTTTACTTACACTACAGTTCAAGCAATAGAACAATCCAAATGGATTTACACCGTTATTTTCTCGCCTTTACTCGTGTTCATTTGGGATTCTGACACAAGTGCAGATAAGCCATTAGTTGGTAAGGACTACAGAATGTCTCTGTAGTAATTTAATGGTAGAAATACAGCTTAGTACTACTTCTACCACCACAACTGCCTCTGTTGCTTGGTACGTGTTTTTTGCTGCAAGGGGCTGAGCAAGTCTCCTGTCACTCTCTGCAGTTTACAGTCAACTGTACCACTCCTGCACACACTGTGGAGCCATAAACAGTATGACTCACATGTGAGGCACACATGATTAACATGGATTATGTAGCTGTGGTGCAAGTCGAGGTGTGGTGTGTTTGGGTGCTGAAAGAGCAGTTCTTACAGCCGTCACGTCGGGTGTAGACGTAAAGGCCTGAGCGGCTTTAAAAGGTGGTCCCAACGGTCAGGACGGCTTGCGCTGCGCCCCCCGGCCAGCACTGCCGCCGCCAAAATCTGCTTAAACGACGAAGCGGCGACTGGTTATTGAAGTATGCGCTGGGACAAGTCTGATCCGAGCAGCAAATTACGGGATTTAAAGGATTTGAGAGTCATGTCTCGGCACTGGATTCTGCAGGTCGTATTCAGAGAATCTGGAGTTGAAGTCTCGGCAGGTCGGAGCCGTTTTGTGGCAATGTGAAGGACTGACATTGGATTAGCTAGGAGATGATATTGTTTGGCTTACATTACCCTGTGAATTACAAAGAAAAAGTGCAAAGATTTGAAGTGCTTTTGATGTTTAGATTGTTTTTAAGGCAGTTCCAGAGAACTGTTTACTGTGTGCATGTTGCGGCAACCCTACAGCTAACCAGCCCAACACTTTTTTTTTCTCTTTTGCCCATTTGAGTCACGTGTACAAACCAAGTGACAACAGAAAGCATATTTATCGTCCATCAGTGTTTTGTACGTGAAATGCGACTCTGCAGCTGGTGTTCCTGCTCGCACTGACGACTGCCTTCTGACTGGATGCTGCCACAGATGTCTTAATGACCAATTTGCATATTGCGTAAGGCGCTATTAACTCCACTACTTTTACATTTTCACTGGAGCGCCCAGCTCAGCAGCTCACTGCATGCATGCGCTGATCAAACGTATAACCGGCATATACAGAAGCTGTACAGGTGGAACAGCAAATGTCTAATTTTCTGTGACTATACAACCATTTAGTAAAGTTCAGTTTTTCACATAGTTAAAAAATTTGTAGTCTTTGCCTTAAAGGGGAATCACTGTTTTTGACAACCCTGGGCCTCATTTCTGGCAAAAATAAATAACAAATACGGCAGTTTACTCACCCATATAACTTGTGTGTAATTTGTAATCATTTGGGAGATAATTAGCTCAGAATAAATCCTTTTAGTGAGAGTGACTGGGGCACCGAAATGCAGCCTCTAAATAATGAAATTGCCGTTTTTTACAACCTGGACCTTATATCTGGCATAAAATATGATCATTTACTCACCCATATAACCGCAAATAGACAACAGGTAACTCCGGACTCAACGGGGAATAGCTTTAGCATATCATAACATAAATATTGGTGAAATGAACGAGTTTCGCAGCAGAAAAACGTGTTTCGGTGCCCCATTGACTCCCACTATATGGATATACACAAATCTAAATATTGTCCGAACAACTCCAAATTACACCACAGTTATATGGGTGAGTAAAAGATCGTATTTTATGCCAGAAATAATGTCCAGGCTGTAAAAAACGGTAATTATTCTTAAAGTAAGGTAGCAACTCATCTAAGATATTACATAGTTGTAATCGCCTGACTTCATATTCTCATGCACACAAATAATCTGTATCTTTTTATTTACTTGTGTTTTATATAATGCTTTATAAGCATTTGTTTGGCTACAGCGATGTTATACCGTGCTAACAATAAACTTGCCATGTATGCTTAATTTCTAAGCTATATGAGCTATGTTCAACGTCAAAAAAGTCTCTGAGTTTACTTGGATTGATACTATACAGTGCACGGTGTGTTGTAAAGGCTTCTGCAACAGCTATTCATTTCAAAATTCCTCTTAACAGTGCTGAGGAGAAGTCATCATTGTAGAAAACTATAGAAATGTGAGGATGAAAATGTGGATGTTACACCACTGTTGTTACACAGAAACGCTCTGAACGAAGTGAACGCAACGCAGAGTTCTGCTTTTTCATGAATAAGTACAGATAGGCAGGGTTGTGGGTGTCTTTGAGTAGAATATAAAACCTTATGAATATAAGGTGCAAGTGAGGAGTGAAAAAAACTCTCATTGAATTGTAAAAAAACAAAACTTTCCAATCTGAAGTCGATGAACACGATGCATGAATTCGAAATCCACCCTTGACTTACTTTGTCCGGCACTGCCCGTAAACCTCAAACACACACTGTCCCCATATGAAGAGTAAAAAATCACCTGTGGGCAGCCGCTAGCTGACTATTTTCTGAAGCTGAATAGTGTTCGTGATTCAACTGATTGTCGCCGCCATAATCCCGTGTCAAAGTTTGTTTTAATTATAGAAAACAGGTGTTGCAGAGCAAGAGACAGATAACAGAATCATCAACCGCATTTGCAAAACAATGAACATAATGCAACAGATTTGTCCGTCATTTGAAAGACTTGCATAATTATGCTTCCGTTGAATAATTCTCCATAATTACTCATGCACTAATGCGCACCAAGAATAGAGCAGCGAGCGGCAAGCCGTCAGCGAGCAAGTATGTTTGCTGTAATTGCCGTCCAGTCTTTTTAACCTCCAATTTGAAAGGGCAAATGTATTTAAATCGGCATTGTATTTCCAAATTCTCATTTGGGTGCAACATTGCTGAACAAAAATGCGGGAAATGATATCAAATCAAGGTAATGACAAAGACCACATTCACGCCGAGGCGGGTTGGGGGTGGGGTGGAGGGGGGTGAGGTTTGGTCCTACCCACACAGGCATTTATTCAGCGTGAGCTCACAGAGGGATCGCAGACATGGCTGATTTTCTTCTCTGTTCTTTTTATTCTTGAAGTAATTGAAGGTTTGCTTGGAGTTCAAGTCGCTTCGAAATGCTGTATGGCCTGGAAGCTATTCAATATACACTTGAAAACAGCACCAATTGAAACTTAAGTTTAACATGTGTTGTCAGAATTTTTTTTTTTTATTTCTTTACCTTTTCTTTTCTTTCAGAGCAGCAATAGAAAAACTTCACATTAAATGCTTATTTTTCTCCTCAAGGCTGAAAGCTGAATGTGGATCCATTTGGCCTGGAGAACCTGCTTAAGCTATGGTCAAGCTCCAGTCAGTTCTTGGCAGCCCCACAGGGCCTACAAGGTCTGGCTGAGGTGTTTTGAGCCCCGGCATTGTCAGTTTCTGAGTCCTGTCTGGGAGAAGAAGACGCAGACATACCTGCTTTTTTTTTATTTTTTTTATTTTTTTCCCCCCTCCTAGCAGGTGCCAACACCTGAAGGTAAACAACATACAGGAGGGCAGCAGGGTCATAGCAGCGTCTGGACTCAGCCTCTCCCCACAGACCGAGCCTGTCAGAGCCTGGATCTGGCCTGTCTGGGGCGCTGGGAGAGGCTGAGCCACCGTGGCACCTGGGCTTGACACCGCATCAAGCTCCGGGGCAGGGACTGTCATCGAGAAGAGGGCCGCGTCCTCCAAATCCTCAGTTTTAGCACGCGGACCCCTGTGCAGCGGGGCTCATGTTTTGGAGGCCCCCCCTGGTCGGAGGCCAGAGGTGGCTTTGTTGGGGGCTAAAAGGGTCTGTCAAATGAACCCATAATCCTTTCCTGAAAATTTATGGGTGAGGAAGAGAATGGGAGGGTGGGGGGTGCGTGGGCGCACTGTCTCGCAGGGTGGCGCCCGGGCATATTAAGGTTGGGGACATCCAGAACCCCGCATCAACAGTCTCATCTGTAGCCCCGCAGGTGTCCTTCTCACTCTGCAAACTGCTGTGGAGGCAATAACGGCGGCCGTGCTCCTTCTGCAGAGCGGAGAAACAAAACACTGTCAAAACAGTCAGCATGAGTGAAGAGAGAATTGAGTTCCATGTCTGAACAGACAGGGACACCATCAGCAGAAATCGCATGAAAGTTTTTTTTCTTTCCCCCCCGTTAGTTATTCTCACCACATACCTTTCTCTTGTCAGTATTGCGGTCACATACACGCCGACCTGCTTTGAGATGTTGTGTATCGCGTCACGCACTTTCCTTTATGTGCTTTTACTTGTCTTATCTTACATTAATTTTTTGGTTCTGCATTTCTTGGATGTTTTTCCTACATGCTAGCAGCCTCAATGCCCAATTTCATGTTGAGTAGAGTGAGGCTTTTGCAGTCACAACCCTCAACCCTGATGAGGGCTGCTGGAGCATGCTACCCTTTTAAGAAAAACTTTAAGCTAGCTAGCTTCTCTTTATTTAAATGAGCCTTTCTGTGGGGAGTTTGCGTGTTCTCCCTGTGTCTACGTGAGTTCTCTCCGGGTACTCCGTCCGGCTTCCTCCCACCGTCTAAAGACATTCTGGAAGAAGTTTCCTGGCAGATAATGTGATATTTAGAGGCTGCGTTTCGGTGCCCCATTGACTCCCATTACATGGATATATGTAGCGCTAAATAACGTCATAGGTATGTAGCTAATTGGCGTAGAAGTATAAACCACGCACTCAACGGGGAATAGCAAGAAAATATTGATGAAATGAACGTGTTTTGCGGCAGATAATGCGTTATTTAGAGGCTGCGTTTCGGTGCCCCATTGACTCCCACTATATGGATATATGTCCAAATAAATATTGTCCAAATGACTCCAAATGACACCAAAATTATATGGGTGAGTAAACCATCATATTTTATTCCAGAAATAAGGTCCAGGTTGTAAAAAACTGTAGTTGCCCTTTAATGTAAAAGGCAAGACAACAGTTCAAGTTGTCTGAACTTTGTCATGTGCAATGAAAGCCAAGGGCTAATGCGAAGCAGATTAGGCTGGTAAATGGTTATGTAGAGGACGTGAAGTATGAGGCTTCTACATCCTCTGCCAGAGACGAGATCGACAGCTCTGTGTGCACCGATGAGAGAACAGCACTGCAACGTCCACACGCTAACACATAACAGCGATGGAAATGCCATATTTCCATCATGTTTTTTCAGCATCAGAGCACCAGACAATGAACTGCACCATCTGGCGTAAAATGTAAATTTTATCCACTCAGTGCTGGAGCATTGTATGAATTAAAAATGCAATTTCTAGGGTTGCGGAGTCGCCCGGTTGACTATGACAAATGAGGCTTGCTAGAGGTCTTCCTGGAAATACAGCTGACCTACGGAAAGCGCTACTGTTCGTGAACCAGATGTGCTTTTGAAGAGAGACGTCGCCAAAGGAGACAAAAGGTTAGCGCTACCTGGCCCAAATAGGCCAACTGATAATTATGTGCTTGACCTAAACAGACCTGAACAATAAGAGACCATCAAGAGCAGCGGTAGCAGGAGTTTGCCCTAATTAACTTACAGCCAAGGCCAAAAGAGCACGACATTTGCTTCTCTTGCGGTGCCCCGGAAGACGCACATCTCCAGTTATCTTGTTGTGGAGGCTATATGATCATGACTAGGAGGTGGGGAGCTCAAGGCTACAAGGCTGTGGATTTATTTAGGAGACTTGAGGAGAAAACATGTCAGTGCATTGTGTAGAATTTACATCGTAGTGGCATCGCACCGACTAGCTGCCAGTTGGAGTTTAGCTCGACCATTAACAGTTCTCCAACAGCTCTTGATTCGCTTCTACGGGTCCCGTCTCAGCTGAGAATACCGCAAAAAACAAAACAGCCACGCAACAGCTTCCATTCAGGCCAATACCGACGGTGATATACACACACCTAGCTATGCAGTGCGTCGGCAGTTTGCTAATCTCTTCGGGTCAAATGGAGACGTTGCGCAACGAGCGCTGCAAACGGGAGGAGGAGGAGGACTTTGACTGGTCTGTGCATGAAATGAAAACTTCGTACCAAGCACCTAATGTGTAACTGGAAACGCGAGGTGCACCGAGATGACGTGTGGAGTAAACAGAGTCGAAGAAGTGCTGAGGATGAGCAGTGGCCACGCAGCCTGGCAAATAATGATGACGCTCGGATAGGAGTTATTTCGTGAAACGTCTTCTCAAAGGTCTTCAACTCCCGTCCATACCCTGACCCGAACGACTGAGAACCTTCACAAACCTTTACAGCCGACTTTACATTAACAGATTTCCTAGGGTCTCGTTGCGTTTTTTCGGACCGAGCGAACCAACGTCATTCCGTCCACACAGCGAGCCGCGGGTCAAAATAATGAGACAAACACCCAGAGGTTCTCAACTCCCTGTTATTCCGCCCGGGCTCGACAGGGAGTTTTTCACATATTTTCCCGGAGAAAATGAGGCAGGCGAGCTAGGTGGCCAGTGGCGTGGTTAGAGGGAGATTAGGGCTGCTTGTGCATCAGCTTTAACGTGGGGGGGGATCGGACAAGCACCTCAGCCTGACCTTTTCACATCCCTAGTGGACCAATTGTCCTGCAAATCACCGACATGGCAAGGATTCGTGTTTGGGCAAGGGCTTAACAGCTCAGGAGGCCTGCAGGACGGCACTTGATGACTTATTAGAAGGAGTACGAGGCACGGAGAATGGAATAACTTTGCTCAGTCGCACCCGCCGCGCGGCTGCAGATGGCTCCCAGAGTCACCCCGTTCCCATGGTGTTTGATTAGTTTGTCACGTCGTAATGCAGACGTGTGGGAATGCTGACAGCTAAAGTGCGTAAAGGACACAATTGGCTCTATCAAATGGTGTTTGGATATCTTTTTCTGGTGAAAGTACATTTGCCCCTAGCTTTGGTTTGTTCAAACTCTGGAACCTTTTTCTCATCTGGGTTCATTTGAACAGATTAGAACAATGCAATTTAAGCTCACAGCCTGCAGTTTGTTAGCTGAGGGACTTGGCTGATACTAAAGCTTATTTCACTTCTCTTTCTTTTCCTCCAGCCTTGCACATTTAGAGCGCACATTTCACAGAGCTCATCGTGCCCCTGAAAAGAATTGCAGGTGTTGCGGGTGCTGTAAAACAGGAGTGAACGTTTGATGAACCGTAGAGGAGATCACTGGGAAGTGTTCTCCTTTATTCGGAAAAGGGGGGGAGGGGGGCGTGTTATTTTAACTTTATCTGATAATAACAGCGCATGCACTCATCCAGTTGCTGCTGAGATGAATTGGTGAGATCCTCGAGGGTGGCGAAATCCTGCAAAACAAGGGTCCTGTGCTGCAACAAGCTCCAGCAGGCAGACAGTCAATCGGATTGCAAGCAAACCTTCGGGTCTTTCGAACTAATTCGGAAGAGATGAATCAAGATCCACCCATACGTCCATTATCTGCTACTTATCCAGAGTCAGGTTGCAGTGGCAGCGGGTTAATTTAAGTTCAGATGTCCCAGCGTGATTTTGTAAAAATAACTGGATTTATTCTTTGGGTTAGGGTTAGGTTTGGAGGCAAAGCAGTAATCTTACTCTTAAAGAGAAGATCACAAAAACAAATTCCAAATTATAGTTAATTTAGGGGCCGTCAGGAAGAGTCAACCATCATAGACCACTCGATATAAGTTCCTACAACTCCATCAGAGGATTGTTTTTGATCCACCATGGTCAGATATGTTCTACCTTACGGAAATCATAGGGTCAGGCATAGGGTTCCCAGTGTCGGTTAAGGTTAGGCATAAAACTCCAAATGGTTAATGTTAGGTATAAGGTTCCAAGTGGTTAAGGTTAGAGAAATAAATTAAATCATGTGGTTTTAAAGGGTTTGGGTTAGGTTCAAGAAAGTAACCTTACTCTTGAAGAGAAAGTTACTCATGCACAGGCACAGGTTGTATCTTCTACAAGTTAGAACAGGGTTGTTAAGTTGGCTCCTTTTTCTCAAAATAAACAATAAAAAAACAACACGTTTTTTAAGGTTAACATTATTTAGACGATATTAATCAAAGTTGCAAAAACAAATCCCAAATTATATTCAATATAGGGACCCTCAGGAAGAGTCAACAACAACAGCAAACTCTATATAAGTTTTTGCCACGCAATTAGATGGTTATTTTAAATCAGTCACGGTCAGGTATAGGGGTTCCCAGTGTTGATTAGGGTTAGGGTTAGAGATAATGGGGTAAGGAAATCAAATGTACCCAAACTAAACTAAAAAAACATTTAATAAAAACTGAATAAATTGGGTTGGGGTTAGGGCTAGAAGTAGGCAGTTAGAGTTAGGGCTAGGTCGAGGGTTAAGGTTAGTCCCTACTTCTAACCCTCCCAACCCTAACCCAGTTCCAGGAGTTAGGGTTAGGGTTAAAAGTAGGTGGTGAAAGAAATCAGGAGTCGTTCAAGTCGCTACCTCCTAAAATTGAGATAAACAGAATCTCCAGTATGTTTAAAGGATTAACAGCTGTGTGGAGCATGGTCTTGTAGCACCGTCTGACATATAGGGTCAGGGACATGAGCTGGTAGTCAGAGCAACCAGCCATAAGAAGCGTCCGTCAGATCTGTGTCCCCTGGAAATACTGTTGGAGCTCTGACTGTCGCTACAGGCACATTCACTGGTCGCTGTGACGCTGCAGAGGAGCTAGCGGTTCCAGTTTCACAGGAATGAAAAACTCTCTGCCGTGAATGTTTCTGTGTTCCTGTGTAGCCCCGCTGTTTGTCACAGCTAATGTTTCTTCTGGAGCTCGAAAACTGCCACAGTAGTGGAATAAATATCACTCATATAACGAGGCTGTCAGGATCGCTAATGCTAGCATGACCGGCAGCTAAGTGCCGAACACACAAACTGGGGTTACATTTAGCCGAGGTTCCAGTCGGCCACGCAACCTGTCAACCTGGTGGTATGTAGTTCATCTTCAGGATATACCTGGTGATGTCAGGGTTGGCGTCGGTTAGGTTCAGGGTTAGCGCGTTTTCACGGACGTATCAGTTGCTGCAACAAAAAGGCATTAAGTGAAATTCCCGGTCTGGCCCCGGTTAGGGTTAGGGTTACGTTTATAAGCCTTAGCAACGGTTGCAGACCGCCATCAAATTTGTTTTGACGTGTCTTCAATGGCCAGATGGAGCAACGGGAGGCAGGCAGGTATTCTGCCTCTTCACATCCATCACGCGCGAGATGCATTCTCTGCATAGCAGCCGAGGGACTTTTCCGCCGTGCAGTTTGTAATGAAACGACTTCAAGCGTTGCTAAACATGTCCTGATTGCCTGAAGCCTACATTCCTGCTGCTCTGAAGATGAAGCCAGTGAGAGCTGCACATTGAATGACAGGGAAGAGAAAACGCTTCGTCGCCAACAAAGGTTAAAACGTGGAGAATTCTAACGAACCTCTCGCGGAATTTGAAAGATGCAGATTATGTTTAGTTAATATATCAAACGTACCTAATGTTTCACAGTCACAATGAAGTGCTCAAACCACGAGGCATTTTACATTTTCCATGAGAGAAACTACTTTCACGTGAATAACAAGGACTTCACAGAATAGATCCATCTGCTTTGGGAAACTTTCCATGCTAACACTTAGCTCAGCTTCAATGATTTGGTTTAATAAATCAAAAGTTTGAACGTATCTGGAGGGTGCTAAGATCTAAGAGCTGGTCTTCCTCCTGCGTTTCAGTCTGCAGAATAGGAAAATATTCTGACGACTCCTGTGTGACGGCAACCTGGGATTCATCTTAGTGTTGTTTGCCTGTTGGAAACATCTTCATCAATCCACGTCAGTCGCAAGGTTCGTGTGTGCAAAATGTCATGCTGCTGCTGCTTCTGCTGCCTCTGCTGCTGCTGCTGCATTGTAGCCCATCCATACCCATTCTGCAGCGTGGGCCAGTGCGACACTCATCCGTTGCGCCACTGCTGTAGGTGGTCCGCCACTTGGCAGCAGATAAAAAGTCATATTTTACTCCCCCTGCAGTCTGAGATTAATTAAAATGCATGCAAGCTGCGCCTGTTTCTCTTCATAATTTATCCATAAGCCAAGATGCAAAATAATAATAATCATAATCTTGCTTTAAAGAGGTGTAACTTTGAAGAAATTCATGATAGATTCATTAAGTCTTATTTCAAAGCCTGCGGCGCTCGTGTGCACTTTGGCCGAACCCAAGATTCCTAATAATGAGAATTCGTTTCGGCTTCTGAATCGGGGGGGTTTATGCATATGAAGCCAAGTGGGGTGGGTGTCCATGTTTGAAGTTGGGATTGACCCAACAATTAAAGCAACAAACACTCTCCATATGGGGGACATGATAAAGAGAAAAGAGAAAGAGAGAGACGGTTGTGTTTAAGCCAAGGTCTTTAGACCTGTCTGGTAGATTAAAGGCCAGCCAGGCACTTGAGTTTGATGCTGAGAAATCACAATCTCTCTGCACTTTTCTGCAGTCAGTTGAGATTACAGCCTCCGCAGCCCACAGTACATAAACAGCTTACCTTTAAATTCTGGATAAGCTTCTGACAATAGTCCCTTTGTGTAGATAAATACAAGCTGCACATTCACAATAGTAGTCTTTTGCCCATGACCAAAAAATACAATCATATGAAATGGCAAACCTGCAGGTGACAGAGGCAGCAGCTGATGACAGGAAAATAAAAGTAACCCGTTGGGCTTCTTTACAAGTTGGCTGTGGTAGTGAGCAGTGAGGGCATAGTTTTTTTTTTTTTTCCTGCAGCGGCTGCAGTTCTCAGCGCTTTGAGTTGATGCTGCAACGGACGCTTGATGGGGAGGCTTGATGGGGAGGCCCGCCCCAGCCCCAGCCCCGGCCCCGGCGGGCTGTTTGTTAGTGTAAGGCATCTGCTCTGTTTGTCAGTGCTGTGCCCCTGGCGCTGCAGCCGCCTTTTCCACCAACACGACGCTGTGCAGAGAGGCAGCGGGTCACCTCTGCGGGGCCGATGACTTTCAACTGCACACTGAGACGCAGAGAGAGGAGCGGAATGACGGGGAAATAAGAAATGTTTTCCTGGTTGTTGAAGCATGTGTTTTTTGTTTTTTTTTTTTTTCACTTTGATACCATATAGTGAACCAATAGTTCAACGGTTCCTAAGTAGCTGAATGTTGTATAGGAATTGAACACCTTTCAAACAATCCAAAGCAGTGCATGTCATCATAATTGTGAGTTGGTATCCATTATGGCTCATATCCCAGAACAGAATGAAATGGATACAGCTACTTAAAGGGAAACTACTTGTTTTTTTACAACCTGGACCTTATTTCTGGCATAAAATACGATCTTTTACTTACCCATATAACTTTGGTGTCATTAGATCTGAATATATCCATACAATGGGAGTGACTGGGGCACCGAAACACAGCTTCCAAATAACACATTATCTGCCGCAAAACTCGTTCATTTCACCAATATTTTGTAAAAAATTAAATATTGTATGGATTTTGTAAAAATATTGGTGAAATGACAAAGTTTCACGGCAGTGTTATTTAGAGGCTGTGTTTGTAACCCCAGTTTGTGTCCGAACAACTCCAAATGACACCAAAGTTATATGGGTGAGTAAACAACTGTATTTTATGCCAGAAATAAGGTCTAGGTTGTATTTATTAGAAGTTGTGATGTTGATGATGTCATGTTTGAGCACTTTTACCTGTAAATTGCTACTGCTAGTTTTTTGCAACATGGCTGAACATTGTCTTCCAATTCTGAGGTTCTGAGCTCATTGAAATGAATGAGTTTTGTAGCAGATAATGTGTTATTTGGAAGCTGTGTTTCGGTGCCCCAGTCACTCCCATTATGTGGATATATGCAGATCTAAATAACGTTCTAGCTACGTAGCTAATTGCTGTAGAAGTATAAACTAAATTAATGAGTTTCATAGCAGATAATGTGTTATTTAGAGGCTGCGCTTCGGTGCCCCATTCACTACCATTATATGGATATACACAGATCTAAATATCTCCCGAATGACTACAAATTATACAAAAGTTATATGGGTGAGTGAACGATCATATTACATGACAGAATTAAGGTCCAGGTTGTAAAAAACAATAGTTCCCCTTTAAAAAGACAAAAATATATAGGCTGTGGTAGCTTTATTAAATATATAATAAAGCTACCATGAGACTGGAAGACTACAAAGATCGGAGGCCGATTGAGTTCCAGATTGGCTGATCGGATTTATTGACCGTGCACATCGTCAGCGTGAGCCGCCACATGCAGCGGCGCGTGCAGTCACGCCGATCTCCACGAGCATCAGCACTTCATCTCACCGGACGTCTGGTGGTTGTATATTCTGAGTACGGAGCAGCAAGGCGGGCCTGTCAGAAAAGCTGATGTCCGTCTGGCATCCCGGGGACGCGCAGGGCATAACAAAGCCCCTGAACCTGAGCCCCTCGCTGGAGGATTGAGGAAACTTCAGCGTTGTTCATGCTCCGCTGACTTTCTGTCTGCTTTCTTAAGAGCTGCCCCGTGATTGAGCGTGGCTGGGAGAGAGGAACGTGCGTGCATGTTCAGGCCACAGGAAACATGAAAATCTCGGTTTGCGCTCAGGGCCGTGTTCATGTTTCTCACCCGATACTCTTGATCTGCGGCGCGGTGATTTCAGCCATTCCTCTCCCTGTCTGCCAGTCCCCTCCTCACTTACACATACCTGCTTACACATGTCAAACTCTGACTTAGGAAACATATGTTTGTGTTTCCCCTATATCCCCTCCACCCAAACACAGAGAATACAGATCTGCTTTGCTTTCCCCTCACCAGCTTTGCTTTACATTTGCTAAATAACCAGGACCGATTAGATTTTTATTTATTTATTTTCTTAAAAAAGAAAAAGAACCCTGCTTGAGTTGCAAATTGTCTTTTCGAAGTAAACTCAACATTATTCAAAAATAAGCAGGAGGATTTGACGCGCACTGAAATCTGCATGGTTTCCTAAAATAACAGCTTTGCAGTGGGAGGATTCATTTATGTCTGACATATAAAGTTGTCTGGCATTTTCAAGATTCAAGACTTACTGCTCTCTAACAGCAAATGTAACAGGGACGTGAGCAAAGGTGGGAGTGATGGGATTCAGCGATAGAGTCAGTCTGTGTAAAGAGGAGGTCGGGGTCGATGGAGGGTTTGACAAGACCCCGTCAGCCCTAAGACGGTTGTTCTGTCTGTTTTAGTCTGATAAACAAAGTTGTTCATTTTATTATTATTGCAGGAAAGAGGCAAAACACAGGCTTTACCCAGATTGCTTTTGTGTGCAAACCTTTAACGGCGCATTCAACACAAGAGTGTCTTGAATTTGATTGACACTTCTCAACTAGACCACAGCATCGTAGCGTACACCAGTGCGAGCCATTTCTACTTGCGCGCTCGTCGGTCTAGCTCGCTCTGTAATAACGCCACCCAAACGCTAGCCGACGCTTTGTCTTTTTTTTGCCAGTTGGGTTCATTTTTGCTTCTACTTCCTGCTTCATTTCCTGCTTCCCTCTATACTTTCAATAAGGGCGACTGAAAGTCATATAAATGTTTGCGTCTCTGAACCTCCTCAGTTAAATTTCCCTCCATGTGTTCAGTCTTCATTTATCCAAAAACAATCAGTTTGAAAACTGTGGCAATGGAGAAGCATCCGGAAATATGAAAGCCGAAACACAGTACTACCAAGCGGACCAATCACAACTCTTGTGCTCTGCATTGCCGTGAAACGTAGTTACATTTCTGTAGCATTAGGGTCTGCATAGGCTCTGGGCTGACACCTTAGCTACGTAGCTAATTGGTGCAAAAGTATATGCCACGCTCACAAGAGGGGATAGCACTAGCGGCTCATAACAAAATATTGGTGAAATGAACGAATTTTGCAGCAGATAATGTGATATTTAGAGGCTGAAGTTTCGGTGCCCCATTCACTCCCACTATATGGAAATACGCAAATACAAATATCTTCTGATTTATACAAATGACACAAGTTATATGGGTGAGAAAACAATCGTATTTTATGCCAGAAATAAGGTCCAGGTTGTAAAAAACAGTAGTTCATCTTTAAGTCAAATCAGAGAATCAGAATTATATTCTTAAAGAGTCATAGTATAGGTATGGACTCTACAAAATAATGTTGATTTGTATATGATAATAGTAATAGTTTTTACTTAGCCCCAGCTGCTTTGTTCACAACAGGATAGACGAGCCAAAGGAAAGATAGCCAGCAGCCAGTTGTTAAATCTTATACAAAGCACGCTGGTTGTTAAATCTACTACTAAACGGTAGATTATTGGGGATGACTGGGGATGATTAGTCATTTTCATCCTTTGCGTCATCTGACTGCTTATGGTATGTCACCTTGCTCTCAGATCCCAGAACTGACCTGGGACACAAAATGAACGTTGAAAAAGTAGAAAGAGCCTAATCAAGCCTGGGAAACCTCAGAACTTGGGTTTATTGAGTCACATGAATCGTATTAGGCTGGAAGCTGTTACATTTAAGGCTAACATTTTGCATCCCTGAGAGCTCTTTATTGCTTGTTTGAACTGTTTCCCTCTGAACTCTCCCTTCATCCGTTTCATCACCTCGCAGAGAGCCGGCGCATTAATGGACGACACCATTGTGTTGGATTACACTGGAATAGAGAAGCCTGTCACGGCACGTAGCCGGCTCAATCACCAGTGAGACTGAAGTCAGCGCTGCGCATGCTGCTCATTCCATGGATGCGTTCAAAGTGGAACAAAAACACACTGCCTCGCCGAAGCGTCCTTCAGCGGAGTTCTACATTCGCTCCGGCTCTGAGGGCGCTGCTGTGTGGGTGACCCTGACCTCTGACCTCTCCGTGGTAGGGAATAGAGTTTTTCCCCTTAGGGATCAATAAATTATAACATCACGCTGGACTAACATGCTTAACAGTCCACTGCATCGACCTTATCTGCCTGTGCGCTTCCTGACCTTGTTACTCCTTGTTGCCACTGCAGTTGACAGCTGGTCATTATCATCAGGCAGAGAAATACATCTGATGATGATCAGTTTAAGGATCACCTTGGGGTATTGCTTTTGTTTTTGTTATTTTGACATTAGTTGCTTGCTGGAATTATATAACCACAAAAGAAATACATTCAAACATCAGGCTTAAAGGGGAATTGCTGTTTTTTACAATTTAGACCTTATTTCTGGCACAGAATACAGTTATTTAATCACCCATATAACTTTACTATCATTTGGAGTCGTTCGGACGATATTTAGATCCAGTGGACCACCGCGTATATCCTTATAATGGGAGTGAATGGGGCACCGAAACACAGCCTCTAAATAACACATTATCTGCAGCGAAACTCAATAATTTCACCAATATTTTTACAAAATCCATACAATATTTAATTTTTTACAAAATATTGGTGAAATCAACAAGTTTCACGGCAGATAATGTGTTATTTAGAGACTGCGCTTCGGTGCCCCATTCACTACCACTATATGGATATATGCAGATGTAATTATCTCCTGAAGGTTGTATTTATTAGAAGTTGTATGTATTAGAAGGAGAAAAGGATGGTCAAACACACACACAACTATCAGATTTACAGACTGTGGACTCTGTGGAAGCAATAGAGGGATCTAAGTAAACACCACTTCCAGACCACTCACCCGCAGCCCTGTAGCCCTGTCAGACTTTCTTCCTCTTTGGCTTTTTTCGCTGTAAACCAACTCATCGTAACTAAAACCCACACACCACGAACAGGTTTGCCCAGCAGTTCATCAAAACGCTCACCTAACGGCAATTAATCTTAAATTTCTACCCTTTTCAAACGTCTCCCATATCTGTGGTGCATGCAACATAGACCACGTTATCAAAAGGAGCCCATTAATTAGCCATTAACAGTAGCTGTGGTAGATCGGAAACCAAACCAGCAAGTCAACAAATCTCGCTTCTGGTGGCCGTAACCTGGATATGACACAGCTACCCTGCGTGATATTCCTGGATTTTAGGGAGCACTATTCACATTGTAGTGCAAGTTTGCTCAGTTTTTACAGAAATCAAGTGACAGTTAAGCTTTCTGCTAATGCTACATCCAGATGTTCTCTCTGGTTCACTTTTTAGTCCTGGCCAGTGTGTTATTTGTGTTGCAATCAAGTAGTTTAATGAAAATTACAAGATGTATTTCAAGTAACCAGAGCATGAGTCAAGATTTAGTCAAGCTACTATTTCCAAGGAGAAAGGTGGCATTTAACAGAAGCAAAAACAAATACTCTTGTGCTGAGACCCACTCATATTGGGGGACTTCATACGTACATTTGAATGAAATGCATATGCAGCACACACCGACCAGCCACAACATTAAAACCACCAACAAGAGAAGTAAATAACATTGACCATGTTGGGACAATTCATTGTTCTGCTGGGAAACTTTTGAACCTGGCATGTGGATGTTCCTTAGACATGTAGCACCCACCTAGACCAGACCAGATACCTTCACCCCATAGCAATGACACTCCTTGATGGCAGCAGCCATCCCTAGCAGGATGCAGCCTGACACAGGCACAAGAACACTTTAGGAACAACTCAAAAAAACATGAAGAAAATCTCAAGGTGTTGACCTGGCCTCCAAATTCACTAGATCCCAAACTGATCAAGTATCTGTGGGATGATCCTCAGAGGCTCCTCCCCTTAAAGGCCCCCCACTAACAACATCCTGTGGTCATAATGTTATGCCTGATGAGTGTATAAACTTTATACTAGTAAGAGTCTTAAATATAAGTGATGCTGAACCTGTTTCCTCTTTTTTTCTAAGTAGATACTAACTTGAAAAACTATAGCATGTCTCCGTTTGAGTTTTTTTTAGGTATATACACCAGAGTACCAGCATCGATGGTCTTCTTTCTACTTTGGTGTGTGTGTGTCTGAGTGTGTGTGCGTTTTTTTAGGCCACCCCGGCTGGAGAGGTTTCATTAGGCGCATTTCATCCCAGTGATATCACAGCCTCCTTGACCTCCCCGACCCTGCAATCTTCCACGTAGGCTAAAAGCAAACTCGCCCCGCGGAAAAATCGCCGGGGCTGAAATGAATAAAGTTCACGGCAGATTTACCGAAGGTCAAAAACTTTTGGCCGCGATCCTATGTATGTCACATCGCGCTCATTCCTCCACTCGGGCTCGACCTTGCTGCTCCGCTATTCCAAACCGGAGGACGCGGAGGAAAAAAAAAACATAAAGACGGAAAGGCTGTTGTCTGGTGAACACAGAACTTCACGAGGCTCAAATTCTGCCCTGGGATAAATTCTGCCTTCCCACACAAGAATACACCGCGCACACACACACACACACACATGCGGCAGTTTAAAACGATTGTAGGGAAACAATAGGAGAGGAGAAAAGTTTTTTTTTGTTGTCGCCAGTGTTTGATTTCAGCCTGATAGGCGATCCTCCTGAGGAACGCAATTAATATTTAACTTGATAGGCCGGAGAGGCTAGCTCGGAGCAAAGTGAGGCCTCCTAACAATAGAAGGCAATTTAAACGTGCAAAAGGAAACTATTGAAAACTTGCGGATCATAAGTCGTCTGCGAGCACACTGAAAGGGCCAGGCGGCGTCTGCGCTGCGGTCCCAACGTTCAATTAAAACGTGCCATTTCATGCCTTCGCCCGTATCTGTTGCTCTTTGTGAGGCGGCCGCGTTCGTATCCATTACTCAAATGCGGCGTAAGGTTATTCTCCACCTGCCAGGCTCGATCAGCGTCCTTATATTGTTTGCAAATAAGTGTAATTCCCCTTTAATTGATTATTCATCCTTCCGTGACCCCCCCGACCTCTCCTCCTTTTCAAGTCCCCCAGCGAAAGCCGGTCATCTCCTCCGAATTATTCTTGGAAGCTCCCCCGGAGAGCCTGACATTCGCTGCCCCCCCCCCCGTCCACCGCCCAGTCATATCTGGGAGTAAACACGCCGGTGAGTGAAGGACGCCGCATTCCAGCGCTCACAATCCACCCGAGCGGAGACGCCGAGAACGTATACAAAACACACACTCCGAGGCTTTTCGTTTATACCTCTTCGTCCGTGCTCGGGGGATCGGGTTTCGGAAGCTGTCGAATGGCCGCAGTTAAATGCCTGATTCACGGGGTCACGGAAACTTCCAGAGGCGGAAACTAAAACAGTTTCGACGCACGTTTACCTGCGTTTGTGTCGGGGTGGAAGATCTAAGATGCCGGCCTTCAAAGTATAACGGGTGAAAACGACACCCCGCTGCTCATAAGAATGACGAAAGGTAAATGAATGCAAGATAAAACACATTGTGTTCAGGTCAGAAACTGCAAAGGTCCTACTGCAGGGGCGTCAAACTCATTTTGGTTTAGGGGCCACATACAGCCCACTTTGATGTAATTGGCCGGACCAATAACACGATAGCGTATTAACCTATAAATAAGGGCATCTCCAAATGTTTCCCCACATTTATTAGCAAAAAGAAAAATGCAATTTGTGTTTAGTTCTAAGTCTCAGTTGTTATGTCTGCAAATATGTGTGAGCCCTTGGAATAGCAGTTAACGTCTTCAATGTAATTTTTGCAAAATTCGCAAATTCATTCAGCGGGCCAAATTAGACCCTCTGATGGGCCTGTTTTGGTCCCCGGGCCATATGTTTGACACATGTTCTACTGGGTTTCATATGACCAGTGGATTTATATAAGCAACATATATGTTTTTGTATCAAACCACCAGATTCCAGTACCTAACCTGGCTCTTAAAACCTCTGACCCTGTGATGTTTCAGTGAATTAACAATCAAAAGTACAACATTAAGCAGATGATCGCCAAGTTATTGTCTTTTCAATAAAAACCTGAGAAAATGAAGCAGTGAAAATGTGCCAAGCAGTTTTTTATTTGAGTCTTTTCAGTTTGTCTGGTACCAAATCTGCTTCTTGTCAAGGTTTTCAGGGCGAGGTAGGACCCAAACGTTTGGACAACAGTCAAAGAGCTGGGAGTAGGTAAGAGAAAGGAATTTAATTAAACCAAAAGCAACACAAGGCGCTGCAAAAAGGCAAAGAAATCCAAAAAAATAAACAAAACCAAGACAGACAAGAAGACAACGTGACAAGACTAGAGCCTAAACAAACACAGCAGGGAAACAGGAAGGCACGACAGACGACACGAGGCCTATATATACACAAGGGCGGAGGAGACACAGGTGAAAACAATCAGGGCGGGGCAGACAGTTGCACAGGTGGAGAAATCACAGGGCAGGAAGGAGGCAAGACAGGAAACAAGGAAGAACCTAACAAAATAAAAGAGGAAACACAAAAAACATGAACTCAGAACCATGACACTAATGTATTATTCTGTATTAATCTTGCATTGTAGGTGCCAGATTTAAATGACAGGTGAACTGTGACGACCCAAGGAACCATGATAAACATGTACGGTACATAAGCAGCTATGAATGTCACACGTATACCTGGCTCGGGTTTTAATTTATGTTTTGTTTAGTTTTAGTATTTGGTTCCTGAACATGGTCAACAGTTGATTACATGTACTTTGTGAGTTTGTTGTTTTTAAAGTGGAACTCATTCAATACCCCAGCCAATCTACTAGAAGATTCTACACAACAAAACCGAATTATGTGTAGAGCAGAGGTTGCGCTAGTCTTTTTCGTTGTCCATCATTTTGACTGACAGGGTCAGAAAAATCCCGTCATAATCTATTTTTACATTCACTTTAATGTTTTAAAATGATAACAATGACATATTCAAAAGCATTTAATTATTAATAATTTAACTCTTTCGGAACAGTATCGACTTTAAATTGTAAAAAAAACATTTGGGCTGCCGACGCGTCTTATCCGTACTCGTACTGGGACTGCTAGCGCTAACAGCTCTTAGACGGCACCGTTGGGCTGAAGTGTTTCGACGGTACGCAAACTTTTATCAAGCCTTCCATCAGGTAGTTGTTGTTTTTTTATATAAAATTTTCCTTCCATCAGTCCTAGCAACGTGGTTTCATCTCCATCCGATTCACTCCATTTTGGTAGCCGTTAGCCGCATAGACATCGACATATATACATACGTATGTCTACGGTTAGCCGAGCTCCGACGTGTGCGTCAGTATAATCGGTGTAGCGGGAAATCGTATACTGACAAAAGTTCCGCGATGTTTGGAACACAAACTGTGATTAGAGATGAGAGTCAGTTAATTACGTCATTCACCGCCAAGTGGTCAGGGTGTGAACTGCAATCTGTCAACATGACTGATGACCTTCAGATTTTTCCGTCACAGTTTTAAAAAAACAGTCAATGATGGAAAATATTTGGTTATTGCGACTCCTGGGTAAGCGGCTACATAATCACTGGTTTTAGTACGTTTGGCCAAACAATCATTTGAATAAATAAATTATACATTTATGAATCGGATTGAACCGACGGGAGGTTGTTCGGTGACGGCGGACATACACAACGCTCAACTGTCACAACATCCAGACTCCCCACCAAGTTATTTTGTATGATAAAACCCAAGTGCCGTATGCACAGCAAGTAAATACCGCACGGCAAGACTGGATATTTCACAGGGAAAAGAAAAAAAAACATCTTTTGATGCTCTCAGTACCGAGTAACAAGCCAAACGCTTTAGCAGCAGTCCAGGACGTGCTCCGACGAGCTTTGTTCTTAGGGTCAGTAGACGTGCAGCGTTGGTTAAAGCCTATCTTCGTAAGCTGCGCGGCATTGGGAGGACATCACCGAGTGCCTGAAACCGGAATCTGGCCGGTTCTGAATCCAAAAAGCTCTGCTCAGGTGATTTTCCCAGGCTGTCATGCCGCCCCAATTACTCTAACAGCGTTCCCCCTCCACCATCCACCTCTCCCTGGATCAGCTGATATCTCTCCAACTATCCCCAGGGCTTTGCCGTCCTCCACAAGTCCGACCCCAAAAGTTCCTGAACCTTCGGAAAGCGCTGCTCCCTAGCAAGCGTGTAAAAACAGCCTCCCAGGAACTTGGAAGGCCCGGTTGTATAAAGTGTGGCTTTTGAGACGTCAACACACTCGGTTTGGTTTACGCCAAGCAAGCACGGTGACTGCAGGTTTGGTATGCGAGGGGAAAGAATAACCCATTGACTAGTAGAATCTGAACGGATGAAAAGCTTATCACATCCAGCGGATGTGGGTTCCGAGGAATTGTCCCGCTTTCCACCGAAGACTTGCGTAAGGGGGGCGGGGCCGGCAGCCAGAGCGAGCAGATTAGAGGCTGTCAGTCTGTCTCTGATTTTTGCGACTAATTTGCAATCGTAGCACTGGGTCAATATTTGCGCCGGCTGATGTATTCTTTTCTTCTCCCCTTCCCTCTTTGTTAACCTGTCAGAAGCTGATGTCTTTGTCGGGGGGGGCGCGTCCCTGAATGGCGCTGGGACCGGGCAGGCTGCATTAAAGCCGGCCTGAGGTATAATTATGGAAAACCCGAAAGTTGTCGTCTGCTTAAGTAGGGGTAATTGATGCAGACTGTTTCAAAGAGGCATTATCTCGTCGTCCGGGGCCGAGCCGCATTGCCTTTTTAGTTCTCTTAGCGGCCGCGTACACGGATGTATTTACACTACACGGAAAGTCCATTACGCCGGCCTCCCCATGAATTATTTCTTCTTCTCGGAGAGCTATATATATATTTACAGGTTTTAAAATGCATGAGCTTTTACCGAAACACAGGAATTATAGCTTTGTGATGGATTCCCCCTTTATCTGTTGTGACTGCCTTTGTGTCCGAGACCATAAACATTTTCGCGGCTTGCGCATACGAGCGGTCAGCTCCCGAAACCCCTCGCCCAGGCCTTCTAGCCGCTTCTCTATTCTCGCCGCTCTAAAAATATCCTCGGGGCCATCAGATTCTCAGCTCCTCCTCAAGGACCTGCTGGTGTAGCACGGAGAGTGCCGTGAAACACGCCATTAGAAAGATTTGACGAAGACAGATGACCTACGCCGGACAGCGCTGAGTGTGTGTGTGTGTGTGTGTGCATAGCAGTGGGGTTTTGGGTTAGAGAGATATCCGACTATCAAGGAGCCATTTAGAAGAGGCTGTCACGCTGAAGGAGCCCAATTCCCCTACAGATAGGCTACTTGGGCGGGGGGGGGGGCATTAGTGTGAGAGGCAGGCCGGGCAGCTTCGGGCTTGTTGGAGGAGAGCGATGTTCCCCTCAAACTGAACGCACTGGACGATTAATACATGACCAGGAGCATGGGGTGGGAGTCACTTGAAGGGGGCTGGGGGGGGGGTTGCAAGGCCGAGGTCATAAGCAGGAATTAATGGCGCTTATCAGGATCACAGGGCGGCTCTGGGAGGCTGGGATGAGACCAGTTTATCACACGGGAAGCTGTGGGCTAGTGGTTAGAGCAAGCACCCTAAAACCCCCAAACTGCTCCCTTAGGTGCTTCACAGTTAAAGCGGAGGATGAACTCATTGTGTGTGTGTTCAGATGAAGACGAGTGCGAATAAAACTGATTGGATAGCCACTTTATTTCACTCACCATAAACCTTCAAATTAGAATTTGAACCACCAGTCATACTGTGGTGAACTAAAAATGAAAGCACACGTGTCAAACATACGGCCCGGGGACCAAAACCGGCCCACTAGAGGGTCTAATCTGGCCCACGGGATGAATTTGCGAATTTGCAAAAATTACATTGAAGACATTAACTGCAGTTTTTCCAATAAAAGTAATTGCTATTCCTAGAAAGAGTTGTGACCTAGAAGCTAAACAGAAGAAATGTCCATCAAATGTAAACATTTTCATAATGTTCGTCTTTGCACTAAAACAGCAGGGGACGCATTGTCAATATTTATATATAGTCTATGTGTAGCATAATTCCTTCACCTTGTAAGGCCCCGTCCTCACGCAGATGTTTTGCATCGTTTTGTCCGATCGTCCACACGAATCCTGTAAACACATTGCCCTAAAACGCACTTTTCAGAAACCTGGTCCCAGGGTGGAAAAATTCACAAACCCAGCTCTTGAGTTTTCGTGTGGACGGCGTAAATGTTGCTAACAACATCAACAACAATGGTGGACTACATGCTCGTGTTCCTGCTGGAGAAGATATTGAGCCTATTATGGTTACTAGGGCTAAATATCATTTCTCCTTGAGTTTGGTTTCTTCTAAAGCCGATTTGTAAACAGCGCTCAAGCTTTATGCGCATGCTCCGCCTCTTTCTCTCCGTTTTTGGTGAATTTCTGAAACTGAAACAGCGCCACCTATAGGCCTGGAGTATGAAGTAGTGCTTTGAGTCGTGTTGAGACGGATCCATGTGGACGCAGATATTCTTGAAACGATGGCAGGGAAAACGGAGGAGGAGAAGATGGTTTTGGTACGTGTGGACGAGGCCTTTGCATTTCGTAGCTCACAACTTCAGTTTTCTCAAATTGTTAGCCTGACACTGTCTTCGACCTGTTTGAAGTATAGTCTGATAAAAGCCTTTACAATCCGCTCACTGTCAACAGCATAAAATCCTTCCAATAACGTACTCTATGGCATATTAGCTTGTTTAATACCATGCAAGACCCCAAGACTTTACTCCTTCAACAGAACCTGGAAGTTCTCCGTGGTCTTCTGCCTGCGTGAGCTCCACGAGTTGGGCCTGGGTGCCGAAGCAACCCGCCCAGGCTGGAGAGGAGTATTTTGGAACACAGCGGCCCGCAGATGCTCCCCAAAGAGCCGGATAAGCTCCTCCACCACAGAAGACATAAGTACCCACTTCAGTCTTCCTGTACTTGGAGAGGAGAATGCAAATGAGCGGGCTGTTCTCGGTAAATAAACAAGAGCTGAATAAACCCTCCCAACTCAGCAATTCATTCAGGAAACTCACCTCAGCTGCCTAATGAGCTGGCTAATTTGTCTCAGATTCGGCTTTACAAGATGCAGCCGTGTTTGTGTTTATCTGATAGCGCTTGTTTGGATAGGGAGGACGGGAGGGGGGGAGGAGGGGAGAGTGTTGAGGAGGCAGATCATCATTCTGCACACCAGCTGGAGACCAGTAGGAGCTGGACAAACCTCCCTTCCCCTCATCCTCCCTCTCGGCGCAGTTGCCCGACTGCGAGCCACACATCCGCCAGCTCCTCTGCCGACGTGGAAGGCAGTCATTACGGGAACAAGTGATTTCTCTTTCAGCCCGGTTCATGGGTCAATTGCTCGCTCCCTTTCTATTTCATGGCAGAGTTGGTGGGATTGAAGCGCTCCTCTAACCTGAGCTCCCCATTCCCACGCATTCTTCGGGGCTATTGAATCCCCCCCGGAGCCCCACAGTTTGCACTTGTGCTTTTGCAGCATTGTGTTTTACTTTATTGATCCTAACGAGGCGCCGATTTGTGTCATCCGAACAAGCCGGGCGCCCTGTTTGTCCAGATTTATGTGCCATGCCTTCAGAGAAAATCCCTTCCCAGTAAAATCTTTAACACCCCTCGCTGTTGTCTTATTGAGTAACTGTCAGGCATCCTTTGATGACAGAGTTTAGGGCTTTACTACTCCATAGCTACAAAGGTCTCATCACACACAGCCTCGGTAACGGCAAATACATAACTGGCCTTGGAGAAGAAAAGTGGTTTTCTTTTCTTTTTTTTATGATATGGGTGTTGTCAGTTTGACAAAACCTAATTCTCATTTAATGAAGGCCGGGGCCATCGACTTCTATGGCGGGATTTAGAAACAACTGATGGTTTTCCTCTATTGTTGTAAGGAGAAAAATTGTATGGTGTCCTTAATCTGTTTGACTTAACACAGAAACCTTTGTCTGGGCACACATCATGTTACACATTTTATTGGCCGTGTAAATGTCATGTTGGGACTAATATACGATTAGATGATGCCAAATGATGCTAAAAAGGATATGTAGAGAGACAGCAGTTTTCAGCTGATAATTGATAGTAGATTGGAATATTTTGTGCTCACACAGCGCTTGGTTTTGCAAAAATATCAGTAAAATCTCTAACCCTTCAATTATAAAGCTTTGTACAATGATGTCCTTCCAACAAATTCTTTAAGAGCTTGCTCCATCATGTTTCAGGTCTCAGGGCCCATTCAGACCTTACTTTAACATCCAATCTCATCGCAGGTGAACAGCTTTAGGTGCGTGCACTTGGATCGTTCTGAATGAATGAGGCAAAACGTCACCGACACTGAAGCCCCACCTCCCTGTCTTTCATCTGACCCGCTGCGTTCACACTACCAAAAGAATGCAGGACACATGTGGTCACATTCGACCGGGACCACCCATAAATGTGGTCGGAGATCGGCTCTCTCAAATGTAATCTCAGTGCGTCCCGGGGGCGTTCACGCCTGTCTTTTATGTGATCGGATCACCCAGATCGGATCTTAAAGGGGAACTACCGTTTTTTTTACAACCTGGACCTTATTTCTGGCATAAAATACAATCTTTTACTCACCCATATAACTTTTGTGTCATTTGTAGTCTTTGAGAGATATTTAGATCTGTGTATATAGATATAATGGGAGTGAATGGGGCACAGGAACGCAGCGTAGCGGGGAACAGCACTAGTGTATCATAACAAAATATTGGTGAAATTAACATCTTTCCCAGCAGATAATGTGTCATTTAGAGGCTGTGTCATTCACTCCCATTATATCTATATACACAGATCTAAATATCTCCCAAAGACTACAAATTACATTAAATTGGTGAGTAAGTAATTGTATTTTGGGTTCAAGTAATAACAAGACAGTAGTTCCCCTTTAAGGCAAAGTTATTGTTGATTTAGAAACAATGTTCTTTATTTCTACACAAAGTTTAGTTTAATGCGGAAAATCTGTCAGGATCTTGTTTAATTTATGACTAAATAAAACTCATTCATAAATATGTTTTTTTATTTTATTTGGTTGTCTGACAACAAATATGTTTTCTATTATGATGTGATTTATATTATATTAGTTCATCTGTTTACTGTAAATATACTGTATTACACACAATGTCATGAGTATGCATCTGACCCTGGAACAATTTTTATTTTTTTTAATGAATATTTGTGTGGTGCATCAGTTGACAAAAAAAAAGTGACGTTCGAAGAGGAAATATAAAAACCCATTAACATCCATTAAAGTTCTCCTTTTTAAAAAAAAATCAAAAAAATACTTTACAGAACAGAGAGACTGAAACAGTAAGGTGACAGAGACAAGAAAAGACGAAAAAAGCTCCCTTTTATTGGAAAGAACCGTCGAGTAGAACCCAGTAGAGGCCCTGCTTGAGGCCAGCCGGCTAAAGAGACAGGAAAAAAAGACATGAAAGAGGGAGGTGGGAAAGACGAGAAGGGAGGAAAAGGGGGAGAACAGATAAGCAGGAGAAAGGAGGTGCATTCTGGATGGAGCATCATCATACGTCATGCGAAGAAAAAGATGAAGAGATTACGTGCTATATATAGGCGCCGGAGAAAGTCAGCCTTCAATGTATTAATTATAGAACGGCTTACCGGGGATGCAGATAAGCAAAGCGCTGAGGCGGAAAACTATGTCAGTGAAGATAATCGTTTCTAGGTGAGCAAGTGTGAATGCACATATCGCAGGAGTTGCACGGGACAAAGGCAGGACGAGGACAATGTCACAACATCAGGGAAAACTTGCGCATTATGCGCACTTAAAGCTGTAAAAAGGTAAACGGTCTGAAGTAATGCGGCGGCTTCCTACTTTAGCAAAGCGCTTGCACGTGCGACTGAAACCCGATCTGCCATCTGAGCCCCGACTGCAGGTAATTCCTCATTACAGTGAGAAAACATGCATTTCCTGTTAAGTGAATGCAAACGTACGTACGTAGGTTTAGATACAGTACCTCGGTCTTGAAAACCACTAGTAAAAAGAAAAATGGAATGAAATGAATAAAATAAAATGGTAAAATTAACAAGATTTGCAAATGTGCAAGTGTAAAAATACACTTTAAGCACAGGACGGATAAGTAAGGTTCAATAATATGGATGGCGGAGCACTGATACGAATAAGGTGCAGTTACCTGTTAGAGAAAAGTGCATTTCCTGGATATAGTATGGTGTATATAGTTAATGTTGTGTATGCTTTGGTTGGGAGGGGGGTTTAATGATGGGTTGCACAAAAAAAAAAAAAAAAACAGAGAGAGTGAGCTCAGTCATAAGACACAGCGGCTCTATTAATGTTCCTTGACCTGCACCTTTCATGCCTCCAGGCCGTCCAGAATCAGAGCAGGGAAGAAGAAAATAGTCGACTTATAAAAAGAAACACACACGGCAGAGAGGGGGTAGAAAAATTAAAAAAGAAAATGGACACTTTGAGTTTGAGTGACTTTAAAATGTTCTATTTGGATTCATTATGTATTTATAGACTCTGAGGCTTTCGTGCGTACGCAGATTTATTTTGGCGTACGCGTATATGGCGCGACTCAAATATCCGGCGTCCTGACAGTGCACTCGGATGCAGGACGACCGGCGCTGGTCAGACTGGATCCCCAGCCTGCTGCTGACACACGTGGACAGTTCGTACGCCGCGTTGTTAGCGTTTATCCGCCATGATTCATTCCAAACGGAGGAGGACCTCGGAGTACAGCTGAGCGCCGCAATAACTCAGAGCATCTTCTCTCTTCTTATTCGCAGTCTGCATTTGGGAGGTTAGCGGGTCGCCGTCTGTTATTACCTCATCTTGTTCCTGCCACGGCCCCCCTCCCGCCGTCCGCCCCCCCGCCTCCTCCCCCCACCCAGCGCCCGGCCCTCACTCCTGAAGGCATTTGTGTAAACACAGCTGCGTTGTTGACTTTAAAGCCTGGACTCTGCTTTGAACCCCCCACCACTACTAGCCCCTTCCCGGCCCCCGTCCACCACTCTCTGAAATATTGGAGGGTGTGCCCCCCCCCCCCCCCTTCCCCTCCCTCTTCCCCCATTTCCACAGCAAGAATACACAAATGCACGCTGGCAAACAAAAGCCGGCCTTTAAAGTTGCATCATCTCCCCCTCGCAAGGTAACAGGAGCTCCTTGAAGCTCAGGTGCGACAAGTCACGGTGATTTAGCGTCAACAAACACAGACAAAGGAGAGAACAAGGGCTGTGGTCGGCGCTATTAGCAAACCGCGCGCACGGGGTGTCGACGTTTGGCGACACTTTCACTCTCTGGGAGGAACAAAAGTACGCGGAGGTCAGTAAAAGACACCTGCCCTTCACCCATATCGCAAAGCGGCTCAATATCATCAGCAGCTAAATCGCCAATCAACGGGTTCTCTAATCCAGCGTGAACTGGAGCCGAACCAGGAGTCTCGAATGCAAATTGGAGCATATTCTTTTTCTTTCTTTCCACCTCAGTACATTTCTGGAGGCAGAAATCTCTGAGCCTGGACAATAACAACCCAAACTATTGATGAATACCTGTGAAACTCAACCCTCTGACCCCCGCGAGAAATTACTGAAAAGTATTAAAAATCAGCGCCGGGAGCGGGCGATGCAGCGTGGCAGCGGCATGCTAGCCGTCCGCAGAAATCATCTCTGATTGTAAGCCTTATTAATTAATAACATCCCAGGAAGCCAGAGGCATTAAGCAGATTACGGGGGAGGGAGGGGGGGGCTGGACGGGGAGCAGCAGCGAGCTCCAGAGGCATGTAACCCAACACAGCCAACCCCCGGATCTGAGCACTCAGCGTCTGGCTGCAGGAACGTGTGTGTGGGGTGATGGGGGGGGGCTGAATTGAGTTCAAAAAACAAACCCTAATTTGACGGCATTCTGTATTCTCATATTTGGTTTGGCCGCAGCCCAGGTGATTGATGTGGCCGTGAAACCTGACTGAGAGAGGCTGCGCGTCGCGGCGTTGATGGTCCGCTTCACTCCATAATCAGGCCGAGGGTGTGTGCGTGATTGATTCTCCCCGTTGGTATTCCTCCAGCGCGCGTGCACGTGTGTTTTCCTTCTTGCTACTGTTTCGGATTACCTGGCTAGGTTAGCAGATGCCCCCCCAGTTAGCTTCTCTGTTCCCATCGGCAGAGTCCCCTCTGGAAAGACGGACCTCTCTATCCGTAATATTTAAATCAGTTTAAAAAAAAAATAGAGCTTCTGCAAGGAGGCTGTTATTTGATTTGGAATTGGATCTGCACGCCGCAGACAGACAACACTTTCTTTGCGGGCTAATATTTTATTCAGAGCCCCCCTGACACGCTGCAAAGACATTTGGGAGAAATGATACATGTCTTTTTCACCGCAGTAGGTATGGATGTGCTGCGTGGTTGCCTTGTAAATCATGGCTCCTCTCCCGAGAGAGAACGAAGCCTCCCCACTGCTATAGGGAAGAGTCTCAGTCTTTTATTATGATTGTTGGTATTGACGCAAAGAAACGGCATTTGTTTCCTGCTACGGTTTAATTGGCCACAGCTTTAAATGCACAGGGGTGAACTGAATAAAACCCAAATAGTGGAGTAACGCCGGCTATGAGCATCGGCTGTCGCACTCACAAAAAAGAGGAGTCCACGCCAAAGAGGAGGTTAGTGATGAAGCAGACGAGAGAAAAGCGGCGTCACTCCAGACCTGTCAGGAAGACGGAGCGCGTCACGTTGTGTGCCGAGCATCAAACTCCCCCCTCGCCGTCTGGGTTCACACGTGAGCCGCCGTCGACAGCTGCCAGAGCGAGGGATTTCGTCTCAATCAGGAGAGATGTTTTCCTTCGCGGATGAACACAAGACAAAAGAGCGCGAGGGCGAGAGATGTCAGGAGGCGTGTGTCTTGGGCAGAGCCAGACGAGCCGGCCTCCAGCGTTTTCTGCTGAGCGCTAATAACGCCGCACTGATGTGGGACGGAAGGTAAAAAATGGGAAGGAGTCCCGTATTTGCGGATGGCGAGCAGCTGCCGTTCGTTTCTGCGCTGCCGCTTCTCACTCGTTAGCCGAGATTCCAGCAGAGACGTTGACGTGAACACAATTTCCAAAGTGGTAAACTGTTAATTATAGTTACTCTAGGATATGAATGTGGCATGACCGCGTCCTGCAGCTTTGTCAGCGTTCAGACATGAGGATTACGTCGATCTTCTGAGCTCACGCTTTGAACTGTGTTGTTTCTTTCTTTTGAAATGGTATGGTGTATCCACTGGGCACAGAGGGGGCATTGGGACACAGAGTGCCACCTACCAGCACCATAAGTAAAAACCAGTATGCACTGTACATTTATATCAACTTAGCTGTATGTTAATGTTTTCCTGTTGTCCTGTTGTCCCAACAAGGAAGTTGGTTATGGGCCTAACACAATAAAAGCCTCCATTTTCTATTCTTAGAGAGCCTATTTGGACCTTATTTCTGGCATAAAATACGGTTGTTTACTCACCCATATAACTCTTGTGTCATTTGGAGTCGCTCAGATTTAGAGTTTAGAATTACTGGAAGTGAATGGGGCACCCATATTCAGCCTCTAAATAACACATTATCTGCCGCAATACTCGTTCATTTCACCAATATTTTGTTATGATACATTAGTGCTATTCCCCGTTGAGTCCAGAGTTACTGTACCTGTTATCTATTCACGGACGTGCAGCTGTTTGTTGTTCTTTAGCTAGCTGTTCCTCTCTCTGCCTCCACATCCTCCTTTCAAACGAGCTCCTCATCCGTATACTCTGGCTCAAAATGGTAAGGACGTCCATCATAAACAAAGACATCGTCCAAAACCTTTGGAATTGGAAAAATATTCAGCCATGTTGCAGAGACATAGCAGTAACAAATTACAGGTAAACAAGCTGAACGTCGTGGCGCTCAGTGATGACATCATCCAGGTCAACGGTGAGTAGGTCAATCTACAGACTCCAGATGATGATAACAGGTAACTCTGGGCTCAACAGGGGAATAGCACTCGTGTATCATAACAAAATATTGGTGAAATTAATGAGTTTTGCCGTAGATAATGTGTTATTTAGAGGCTGCGTTTCGGTGCCCCATTGACTCCCACTATATGGATAAGCACAGATATAAATATCATCCAAACGACTCCAAATGGCACCAGAGTTATATGGGTGAGTAAATGACTGTATTTTATGCCAGAAATATGGTCCAGGTTGTAAAAAACGGTAGTTCCTCTTTAAGGTAGTGGAGGGGTTTGTGTTATCCTGGGCATAAAAGCCTTGTAGGGTCTCAGGTTAGGGCCCAGACAAAGACAACTTCACAAACCTAAATGAAACAGCCCAATAAGCAGTACGAGGGTTCGGGTGCGATGTGAGCTGAGCGGCAAGCGAAGGTAAGGACCTGAGTGTGACAATATCTGGCAACACTGAACGGTTCTGGACACGTGGAACGTCATGTGATAATCACTAACGGACCCTCCAACAAGCTGCGACAAGCTGGTCAAAGTGATTTCAGTATACTTTGAACAGGCTACACATTATACTCCAAGTGGTAAATATTATTCAGTCAGGGCAAAGAAAGAACTAAATGACAAAGTGTGCGTGTGATGAAGGCCCAAGACACAAACAGGGTAACAGAAATGAGCAGGTCACACATGTGCAGACCTCGGAGGTGTAACTTTCTCAGCTGAATGTAGAGAAACTTAAAGAATCCACAGGTATCAGCTTCCACGGCAGCCTGGTTCAGTATCCAGTGTGATATCGGAGTCTGCAGCGTTTCCACTTGGATGGAATATTTAACGAGTTTGATGTATGGTGGGTGCCCGCGTCTGTGCGTTTCAACCCCAGCTTAAATAAATCCTGCAATGGGGGATCTCATGTGAGAGAAAACAGAGAATCACCGGATGGGGGGGGTCTCCTGGGTCCCGCCGCGACGGCCTGCAGGAAGGAGGCCTGGCAAGACGGCCTGCGATGACCAAACACGCCGCTGATTGGACATCTTGCATTCATTAAGGCGGGTTGGATGATGCACCGTGTCCTTCAGCCCGGGAGATCCGATAACAAAGCCGAGCTGTGCGGGGAAAGGTGATCCCGGTGCAGGGCCACGGCTGCAGGCCGCTACCTTCGCCTCCAAAGAAACACCTCTCTGTTCCACTGCCGTGAAAGCGGAGACCCTGGGATGAACACAATGAGGAGTCGCATGTGGAGGCGGACATGTGGAGAGCACGCGGGGCTGCCTTTAAAGGCCAAACCGGAGGAAAACGAGTCAGCTGCAAAATTCAAGGGTTCCTGCAGGCATGCTGGAAGACATATACGAGAAAATTACATCTGTTAAAAAAAAGATTCTCAATGGGGTTAAGGTCTGGACTCTGTGGTGGAACAATCCATCTCATGCTCCCTGAACCACTCTTTCTCAATCTGAGCCCCATGAATCCTGACATTGTCATCTTGGAATATGATCCATTGATGGAATAAGCTGCTCATTCAGTATATTCAGGTAGTCAGCTAATGAACCTAGACCTGAGCAACTGCAGCAACCCCAGATCATAGCACTGCCCCATAGCACAGGCTTGTACAGTAGACACTAGGCATGATGGCTGCATCACTTCATCTGCCTCTCTTCTTACCCTGATGCCCCCATCACTCTGGAACAGGGTAAATCTGGACTCATCAGACCACATGACCTTCTTCCATTGCTCCAGAGTCCAATCTTTATGCTCCCTAGCAAACTGAAGCCTTTATTTCCAGTTATCCTCACTGATTAGTGGTTTTCTTAAGGCTACACAGCTGTTCAGTCCCAATCCCTTGAGTTCCCTTCACATTGTACGTCTGGAAATGTTCTTACTTTCACTAGTAAACATAGCCCTGAGTTCTACTGTTGGTTTTCTTCCATTTTGATCACCAAACTTTTAAGTGATTGCCCATTACGATCAATCATCAGACCACATTTCTTCCTCAAAGACGATGGTTCTCCACTCTCCTTCCAGTTTCTAATAATGCGTTGGACAGTTCTTAACCCAGTTTTAGTAGTTTCTTCAATCTCCTTAGATGTTTTCTCTGCTTGATGCCAATGATTTGACCCTTCTCAAACAGACTAACATCTTTCCTCACGACCACAGGATGTGTCTTTAGACATGGTTGTTGAAGAAATGAGAAGCTACTCATTGCATCAGTTGGGCTTAAATAACTTGTTTCCAGCTGAAAGATAATCACCCATGCAGTAATTATCCAATAGGAGGCTCCTACCTATTTGCGTAGTTAAAATTTAATACAGCTACTATATCTAATTATTGTATGGTGTCCACACTAATCAAAATCGAAAGAGAATCAAAGAAACTGAATCCAAAATGATCAAATACTGCAGAAAGAGTACACTGCAATGTTGCAAAAGTTGAGTCACAGATTCATTGTCTGTACTTTTTTATTTATTTTTTATTTTTCGCCTTCTGCCTTGAATTGTTTTCAAAGAGCAATAAAGTCCCGGGATTCAACCGAGTCAAAAAGACATTACGTTGAGGTTTATGGTTAAATTGGCCCCGACTAGAGATTCTATTTTTTTTTAAGAACAAACACTGGTGCTCGACTTTCAAGGTACAATTTCGCTAAGTTAGATCACCAGCTGTTCCGTGGTCACGAAGGAGCAAACTCTACCACCTGGATGTTCAGATTATTTCAACAGCACGGTTGATTCGCAGTGTCTTATGCTTCAGTATGTTGGTCTGTAATTTAGCAACAAAGGGCGGACTCTGCACAGTGGATTAGGGAGGACGGGATTCCTCTCGGTCCTCTGTATTTTGGATTATGTTTCCTGCTGATGTACTAAGAGCTTATTAGGATTAGAGGGGTTACAATCATGTGTTAATGTTGTCAGGCTGCCATCCACACAACAAGCCTGACGTGACAGCGCGAGCCCCAGGCTGTACGTTTGACATCTCCACGGGATGTCCGTGTACCGCGCAGACAAGCACACAAGTGTGTCAGTGTTCAAAAGTAAAAAAAAAAAATCAAAATGAAATGTTGCACAACCTTTCACAAACATGTTGCACCCACCTGCACGTATTAAAAAAATGTCTTGATGTTTGCTTCTGCCTTGCTGACCCACTGCACATGTGGGTCCCCCTTCGCTAGCCCCGCCCACACAGTTCATTCACTTCACATTATGTTGCAATACCACACGTGACCAATAGGGCAAGCTTGCACAAACCCGAGAGTGATGCATTCATCAGCTCCATTAAACGGGAACTGCTGTTTTTTACAACCTGGACCTTATTTCTGGCATAAAATACGGTTGTTTACTCACCCATATAACTTTTGTGTAATTTTTAGTCAATGGGGAGATAATTAGATCAGTGTATATCCATATAGTGGGAGTGAATGGGGCACTGAAACACAGCCTCTAAATAACACATTATCTGCCACGAAACTCGTTAATTTCACCAATATTTTTGTTATGATATGCTAGTGCTATTCCCCGTTGAGTCCAGAGTTACCTGTTATCATCATCTGGGGTCTGTAAATTGACCTACAGACCCTGGATGATGTCTTCTGACCCACAACGGCCAGCTTGTTTACCTGTAATTTGCTACTGCTAGATTTTTGCAACATGGCTGAATATTTTTCCGATGCTAAAGTTCTTGAAGCTGACGAACCATAGCAGCACCAAATGTTATATGGGTGACTGTTAGGGATGCTCGATATTGGCTTTTCTGCCGATATCCGATATTCTGATATTGTCCAATTCTTAATTTCCGATACCGATATCACCCGATACTGATATATGCAGTCATTTTACACTAAAATGTGATCAAATTTTATGTATTAAAGGACGACGCCTTGTTTCCTCCTCTCATAACCACCTTTGCTTTGCAGTCATTACAAATGGCAAATTTAGTTAGTAGGTGATACTTGGAAATACTTCCAAACCACGGACATCTCATACACCGGGCGAGCTAGCTTGTTAGCCACGGTTAGCAACCTACGACACTAGCGTGTTGTTGTTGTTATATGTCATCAAGCACGCGCCTGTTAACGTCCCATGCTGCGTTCGTGCAGCCTCGGAAATGCTGAAGCCTACAAAACAAATATCGGTTATAAAAACCTGATACCGATAATTCCCGATATTACATTTTTAACTCAATATCGGCCGGACATCCCCAGTGATTGTATTTTATGACAGAATAAGAGAAACAGTAATTCCCCTTTAATACATGCAGTTCATATTAGTATACAATGAATAATACAAAGCAAATTCACGGATGCCAAATGGACATTAGAGTTCCTAATGATGTGGAGTCTGATAGTGGGGAGGCATCAGGGCTCGCATTGGCTTCGAGCCTGCACACAGCACTTGAGGAAGGGAAGCATGCATTAACTATCCTTGTGCATTCATTTCCACCGGCCAGTCAGTCGAACAGGCCTATTTAATATTTCACTGTCACTGTGTGCTGGGAGTAAACAGCAGTATGAAAGCATGGGTGCTTACCACACATACTTAGTAACTTATTTTCTATTAAGACAGTGCCTTAGTACAGAAACAGGATGGTTTTTTTTTTTTTTTTTTACATAAAATTATTTATTGCCAGAACACAATGATGATAATATATTCATTTGCATATCTACTGTATAGTTTGCACAGCGGTGCGCTTGCCAGCAGTGTATTCATGCAGCGGCGTGACTGGAGAAACGTACCGTGCATTCGCTGACTGTCACGTTTTCGGCGCGCCTTCCGAAACAACCGCCAACTTCACAGATTAAAGAAAGAGAAAAGTATGAGATTAGATTAAGTTCTTATGTTGTCAAACGCGCTGTACATGATGTTTTTTTTTGGAGGATTAGAGGTTGGTTTTCCTTCACGCTATTCTAATCCTCCTCTGTACATACAGAATTTATGTTGTTTTTTTTGTGTGCCGTCTTTCAAAGTCTCGTGCCCGGCTGCTCAGACGGATGGCGGTTTTTATTTCTGACAGAGAAAACAAAACCTCCAACTGTTTTTACATGTTTTTGTATATATAAATTTGGGGTTGGACTCGATTAAAAAAATAATAATCATCAAATTATTTAGAGGCGTTGCAGTAAATTAATCGCGATTAATCGCATTTTAATCGCATTTTAATCGCACAACAAAATTTGCTCCAAAAAACAAAAAAATTCAGTTTGAATGGATTTTAGTGGACGACTGAATCAAGTAATAGACACAGACATGAATATTGGAAATGGGCTGTACTCAGACCGGGACTGCTAGCGCTAACAGCTCCAGGGTTGAAGTGCTTCGGGCGGTATGCAAACTTTTCTTTAAACTTTTATGCACAATTTTTACAAAACTCTGCTTTTATCAAGGCTTCCATTGTTTTTTTTTGTTTTTTTAAATAAAATTTGCCATTCATTAGTCCTAGCGATGTGCTTTCATACGACTTCTCCATGTCGGTAGCCGTTAGCCGAGCTCTGACGGGTGCATCAGTGTAATCGGTGTAGCAGGAAATCGTGCATTGACAAAAGTTCCGCGCTTGGAATCCAAACTGCGATTAAATTATTTTTTTTTGACACGTTAATGTTTTTGTAACTAATTAATCGTAATTAACACGTTATGGTCCCGCCCCCTAACATATATATGTGTCAACTTTTTCCCATTCAACGACATCACATCGGATCGTGTCTAGCAGTCACACCAGCAGCGTGAACTGAGAGGGTGCATTTCATACGGAGCATGTCCCGCGACGAAGACATGCGCGAGAAAGACAAATGGCGTTCCCATGCAGCCACCGAGAGGAAAGAGAAATAATCATCCGGCCATTATTATGTGGCGTGGAGCGGCAGATTTGGATTGAAGGGGAACAAAGGGTGTCTTTTGGTGAGATTTGTCTCTTGGCTCTGAGCTGACTTCCTCGCAAGGACCTATTGTTCTGCCGCGGAGACACAAGAGGCTAACAGAAGCCCCCCTACACCCCTACCCCCCCCGCCCCCCCAACCCTCTAGATCCCCCTCCAAAGAGCTGAATGATAAGTAAGTGGTCTACTCCGCGGCCACCAGTGGCCTCCTCACAAAGCACTGTTTGTGTAATTGTGTTTCTTCTGTTTATTTCAAAGAGGAGCAACGAAATGAGAGACGCCGCTTTTCAAATTTATCGCACGCATTAAATTGTAGGTGTTTTGTAGATTTACTTCGTTTAGTGTACACACGGGGCACTTATGAAAGATTAAATTCAAGGAAATAACCTCTTTTCAGCTTTTTAAAAAAAAATTATTCTGGTCTCCACATACAGGGTACCGCAGCGCACATGCATTTACAATAAACCGATTCCCCGCCGCCGCTACATCAGGTTGGTGAAAGCAGCAAGGCCGAGCAAAAAGAAGTCGTGAAGCTGCAACAATGAGCTGAAAGGCGCTAAACAGCTGAACAGCACACATTACTCAACAATGCTTTCACCTGTGCTGGAGAACTACTCGAAACTTTTAAGTATCAAATCAAAAAAAAGAAACATTTAAAACTGGTTTTCATCAAATTTTTGCGACATGACAGAGCGTTAGCTAAGAAGCGAGACGTTCGGGGGTGAATCCAGGTCCAGATCAATAGACGGCTTTATAACAAGACCTTGTAAAACGCATTTTCTCACAGCTGTGCTTGCATCAGTGCTGTCTGCCCCGGTGTATACGCGGGTGTGCTGCAGACCTACGCGAAACCTCCCATCCCTCAAAGCCTGCGTCCAGATCCAGGACCCCCCTCCGCCCTTGCTCACAATCCGCCCCCACCCGTGCCCCCGCCGCCCATCCTTCCCCTGCTTCCAGCTCTGGACTGAATGAAAGAGAAAATAAAGAGATCTAAATGTCAGCGGGGAGCTGAGTGCATTCCTCTCGCCGTGTCCCGAGACCGGTCACCCAGAACAACTTGTGATCCTGAGACAAAGCTGACGACAGCAGGTGGCCATATAAAGAAATTTTCCTCCCAGAATTAGATCTTATCCCAGGGAAGTGCCATTGAGTCATGGATAATACAGCCCCCACACCTCCTCCCCCTCCAGCCCCGCTGGTTCCAGAAGGATTTTCATTTCAATTTCTTTACACAACAATGCTTTTCATCTTGACCACGGTGAGATGACAGTGCTGCGGCTATGAAATAAATGGGAAGCGGTTGAAAGGCAGCATTATCCCCCAGACCTGCAACACTGCTCGAAACGCCCCGCTGTTTCCGTGCGACGTGCGTCCGAGTCGCAAACCTCACGCAGCACAGGCAGATAAAATCAGACGGCATCTTTAATGCAAACCGGGCCGGTGTTTTATAATTTCATCTCCTCCGTCTCCTTTTCCCCATAAATGATGCATGAGGACGAAAATGTCATCCCCCCAAAAATAACGGGGAAAAACAGATCTGTCGCAAAAGAAAATGGTCATTTGTAGCTTTCGCTTCGGCGTTTTCCAGCTTCCCTCTCGGAGGTCTCGTGCCGGCGAGAAAGGCCCCGCTCACGCAAAGAGCCGGACGCTTCGTAGCGCTCGACGAGACGCGCCGTAATACGCGCAGATGCTGCACGATGATCAGAGGTCACGCCGTCCGCTCTAGACTGCGTTAGGTTTCGCTGCGCGGCCATTTAATGAGTCGCAGCGGTGCAACAGGTGTCGCGGACGACAAAGTCACGAGAGAAAAACATTCAGCTTGGATCGACCTTCAGTTCTGTTACAACAAATAGAGTTTTTACTAGAAGGGCATGGGTTAAATTACCAAACTGTGTATTGTCCTCTTAGCAACTAAAACATAATATTGTGTAGGTCTCCCTTGTGCCTCCAAGACATTCATCAGAGAATGGACTTCTGAGGGTGTCCTGTGGTGTCTGGCAACACAGTGTTGTCAGGGGGCCCTGGTCTGGTCTAGTTTGGGGTCTATTTTGAGGATAGGTCAACACCTTGTGATGTTCTTCATGTTTTTTGTTCCTTGAGTTCTTGCGGCAGCATCCTGCTGGAGATGGCTGCTGCCATCAAGGAGTGTTATTGCTATGGGGTGGGGGTGCCTGGTCTGGTCTAGGTGGGTGCTACATGTCTAAGTAACATCCACACCAATGAATGAATGAATACCAGGTCCAGAAGTTTGGCAGCAGAACACTGAATTGTCACAAGACGGATTTTATTCAGTCATCCTGTCAGTGGTCATAATATTGTGGCTGATCAGTGTATTAAACTGTTTGTTTGCAAAGGGATTTGCGAGAAATGGACAGGCTTAAACTCAAAACGCCTTCACAAAGGACTAATCACCATGACTGGACAACTGGGACAAACATGACCTGGCCTCCAAATTCACTAGATCCCAAACTGATCAAGTATCCGTGGGATGATCCACAGAGGCCCCTCCCCTCAAAGAGCCCCCCACTAACAACATCCTGTTTCCAGACACGACAGGACGCCCTCAGAAGACCCATGTCCATTCTCTTATGAGTTGTGGAGGCAACAAATGAGACCTACACAATATTAGGAAGGTGGTCATAATGTTATGCATGATCAGTGCATGAGTCAGGCAAAAAGGCATTTTTGTTTTGAGTATTAAGCAGGTAGTCATAATGTTTTGGTGACACTGATGTTCATAATAGCTAGTCTGGATTTTATAATATACCTACAGTGTTTCAAAGTTGAACACAGAGTTCTCCATCTTCTCCTCCTGTTTTGATGATGATTCGGTTATTTCAGTTTTTGATCCGTGAGTATTTTCCTCCACATCTCCCCAATCTACACAACATTTAGACTTGGACCCTGCAGACCAAAGTGAATATTTGAAAAGCTAAAGCTATAGTTTCCTTTTTCTGATGGATAGCTTTGTTGGAAACCACAAACTGTGGCCTTTATTTGTCGAAAGCAAAGTCTGAAATCTCATGGTTGAGAAACCTGTGTAAGGCATGTTTGGGAAAGTATGACAGCGTTGGGATTGTTTCTCCTGAACGTCACGGTATTCACATTACGTGACCGGGCGTTCAAGAACATGCAGATATATTATCACGTTTCAAACAAGGCTTACCTCAAATGCAACTCCAGCCAACTTCAGACCCACACGCATTCGTTCGTTCATTTTCTGTAACTGCTCGTCTTCTGGGGGGACGTGTGATGGAAGCAAACACCAGAACGTTGTGGGTTCATCCAATGGGAGGCACCAATGTACGGTCAATCATAGACTGTATAAATAAATATGGACAATCTGCCCCACTTCCTTTCATTGGCCAAACTGTATTATGTTGACAACTAGCACAACGCTGTAGAAGTGAACTGTCACTGTTTTCTCCTGTTTTTTACTAGATTAAGCAGTTAGGGTTGTTAAACGTCTCTTTGTTGCTTTGGTTCACACATAGTTATTAGTTTTATCACAACGGTGTGGCAGCCGGACTCAGAAGCATGACTCACAAAACGTAAGTGACAAAATTAGGTTTATTCCGTACAGGCCGGTCCGACAAAAAGGCAAGACGTATGAACAAGACGGACGGAACGCTTGACAAGACGAACTGGCAAAGACAAACACTGAAGACAAGACTTGAATACACGGGGGAAGGGCAACGACACAGGTGCAAACAATCAGGGCGGGGGTTCTGCTGCAATCAGCGACGGCAGGAAGTCAAGACACTGGAAACAAAAGGAGAGGGTAAGAACAACAAAATAAAACAGGAAGACAACATACGAGAAAACACGACCTCAAAGACGAGACTTGATGGATTTGGCCTGGGTTCACCGTTTGTGTATAGATTTGTACATAACTCACTTGCTCAACTTTTCTGCGCATCCCTCGCCTTCTTTTTTAAGTTACGTCCTCGAACCCCACCCACATGGGTGCAGGGTGGGACAGGGGGAGACAGGGGGGACATGTTTCCCCCAATTTCTGAAAACATGAATTGCCCCCCCCCCCCAATATAAACAACTTAAATTATTCAAAATTGAACGTATTTTCAGACTTCACATTCTTCACATTTTAGATTCACATCTAACAATAAAAGATTTAAATGGTGGAATTTGTTTGATATATGGTGGCATGGTACGATATTTAGATCCACGTATATCTATATAATGGGAGTGAATGGGGCACCGAACGCTGAGTTCTGGACCTGGCATTCTTGTGGATGTTCCTCAAAGGGTAATTACCATTTTTTACAACCTGGACCTTATTTCTGGCATAAAATCCGATTGTTTACTCACCCATATAAAAAATATTTGTCATTTGGATGATATTTAGATACGCGTATATCCATATAATGGGAGTGAATGGGGCACCGAATGCTACCTTGATAATGCAGCATGGTTTGAGTTGCATACCGGCAAAAAAAACCTAAAAACTTTTGTGTCCCATCCAATCCTGACATTGGATCTGCATCCCTGCCTGGGCCTAACATTGTCGCTTGGCTGCTTTATTCTAGTGAGAATTGAGTTCATGTGATTTTTATTTTATTTTTTTGTCGACACCACCATACTCTGAGGAATAAGATAACTTTCATGATAGGATCTATTTGTTTCCGAAAAGTTGTCGCTCTTTAACAAGAAAGTGTTTTTTGGCTTTTGGAAGTACTCTACAATTGTTGAAATGGAGCACTGCCATAGTGTGTATATATATAAAGAGCAGCATATCATGCATGGCTGCCCTCCTCTCCCCAGCCCAAACTAGCCAATCTGCTGTCCCGGCTTCACCTTTCCTGGATCATTTGCCGTCTAACACCTGATACTTTCATGTCGCTAACTCGCAGGCTGCCCACAATTGGCTTGCCAAATGGCCTGAGACCACCTATTCTGCAGGTCCCTATTGTGGATCAGTTGAACCCCATCCAGGAGCAAACTCTGCCTAATTGACCCCATATGTTCTCCCAGAGTTCAGATCCGCCCGCTGGCAATATCTACGGTTCAGTACCGAAATCGCTCAAATGCGGACTTCGTGTGTGCACGGCCTCAGCGATCAAAGACATGGTATTGATCAGGAGGCGACAAGTCCCAGATAAAAGGCAGCCTTGTATTTGTGGCCCCAAAGAGGAGAAACTGCATGAATCGGCTGAAATCCTGTAGCGTAGAAAACACCATAAACAACATTACATGCATGAAATTAACAGTCATTTCCAAAGATGAAAAGAATTATTTTAATGTGCGGACTGTTTATCTTGTCAGTACAGCGTGTCCTGCAGCCTGCGCCGCGTTCAAAGGCTGCACGGTGGCGGCGGCAACGGGCCTTAAAAAAGACGCGTCTGCCAGAGAGAAGGGACAAGCAGCAGTTGGCAGGACTGTTGGAAGTCAGAGACTACTGGCAGATGCACAGTGTGCGGGAGCTGCTCCACACTGCTTTGTGCAGCCTTCACTTCCAATTGTAATTTATTTGTGGGTTGTTAAAGGGACGTGTAGCAACAATCTGGTAACTGCTAATAGACACATTTCAGTTTTATCGCTTTTGAAAATAAATCATGGAAGCTTTACGTGTGGCACGGTGGGACGGTGGATAGCGCTGATGCTTCGCAGTGAGAAGGTTCTGGGTTTGAATCCACTGGCCTCTCTCCAGGTACTTCAGCTTCCCCCCACCGTCCAAAGACATGCTGGTTAGGTTGATTGGTGAGTCTAAATTGGCCGTAGGTGTGAGTGTGAATGGTTAGTCTGTCTCTCTTTGTTAGCCCTGTGATAGACAGTTTTTTTACTGGTAATGTAGGTCTAAGGGGTAAAAACAAAATGCATCCAACATGCAGCATATCATGTGTTTTTGGTTTATTGCAGGGGCGTGTCTTTGGGATAAAGTACAAAAATCTCCGTCCATATGTGTTGGTTGCTGAACCGTGAAAATCAGAGAAATATATATATATATTCCAGTGAGTTTACATTATTTTTCCTGTTTCCAATAATCTAATGTCCCCTTCATTCAAGTCGTCCTTTTCGTTTTACAGAATGGGTTCTACAATTAGGGGAAGTACCTGCTGTGGAACTTACAAATGTACAAGCTGTGTCTAAAATCACATACTGTGCACTACATACTTAGTATTTGTAATATGCAGGAGTGTGCGTCATAACAGTGGAGAAAAAACAGGCTCTATTGCATTACATTTCCACAGGTAGCGCTGATACACTAAGGTATTAGACAGGCTGAAAAAGTCTTAGGTGCTCCTTTAGCACACTAAGAGTTTTGGTTAAATTTTAGACCCAGTGGAGAGCCAGGTAATTCCATATGGTGGATGGGGCACCGAAACTTTTCATTCATGTCGATGTTCCATAACTGTTTTTTAAAAGCTGGACGTTATTTCTGGCATAAAATACAGCAATTTACTCACCCATATAACTTTGGTGTTAATTTTTGTTATTCAGACGATATTTAGATCTGCGTATATCCATATAGTGGGAGTGAATGGGGCACCGAAACACTGCCTCTAAATAACACGTTATCTGCCGTGAAACTCGTTAATTTCGCAGTGAGGAATAGCAGTAGCGCATCGTAACAAAACATTAGTAAAATCAATGAGTTTCGCGGCAGATAATGTGTTATTTAGAGGCCGCGTTTCGGTGCCCCATTGACTTCCATTATATAGATATACCTGGCGCTCCACTGGATATAATTATCTTCCGAATGACTCCAAATGACACCAAAGTTATATGGGTGAGTATACAATCATATTTTATGTCATGAATAAGGTAATTCCCCTTTAGACATGTACCACATGCCTAAACCAGACCAGGTACCCTCACCCTACAGCAATGACACTCCTTGATGGCAGCAGTATAAGTATAAATCGTCTAGATTCACTTGCCTTCATATCTCAAAGTAATGAATATTAGAACAGCAGGGGAATAGGGCTGTCCACTGTAGAGAATTGTGTATGACCGCACAAGGAAACCGGGGGGCGTCAAACTGATTAAAAAGTCAAGAAATTCCACAACCTTTTAATTGAAAACCATTCCAGGCGACTGACGGAGAGAACGTCAAGAAAGCTGTCATCAAAGCCAAAGGTGGCTCATTTATAGAATCTATAACATGACGTCTGAGCTTCACCTTGTGTGTAATTATTGCTCTCGAGGGGGGGAGCTCGGAAAGAACGACAGCCGGGAAGCCACAGAAAGCCAAAGTCTCTCTTTTTTATTTGTTTTGTTGAGAAGCAGTACATCAAAAGGACCCGTGAGTGCACACAAACAGCTCGGCCTCTGTGGCAAACCTCCCATAGTGCCGGGGGAGAGCGTCGAGTCTGCAAAATAGCCGCCTCGAACTGCTCCTCCGACAAACTGCCGCGCAGACAATCTGGAACAAATTGTGATCTAACTCTTGCTGGAATTTGCGAGGCGCTGCCTATGACAGTATCTGCAACCATAGGCTGGGGAATCTCTGAATGAATGCACTTCAGAAGTTTCCGAACCATATCAGAGCAGGAAAAGTCGTCAAAGAGGAGGGAGTCATTAATTCAAGCCTAATAATTAGTGTCATTTAAGTCCAGAATAAAGCGTGAAATGATAATAATTTCTGTTCCTTCCTCTCTTATTATAACGCAGCAGAAGGCCAACGAATATTTATCATGCGTGTTCTCAGCTTTTTTTATTTACCTCATGCGTCACTCGTAATTTGGGACGAGAGAAATGAACGCTGTGCTTTCCTTTTGGGAGAAAAGAACGAGTACGACTGCCATGTGACAGTCATGAGAATGTGCTCAAAAGCTGCATCCATCACGTCTAATGTTGTTCCAGCGGCCCTAAGCGACACAGCGTGCAGAGACATAATTGCATTACCACATCCACACGCGTAAATATTTCAAAAATGTCTCCCCGACGAGTTGCGAGACGGAGCTTGGCGAGCTCCTAACACTCAGGGAGGAGATTAGAGAAAAGGTGTTAACCAAGTTGTTTCTGGAGACATTACAACACACACAGACAAGATTTAGTAGCATGCTGCCTCTAATGTACCGCTATGTCTCGTCTCTGGTGGCGAGCAGGTGTACGTGTGAGTTTTGGAACCTTTTCTTTGACACAGTTAGGTAAAGGTAAGGTTATTTGTCATTATACAACATTGCACAACTACATTGCGTGGTCAGATGGAGGGCTAGCACCTAGCACTCATGTTTAATTGATAATGCTGGGAGGATATCAGAGAATCGAATCTCTCCACCCCAGGGATGGTTGTGAGGTCCCACCAGCTAACATTAAAAGATATTTCAATGATAATTGTGTCGGTCTACATTCAGTGTCACGCAGACTTTTGCTTTTTTTCACTTTAGCGTTAGCATAAATGATGCTGTAATCAAGTGTAGAGACGGGATTTATGGTTCTTTGGAGGGAACTGGAGCTTGTGGATACATTCGTTTCAAAGAGTCGTTCAAAAGACTAATATATATTCAATTGGTGCAATATCTGAGGTCAAGTTAATCTGAAATATTGATTGCAGGTAGATATACAGAAGTAAAGAGTGGCGTTTTTACAGAGTGAGAAAACATTGACGAGGCCCAAGGATAAATGACTCACACCGGCGTAGTTTACGCCATCTTTGTCCCGCAGAGGCGTAAACCTCGCTTAAGAATCAAACCCGGATCAACTGCTTGGAAAGCAGCTGCTCACCTTCATGCCGCTATATTATTCTGGCAAACATTACACACCGCTTTACCATTTTTGTCAACACGAAAGTGCGTCCACATGTTGCTTCAGCTCATTTTGACTTCTCAAGTCACCAGCCACTCACTTCAAACGAATCATGCCCAGTGTGGACTACTCAGATGACGTCACGTGATATTTGCGTATTAAATTAGCATCGTGTGTGCTGTAGCCCTCACCAGTTCCTTGCCTGTTCTACTTCTTAGGTGTCCATCTGCGTTGAAACACAGCGAGCCGGTCAATAGGTTCGATTCGTTTGCGAACGTCACATCACTAACCAAGTCAAAGCCAACTAACATTAGTACTGTGTCTGTGTCCTAAAGATGCAAATGCTGTCGGGATGCAGTTAGTCATTCTTAGCATAAAGATGAGGAAACGGGTTGGCTGACTATGCCAGGATGGAAGCTTCCCAAATTATGTAGGTGTTTTATTTGCATATAGAGCACGGAACAGATATCCAGTCACAAGCTATCAACTGAGACAGATGTGAAGACGCATTGTAATTACGTATTTTGGCAAATGAGCACTTTAAAACAAAGCACTGCATCTTGGGAACATACATGTAATCAGTTCAGCTGGGTCACACTTCATCATCGGTCTCCTTGTTTGTTGTTTCCCGTTCTTGTCATTAAATCCTTGCTGTATGTGTTGGCCCTAGCGGCTCATAGATCTGTGGGGTAAAAGAGACTGATGGGGGACTCACTTCCGACTCAGGTCAGTGCACTCAAACAGCAAGCGGCTCCGTCCCACTGACAGGCTGTGATGAAGTGGCCTTTAGGCCGACTGACCGGAGCACACGATGGATGGGACGGAGCCGCCTGTTTGCCGGTGGCGCCTATGGTCTTGTCGTCCGTGTGACGCTCCCCTGCCGAGGTGTTTCCTGGTCCCTCGGCAATCACTCTTTTTAACACTGTAAACCCTCCTGAAAGGTCTTATGCAGACAACTGACCAAATGACTGTTTGGAGGCACGGGGCACAAACACAGGCCCGTTCATGCAGGGCCATAGTGGAGGAAAGTTTCTTTTAAATTACAATAGCCGAGCGTTTTGCATGAAACTTCCAAGAAAAACATGACTTGACAACATGACATTTCTTTGTGTTTGATGATCTATCTAGCCCCGGATACTGAGCATCTGGGCGCCTGAAGTTTCCACCTCCACCCCCGAAACAAAACATATCAATGGAATTTTGGTTTTGTGGTTTGCACAGCAACATTTGTGACTAAAGCTTCAGCTTCCAATCAGTGTTAAATACCCATGAGTGAGTAAGCTACAGATTTAAAGCTTTCAGAAAAGTCCTCAGTCGCACGTATTTGTTTTCGCTGCCTGTTTTCATCAGCATTGCCAATTTATGCAATGAATAGAAAAGGCAGTCCTAGGGGAAAAAATGTCTAGTCGACAGTCATTTTTTTTTTTTTTTTTTTGCTTATTTATTAAAAAATGAAAACTTGAAACCCTCACTTTTAATTGTATCCAGATTGCTTGCTCTCGCTCCTGACCTGTCATTTTCATATGCTTTACAATTTCGTAAAACATGTGGTCTGCATGCTTTCTTAAAGGGAACTACCATTTTTTACAACTCAGACCTTATTTCTGGCATAAAATACGGTCGTTTACTCACCCATATAACTTTCATGTCATTTGGAGTCATTTGGACGATATTTAGCTCCAGTTGAGGCCTCTATACTCTGGCTCAAAGCGGTAAGGACATCCAACATAAACAAAGTCATCGTCCACAACCTCAGAATCGGAAAAATATTCAGCCATGTTGCTAAAAACTAGCTAGTAGTACCAGTCAGTAGGTCAATCTATAGACCCTGGATGATGATAACAGGTAACTCCGGACTCAACGGGGAATAGCACTAGCATATCACAACAAAAAAATATTGGTGAAATTGATGAGTTTTGTTGCAAATAATGCGTTATTTAGAGGTTGCGTTTCGGTGCCCCATTCACTCCCACTATATGGATATACCATATCCAAATAACACCAAAGTTATATGGGTAAGAAAACAGTCGTATTTTATGCCAGAAATAAAGTTAAAAGAAATGATAATTCCCCTTTAAGCTACTGAATTTCTCTGTTCTGGCTCGATACAACTTTCACATTTCATGGGATTCATCACTTTTGTGTAATGTGAGTCTGAGACATAACATATGCCTTAAGGAGCCGTGACCAAAGATGCCGCCGCGCTTCATCGACGTTGGTTATCTTTGAAAAACGGGTTGCATCAGACACTTACCGAGAAGCGACAGATGTTCTTCCCTCGAATCTCAAACATTAGAATATTTCCAGATAATAAGGGAGCCCCCAAAACAGGATATTAAACAGACTATCGTGCCAGATAAGGGGGCATTGAACGCACCAGTGCACGTGATGTTGCAGGAGAAGCAACTTTCTGTTCCGTTTTTACTCTTGGGCCAGATTTTAACTGTCAGTTAGTGTCTACAGCTGTATTTTAGCCCCAGTGACAAAAATATTTACCATTGCTTGACAATAGCAGCTGCTTTGTCTCTGTGAGTTGCATGGAAGTACTGATGTAATCATCTCGATTTTAAATCCTAATTGTCTCAGCTTTAAAACATGCCTAAATTTAACGTAACAGTTCCATTAGTTCAGAGGAACACATCAACAACAGAGCGTTTGTGTTCTTTAGTTTGTGCAACTACCGTGGGGACTGAAGCTTTAAGACGAGACGCTGTCACGACTGAGGCAATTTAAAGGAACATGCAGCTTTTTAAACTGAGTTACGCCCTGAATTGTCAGTAGTTAGTCGTCTTAACAAGCTCTTAACCCTTGGCACATGAGTGGAAAAGCCACTGTAATGCCTCTACTCCTCGCGGGTTATTATTATTTTAACCATCATTGAAGCGAGCACGTAAACAAACACTTCATTGGCTCAGCTGAAAACAGTAGTGGCGGCAGCAGTGCTACTCAGAATTCAAATCTGTGAAATGGTAATCGCTTTTCATGGTCCAGGCCCCCTTGCTTTTGTCCTCAGAGGGACCCCCACTGCGATCCGTGACTTGATTTGAATAAGAGGCACAGAGCTGGCACCTCGCTGCAGAGGGAGCGCTATGTAGATAGAGTTAGAGCTGATAGAAGGGGAAGACCTTCACTGTGTCATGGCAAGGTTTCTACTTCAAAAAAAACAGCTGCCCTCTGGGGGACGCGCACGATCCTTTTTATTCAAGGCGACTCAAGGCGAATTTTCACAACTCTGATTTTGAGCAACTTTGCGGTTGCGTCAAATCGAAAAGGGGGGTTAATCTCTGAAAGGTTCGAGAGTTCTTGAAATTATAAACCCCACAGACTCGTGTAGGATATCAGAAACTGCACTCGGTCTGTGACTGCTTCGTATCAAAGAAGAAATGAGAGATTTAACGTCTACAGATGTAGTTTTGTCTGAGAACAGTGCCCAGACAACTGAGCGAACGCTGGAAAATTCAAGATTTCGTCTGTAACGGTAAAATTTTGTCATCTGCTGTTTTAAAAGTTATGCTCTTCCAGAAAGCTGATATTTTGGGGGTAGGGTAGACATGTCAGCAAACTTTCATCTCTGGCTCTCTTGTGGCTTCCTGGAACTTATTTCTGGCATACAATATGATGGTTTACTCACCCATATAACTTGCACTAGCGTATCATAATAAAATATTGGTGAAATGAACGAGTTTTGTGGCAGATGATGCGTTATTTAGAGGCTACATTTCGGTGCCCCATTCACTCCCACTATATAGATATATCATCCAAACAACTTCAGATGACACCAAAGTTATATGGGTGAGTGAATGACCGTATTTTATGCCAGAAGTAAGGTCCAGGTTGTAAAAAAAACGGTAGTTCCCCTTTCAGCAAGAAAGTTTTTTGTCATTTTGTACACAGCTTTAAAATATTAGCCTTGCGACACAACAGCAGCTTTTGTACTTGTCTTGAGAACCAGATTCAAAAAATGCAAAATATGTTAGGTTTTCAGTTGATGGCTGAGCAAACTAGAGTAGCCATGTGGAGACAAAGGTAAAAACAAATTTGGGTTTACTCTCCAAAGAAGCTTCCAAAAAAGCAGTTATCTATATCCTGCCAATGAGCCTGTCCTCCAGTAAAATGACTATGTAAAGCTTGAATAAAAAGCTGTAACAACTTGTGTGCGTTATTGATTAGGACCGTGTCATTGGTCTGTTCTATCTGTTGAATATCTGTGTGTTTGGGACACGCTTCAGGAGGAAGAGGGCCGTTAAAGTCTCTCCAAGCCTGCTGTCAGCCCGCCTTATTGATGCCCATGCCACCAGCGGGCTCACTGGCCGATTGCTGGATGAACATCCCCCCTGATTGATGTGACAGACAATTGGCCTGATGTTCCAGCACCCCTCCACCCTCACCTCTCCACGCAGCAGATCTCCGGATAGACGCTGAGTGTTAGTGGCGTGGTGTGTTTACACTGCTGCCGCCCAGGAGACCGAAAATTCGAAAGCCGAGGTTTATCCAGCGGGCCGACTGGCATCAGTAGCAGGCGGATGCCATTGATCCGGTGATGGGAAGGGACATTTTCACCCAAATATATTTTGTTGATGCATTCAAACAACAGCAGAGCCTGTAGCAAATGAAATCAGTGAGCAGTTGTCTGCACACTTCAAGGTCCATGCCCGCTGGTGCGTTTGAACTCTGACCAAACACCAGATTTTGTCAAGTTTAATACCGTTGAAGGCATTCAGATTGTCTTGTGTGTCAGCGGGCTGATGAATAGCGAAAGAATGTGCATTATTTCGTACCCAGGGGCCACTGTATAATTCCCTGCCGGAGCTGTTGCTTTCTTGTCAAAGTCATTGTGTTCACATTCATGTTGCCATGTCAACTTCTTTCATTCAGGGTGTCAGAGGCTTCAGCGCTCCACTGTTAAAGTTGCATTATCTGGTGGAGCCCGGGCCGCGGACGTGACAGTTTTTACAGCCTCTTTCTTCAGTGAGGCAGTCGAGGAGGTGAGCTGATGCTGTCAGGGAGGAGGAAGACATCAGGACCAAAGGCCGAGCTGCTGCAGATTCCAGACTCCATCGAGACTACGCCGAGAAACTCTGACAGGACATTTTAGACAAAGTTAAAGACCCTGGTCTTTTCCGTCCCCAATCAGATACAAGAATACAACAGTGTTTGTCTGTGAAGGCTCTCGGACATCCAGGTCATGGTATATATCCAGAAACATTAACGAAAGGCAGCTGGACTTGTAGGAGTTTCTTGAAGATGTTTGGCTACTCGTTGAAGTAGCTTCTTTAGCTCTCAAGGACTGGTCTAAAACATTTAACACAGGTTGAGGTTTAAAGAGGAACATCTGTGGGTGTAGCCCATCAGAAATGTGCTTCACACTGAAAATACACAATCTGCATTGGCGGGGGATCTCGCTTTAGGTACTTTACACTTTTTGAGAAGCTGTGTCTTTGTCGCGTGGAACTTCGTTGGGCAGCTTCATGGACCAACTTTGTTAAAAATGTTGCACTGTCATGAAAACACATCCGGGACTGTGAAAATTCTTTTGGAAGCTAAAGTTTCTTGACCTTTTTGCCGAAAATCATCTCCGAAAGCCATAAAAGTAGAACAAACATCTCGTATACCATGTTCAAATACAGTATGCCGTGTATTGTTGACCACATGAGTATCCAGGTACATGGATAAAGACAAAGAAGCAACATAAAGTAAATGCAACAATAACAAACAGGAACCTGTGAGCTATAAGATGTAAGGTGTTGGCTGTCTCCTTCGTTTATTGCCTTTAACACCAACATTTATTTCAAATATATATATATAACCGGTAAATTGTGTATTTTTTGTTGAGATTTATTTTATTCTATTTTTTATTTCACTTATTTAAGTTGTTTCTGTACTAGAGAGAAACGTTGTCGAATTCCTTGTATGTGCACATACTTGGCCATTAAAGCTGATTCTGATTCTGATTTTGATTCGGCCCAAGTCCCGCCCACTAACATGGAGGGGGGTGGAGCTTATGACATATACTGCAGCCAGCCACCAGGGGGAGCTCTACTTGCTTTGGCTTCACCTTTGAGGAGCTGCCTGTCTTTATACAGTCTATGTCTTGTACTGTATCTGAGGTCTGGCGGCCCGTTGTCACGTCTAAAGGTCACAGAAGTGAGTTTTCGCCGGTTGCGGTGCATTGAAAGTTTGAAATCAATCCGGAAAGCAAAGGAAACCCCTTGAGTGACACACCACGAACACTGCTTTTGCCTCGCCAAGTGGGAAGGGGTATTGATTTAGGACAATAATAGTTGTCGACGATTCCCAGTCACAGAAAAGACAGCCACCCACAGAATTCGTGAAATATGACTCGGCGTCCCGAAGGAAATTTCTCTTGGTGTCTTCTTTTATTTCCCTCCTGAAAAAAATATGAACAGGGGAATGCATCAGAAAGAGAAATGGAGGCAGACGTAGACCATGGGTGGAGGAGACTCTTAAGCAAACAGTTGATGTCAGTAGTGCTGAAACAGATAGTGTGTATATTAATTGTCATTGTCTTTATTTTCTTTCCATTATTTTTTTTGTGTGTGTTCCAGAGATTTCGTTCTCACTGTAATCTAATCGCCAAGATGGCCGTTATTTGTCTGGCCTTATTAAACGGCAAAAGAAGAGCAGGAGAGTGAGCGAGAGCAATATTTTTCCGGCCATTTTAATATAAAAGCAGACTCCGCCGACAGTGTCTCAGGGACCCACGCGCTGTCCTCTCGCGCCGGAGTCATTTTGCTTTTCAAAGTCAGCCTCAACCGTCCCGACACATGGCGTGCCAGGCAGGAGGAACCCGAACAATGGCCGTCACCGAGAAACCTCCCCGGCAATTCATCAGCGGCGGCTTTGCGAGCCTTCCTGCCAGTTTTATCAGCAAACAGCCAATGAATACGCTGTTAAACAAACAACCGTCCAAACAGGACCACCGTGCCTAACGTCATTATGCCTGTGTCCTCGGCTTGTCGACGGGAAGAAAGCAGCCAGCCCCATCTCAGGAACCCTTGTGGGGATTTAACCGTACCAGAATTCTGATCTGACTTGGACGGCGTCCCAGAAAGCGGCAGAGTTAATGGTCTTTCTTTCCACTGAATAATGCTTTGAATCTGTAATGTGGCGCATACACGGGAGTGCAGTTTAGTGTTCCTCTGAGGAAACTTCATTTCCTCTGCAACGGGATGGTGAGAAAAAACTCTGGTTATTCTTTCAAATTAAGGAAAGGTCTAGTTAAAGACGACGGTATATCGTCACGACTGCCTCGGCACTGCTCGGCTTTAAAGTCCAGCAAATTGTGAGCGTCTCTGCTCGTCTTTTCTGACGTCCAAAGGGGAAAGAAGAGACAGGGACATGGCTTTCTCCAGTGGTCTCATAGAAGCTGCAAAAAAAAAAATGCCTGAAGAAATGTCCTCACATGGCTATTGTGCAGTGATAAATATTAATTGCACAGAAGGACTTAATAGAGTGACGGGGAAAAGGGCAACATCATTCCTAATATAACTTCCAGAGAGTATGAAACGCCCTCTGAAATGTTAATTTACGTCCAAGTAACGTATGAATTCAGGAAACCAATAGAAACCAAAAACATTCTGAGTCGTTGATGTTACATCGGTTCCCTGGATACATACGTTCGCGTGTGAATGTGTAAATGAGAGGCATGAACTTACAGCACTTTGTAGAAGACGCCTAATAAAGTTTGACTCGTATTGGTTTGCGGGACAGAGCTCCAATATGGCGGCGACGTTGACGTATCGCAACAACGGGCCAACCCGCTCAATGAGGCGTCTGTCTATCTTCTTCCCATTTCAACTGAAACACACGCACGATTTTTCCCCCGCTCTTAGCCACAGCTCAACGTCTCTTCTTCACTGGTGGAGAAGACCCGGCGGAAGTGTGTACGAGGCAGCGTCTGCATTGGAGGCGCCATCTTGTGGCCAACCATGTCACCATGTCAACGTCAATTGATTGACGTTTTTATAATTTTCAAAAATGAATCTAAGGGCCACCCGTTATGCTAATGTTAACTTCTGATTAGCACTCGTCTAGCAATAAACCAGGCTATTGCACATTTTTAATTTTGACCTCATATGAATCGAACAAGTTATTGCATTTCAATCCTGATAATTTATCCAACACTTCAAAAAAATGGGGATCAGGTACGTAAGGCAGATTTATATCCTTGCAAACATGAATATCTACACATCCCAGATGCTGCACTGCTTGCATGACTAAAACCTAATGAACATAATGAATATAATACCGTGGTCATAGCCCTGTTGTAAGCACTATGATCACAGTATTACATAATTTACTTTTTTAATTTTCCTGACTGCCTTGATCAGAGTAAGAGGAATCTGCTGAGATTCATTAAAGGGCATTAATGAAAAAAGAAATTTCTTAAGATTTTTAGGACTTGAACCGTGTTGTCTCATAATCCACCTTTTGAAGGAACATAGCAGAACATACGTTCATGAACTCTGTACTGTACTGCAATGCTTTTGTTTTTATCTTGTTTCAGCGTCGCTAACCTACATTGAATGAATTAATTATTAAGTGTTAAATGTTACTGTCAATGTCTGATCAAAAATGACAAAATTTCAAATATTTCCTTTTTATATTTTATTTCCTATTTGCACTGTGAGGTGAACGGCATGACTACAACACTACAGGATACACTTTTTACACTTTTTATCTTTGTTATAAGATAGACCCAAACCTTTTTAAATGATACATGGATGCTTACCAATATTCATGGCGGGTCATTTTTAACTCGTAACACCACAGATGTCACTTTTTTTTAGAATTTACTAAAATGGTGAAAAACGATAGATGATAGATAGATGTTCCTGGTTCCTGAGGATATCATGAAGCCTTGTTCCAATAGAAACAAGGAAAGTGTACTTTTTACATATTTTAAATGGTAAACTGGTAACCCTTTATTTCTAAGGGTTAGAAATAAAAAATAAAAATGGTGAAAACCAGATTTGAATTACTTTAGGCCAATTCCTAGTGTGTTTACAGTAAACCAGTTTAGCCTACATGAAGACGCTGAACACTGAGGACTGTTCTGCGCTTCTTTTTGTAGAAACAGTCCCTGTATTGGGATATCAATGGAAGAAAGTTCAAATTAGGGTTTCAGAATGGCCAAAAGACTTGAGACGGTATTACATCCCCTGCAGACTGAAAGCACAGAAAAAGTATTTACATGACTTTAAACTGTTTTTTTGTTTATTTCAACTAAAGCTTAAATGCCTCTAAACCTCTAATCCTCCACCACTTGTATTTTTTTTGGTTTTGCTTCCACTCTGGCTCAGACAGTATTTGGTCCCCGCAGGCTCCAGCGCCTCTGCCTGAGTCTATCCGCATGCCGCGCATGGCTGCCAGGGCCACCTGTTGAAATAGTGGGTGGCTAATTCTAGCCTGCCTCTCCATTACACTCCATCTGACGGACCACCAGTGACACAACAACCAACCACTACCAGCATTTCAGCTTCCACCCCCTCCCTCCCTCCGTCCGTCCCCAGACCCAGCTCTCTTTTGTGGCCCCAGTCGACACATACCGCTGCGCCATCTCCCACCCCACCCGTGATTGATAGATAATGTCTACGCGGGGTTAATTTATGTACACTCCTAAACAACGCATAGAATGATGTGACCCCATCCATTCTGCAGCTCACCCTGAAGTGGGGCCTCCGCATCGGGCAAATCAAGATGTTGTTCACTCTTCTTGCTACTCACTACCCTTTCACAGATGACACTGGAAGGTAAGGGGCTTTTTGCAACTGCGAGAGTGACAAAAATGTTCTTTTGGTATTTATTATTGAGCTGGTGAGAGTGGTCATCTCGATGAATTAGTAAGTTGTGCTATTCAGCCAGAGATCCTTCACCTTATTCTGTTTCCCTCTATGAAATAAAAATTTGGTGAAAGGTTTACCTACTTTAAAATAGTATGTACCCACATACAAACCTGCACAGCAAACCATATTTTGCAGAAATCTTTTAAATATATTGAAAAAAAAGGTGTAAATTGTAATGCAGTTCATCACATGTGGTAATAAAGCCTTGTATCTTGTCGTTACAGTTCCAGCTGACGACGTTTTTCTGCGACAAAAACAAACTAAAAGTCGGAGCTGAAAGGAAAAACTACAGTCAGCGCAGACACACTAAACGCTGAAGTGAATGAATGTTTCACACCTGCTTGTTATTCGAGTGTACCGCTCATGAATGTTCATAAATGACAAAAAAAAAGAAAAAAAAAGAAACAAAAAAGGTCAAATTAACTTTTAGAAACAAGAATAAAACTATGACGACCAGTTGAGTAGACTGTTCTCTCTCTGTAACCGGCAGACTCACCTAATTTTGGAAAAAGAGCAAAAGATCTACAAGAAACTCAACAAATGCTGGTTGCCATAGCAACGTTTTAAAAAAGGTGAGATAATGTCATGTGAATCTGATTTGTTTTTTTTAGCCGGGCTGACATTACAAGAGCTGAAAACAAAATCGCAGCAGTGACAATAAAGGCTCTTCTTCTTCTTCTTCTTCTTCTTCTGTAAGGAGTTGCTAAGGTTACTACAGTATAATATACATCTCGTGTATTGTTGTGACAGCTATCCTGACATTTGACCTGATTCTGCTAACCAACACAACTTACTTTCACTGCTCTCTAGGCGTGTGGTATTCTGGATTTAACTGCTGCTTAGAAGTTCTCCTGAAGGGAACACCTTCGCTCTGTTGTCGTCCAGACATTCTGTCCAAATAACCTTTTTTGTCTGTTAAAATGTTTTCAGTGAAAGAAAGCCAACAGGCAGTAACCTGTCTTTTATTCTGTATTTTGGCAACATTGGCAGCCAAGAAACACAAAAACAAACGTAAGCTAATGGTAAGCTAGTGTTAGCATAGTCTTACCCAGAGCAGTATATGGATAAAGCACAAATATGACTCTCAATTATCTGTTGTTTATGGTTGTAGGCTGGAATTAGACAGCTCAGACTGTCTCAAGACGCTTTCCAGAACCCAGTAGGAGTTGTAGCGCATATTCGAATAGTCGACTTCACTGCTGCACTATGACGCTTTTAGCAGGAAGTCGACTAGTCACGTCAAAATAACAACATAGACGCCTCCTGGACAGACGAGGAGCCCAGTGGGTCATTGCAGCAAACTAGCACCGTGAACACAACAAATGTACTACTGCAGTGCACACTCATCTGAAAAGGTATTATTAGACCTTTAGCTGCTATACACAGAAAAGGCTTCGGATATATTACGCTTTTTTTAACCCGGCTGCATTATATTATCTTACAACAGTCTGTGAAGTACTATTACAAGGGAATTACCATTATGTTACAACCTGGACCTTATTTCTAGCATAAAATACGAAGGTTTACTCACCCATATAACTTTGGCGTCAACGGGGAATAGCACTAGCGTATCATAACGAAATATTGGTGAAATGAGCAAGTTTTGTGGCAGATAATGTGTTATTTAAAGGCTGCGTTTCGGTGCCCCATTTACTCCCACTATATGGATATACACAGATATAAATATCGTCCGAACGACTCCAGATGACACCAAAGTTATATGGGTGAGAAATAAGGTCCAAGTTGGAAAAAACGGTAGCTCCCATTTAAGCAAGGAAGTTGTTTGTCATTTTGTATAAAAAGAACTGATTAGCACAGCTTTAAAACATTAGCCTTGCGATGTCAGTTTACGCAAAACGCCAGATACGGGAGTTATGCTCGAGTTGAGATTGACGTAAACGAGACGTTGACGTGGTCTACAGCCGACAGTTGCCTCGCAGAAAAGCCTCCGTCGCTTCTATGTGTGAGGCGCTACGGTTAGTATTCAGGTCAAGAGTGTAGATTTCATTGTTGCAGAGCATTACTTTGTACCGTGTGTTCATGTGTGACGTTATCGACCTGCCAACGGCGACTTTCACCACATAGTAATCGACTTTAAAAAAAAAAGTCGTCCAACCCCCTACAACCAGAGCCTGAAACTCAATCTTAGCAAGAAGATATTTTAGGGTACAATCCACCTCATGTTGGAGGGACTCATCTGCAGAAAGGGTTAAGGATTGTGAATTAAAAGGCGACCATATATGAAAGTTACAGAAGAGTGGGTATGGAGTTCACCAAGGGAGCCTGTCCCTAGGGCTAACCTCCCAATAAGGATATTCATGTCTCAAAGATGTGCGCTTAGAGTGCTGAGATAAAACGAAATACCAATCACCAAAAACAAGATTACGCTCAGGTCATACAGCTAAATGTGTGCACATTACTCAGACAAACAGAGAAAGATAAACACGTCATCTTGAACGATGAAAAAATGCAGTGTTTGCCATCTTTTTTGGACAGAAGGATAGTTGTAGTTACACAATGGGAACTCTCAACTGCCCAGCAAAGAATATCTTTTTTAGGATTATGGAAATGCCTAGAGGACAGCAGATGATGTTGTCAGACATAACTGGGTATCTTGTTTTTTCTTGTAAATGGAAGCTTAGGTCGCCGTGCAGCTGTGTTGCTGACTTTTGACTCGCTGTCACACTGACTTACAGCGAGCCAATGTACTTTATATCGCAGCCCCATGAAAATCAACCACCCCTAGAGTGTTTCCACAGAAATGGGCAGTACCAGCCACCACCCCCCCTGCACCTCCTCCCTGGCTTTGATGCGTCAGGCTTGGGATGGAGGGGGTTGTGGACAGCGGGGGTCAGAGTGTGAAGACAAACCCTGTCAAAATGGACATGCAGGTGATGGATGGCAGTTTAGCCAGCCAGAGACACACAACGTGCACGCGGCAACCACCGGTTTTGCTGATTCAATTCGGGAATGAAAGGGAAGACAATGAGACACTAACACAGCAAGAAGAAAATCTTTGCTATGTTTGCTATATATGTCAAAACAGTGACCGGTTGCAACCTGGCAATACAGCATACACCAAGAGTAAACAATATTTTTAGACTTTTTTGAGATTGTGGGGTTGAAACAGTCAATGTTTTAATCTACTAACACATTTTTTTACTATGTCTGCATAAGACTACCTGTGTTTTCCAACCTGGACCTTATTTCTAGCATATAATACGGCTGCCTACTCACCCATATAAGTTTTGTGTCATTTGCACTCGTTCAGGAGATGTTTAGATCTGTGTATATCAACATACTGGGAGTGAATGGGGCACCGAAACAAAGCCTCTAAATAACGCATTATCTGCCACGAAACTCGTTCATTTCACCAATATTTTGTTATGATACGCTAGTGCTATTCCCCGTTGAATCCGGAGTTACCTGTTATCATCACCCAGGGTCTGTAGATTGACCTACAGACCCCAGATGATGTCTTCTGACCTGGAAGATGTCATCTCTGAACAATGCAAGCAACCACAACAGTCATATTTTTCCGATTCTGAGGTTGTGGAGGATATACGTTGATGTAAATATCTCCTGAACAAGTGCAAATAACACAAAAGTTATATGGGTGAGTAAACAGCCATATTTTATGCTAGAAATAAGGTCCAGGTTGTAAAAAAAACAGTAAAAACAGTAGTTCCCCAGTAAGAACCCTGATACTCTAGTACATGGTAGTACACATGAAAGCGAGCATCCCCTTATTGTTTCACTCGCTCTTAACACAAATGGGATTCACAAATATATCTATTCGTGCAAATATATATGAATATATTCCCACTCTAGGGAGTACTTTTCAATTGACAAAGGGTTATGGGGGGTTAATATTGGTGCGAATTATAAAGGATATATAAAAGTACTGGATTAATTTAATCATAACACTTTTAGTAAAGAAAACGTTCCAAGGATTTTAAACAAGGCTGTGTAGAAATAGTTGTAGATGGATGAAAATAGCCTCATTATACTGTCAGAAGTGCTCTAACGCTGCAACACAGGTACCTAGAGCTGCATTATAAAGTTAACATTTTGAGAAAACCGCTTGTTCAGCAGTACAATGTTATTATTTTGGATGCCAAACATAGCATTTCATGAAAAAAGAATAAATAAAGCTCTACATCTCGCTGTCCAAGTGAGTGTCGAACAAAAACAGCCCATGCGGAAATTAGTGGCGGCAGAATGATTGGGTTTCTGTTTAAATTTGTGCAGATGAGCCACCGGTCGCTGTTTGTGCTGGCAGCTCAGTCGCTAGGCCGGTCTCCGTTGGTGTCCTCTTGTAAGGCTAATGCACCTCTGCAGCCTCGAGCTCTCTAAGCTGGATCGCTTCCTGCTCCCTCTCTCTTCACGGCTAAAAAAGAAATACTCCAGTTGTCCTGCTGAGTGACTCAACGCTCAGCGAAAAATATCCTCTGACATGACATAACATGTGTACCTGCACGCACTGATATCACTGGTTCTTGGAAGAACAGCTGGTTTTGAAGCTGAGCCCCACAACCGCGAACATTAAATTCTTAATTCTGGCGTCTGAACTGTCTCTGCAGTGAGGACTGAAGGGAATGGACAGCTGTGGAGGCATGCTGAAGCTGAATTTTCTCTTTGAGTGTGGCTATTAGTTTATAAATTTGGAGTAATCATCTTCTTTTATTTCCAGCCCCAGCAGGAATTACATCATATTAAATCTGGGCTGCTCAGTGTATTTATATTTACACTGGATCAAGTAACTCTGTTTAATATGCAAGCTGTCGCTCAGTAAAAATCCCTCTGGACTTTGCTGTTTTATTGCTGTTTCATTCAGTCCTGTGCAGCCCCTTTTTAGCCTCCTTCAGCTCGTTGTTTTGGATTAGTCTGATCGCTCACTTCAGCTGCGACGCTGTCCAAACCCACCATGCGCCACACGGATGACAGAAAAAAGAAGAACATATTAAGTCCTGCGCTGTTACACATGAAAATTTGTTGTCTGCAGTTTGACCTACAATTGACCCAGCCATCTGTACAGTGAAGCGAGCTCAATCTGGGCAGCGGGCAGCCACATGCAGGGACCTCAAGGGGTCACGTGCCTTGCTCTGGGGCACTTCAGAATGGATTCCGAGTGGCTGCTCATTCACTCCATGATCGCTCAGTTCTTCTTATGCGTTCCCAGTTGGCTTGTGAACATGATACCGTATAGTGGAGACCAAAAACGGCATTTAGATTCTTCTATGTCTGCTGGATGCGTAAATAGGCAACAATTTAATGACTGCATGTTTTAAACTGCTCCTCTCAGATACGACAAAATATATATAAATATTAGGGGTGGGACTTTAATGCGTTAATTACGATTAATTAATTACGAAAAAAATGGGTTAGAAAAATTAACGCATTTAATCGCAGTTTGCACAACGCGGAACTTTTGTCAGTGCACGATTTCCTGGTACACAGATTACACTGATGCACACGTCAGAGTTCAGCTAACAGCTACCAAAATGGAGGAATCAGATGAAAGCGCGTTGCTAGGACTGATAAAAATTTTATTTTAAAAAATGCTTGATGCAAACCTTGATAAAAGTAGGGTTTTGTGAAAATTGAAAAAAAAAAGTTTGCATACGACTGAATCGCTTTAACCCTACGCACAGACACCGCCGGAGCTGTTAGCGGTTCTGGTCCGACTATGGACAAGACATGTCGGCTGCTCAATTTTTTTTTTTTTTTTCTGGACATCCGCAAATAGATAACAGGTAGATTTCGGACTCAACGGGGAATAGCACTCATCAATCATAAAATATTGGTGAAATTAACGAGTTTCGCGACAGATAACGTGTTATTTAGAGGCTGTGTTTCGGTGCCCCATTCACTCCCACTATATGGATATTCGCGTATCCAAATATTGTGCGAACGACTCCAAATTACACCAAAATTGTATGGGTGAGTAAACAATCATATTTTATACCAGAAATAAGGTCCAGGTTGTAAAAAAAAAAAAAAAAAAAATGGTAATTCTACTTTAAATTTAAAAAAAAAATTGCTTTTTGCGGCAAATTAAAATGCGATTAATCGAGATCAATTACGTAGCATCTGATTTTTTTTTTTTATCAAGTCACATCCCTAATAAATTTGTGATTTCTTGTGACCACACTACAATGTGAATTAAAAGCATTTATGTTTTTCATTTTAAAGCCACAAATTGTCAGAGGATTCACATAACTGTTTAATAATGCTGTGTGTCAAAACTGTGGTCAGAAACCGGACAAGTTTCCCACAATAACACAAGAAAAGAAAGAAAAGTTTGCCATTAGCGCATCACTGAGTGCTTTTACACCTGAGATGATGGGTTTACGGTGCCGGGTAAAGTGTCAATCTTCTAGCGAGGCTGTGCTTATTGTCCAACTGAGAGACCACCAATCATCTCCCGGCCGATGCATTGTTACAGTCAAGGTATTGACATGCTTCATAAATCAGAGCTATTGGATTGCCAGCTGCTATTTTTACAGTCAGTGACACGACCTGCCTGCCAGGGGCCTCACATCCTGGTGTGCGTGTATTGACCTGATGCTCTGAGGCGGGGAACAGTCAGAAGGGCCCACCATTATTTTTTTCCCTGAAACACACACATACACGAACACACAAACACACACACATATGTTAGTACATTATGCACGCCCACGCACGCTCCAATATTCTGGCATGGTTTATTCTTTCTCCTGCATATTCCTTGAAGCCCAGATACTAAACAGTGACACACCACTCTCTCTTGCTTTTTAACCAACCCTTATCTGTCAACAAGCTGTGCCTTCGTTACCGGGCAGGGGAATACGGGCTAAAGCGAGATGTCTTCCATCTGTCCACAGCCATTATGCTTCCCATTAGACGGGACATCTTCATTTCCATTGGGAGAAATGTGCGACCGGATTGAGCCGACTCCTGTGCACTGATAGAGAGAGACAATAGACTGTCAGGTGTCCGGTCCCGTTTGCGCTACCCGGGCATCCATTTTCATTAGGCGTTGTCAAGCAGCTCCGGGCATATTTTCTATTGGACTTCCACACATAATTTGTTCCAAACACGGGTTCCACCATCAAAATGTGACAGCTCATGTCGAGAAAGGGGCACAAGCGGTAGATGGAACGGTTTCATGGTCACCTCTTAGAGGAAAAAAAAAACAAAAAAAACAAAACCCGACAACAAGAGTTCGCCAGCGATTCTGTTAAACAATTTTTCATCCTGTTACATTCGCTCACGGCCCAGAACTGTCATTTTGCCGTACTATATGCATCTGTCAACTATTTAAGTGGGCAAACACAGAGCAAATATAATTTATTAATCTGTGCTGATGCAAATTAAAACAAAGTGTTGCGAAGGCACAACCCACCAGTATAAGAAATGAAATGAAATATTTCGCTAATGTTGAAAGTGAAAAATGATTTTGAGTATTTCTGCCTCTTTCACAATAATATGAATGATGCAAACAGTTACAGCAAATGACCACGCGCCAAATTAATAACAAATGTTCTCATTAACCGATCATGTAGCCGTAAAATCCATACAGTTTGAAAGATCAGTTACGATACGTCTTATATCATAGTTATATAATACATGTCTGAATAATCTATAATTGTTTCAGCTCAAGAACAATGTTGAAGGGCATCGTGAGCTGTAGCGTCCAAGTTAACATACAGAAAAAGGTCCATATTCATTGTCCTGTCCTTCTTCTCCTTGTCGATTCATTATACACAGTCAAAAAACAAAGTCGCCACCTGGAAATAAGCACAAGCCTCCTATTGGATAATTACTGCATGGGTGATTATCTTTCAGCTGGAAACAAGTTATTTAAGCCCAACTGATGCAATGAGTAGCTTCTCATTTGGTCATCCTGTGTCACATCATTGGCATGCATTAAGCAGAAAAAACACTGCGACAAACATAAGGGCCGCGGGCCAAAAGCGGCCCGCCGGAGGGTCTAATTTGGCCCGCAGCATGAATTTGCAAAGTGCAAAAATTCAATGAAAATAACTGATATCCCTAATTTGTCCACTGTTTTAGTAAGAGAAGTGGACAGAAGACAACACAGAGGCCCAAACTGCACTTATTTTATCTTGAGAATTTTTTAAATTTTTTTGAATAATTTACTTTCCACTAAAAAGTCTGGTGTTCTCGTTACTTATAGTAGTTTATAGTAGTTGCTGTTATCTTACTGGTCTGGTTTGATTCAAGTCAAATTGGGCTGTATGTGGCCCCCAAATTAAAACATCTAAGGAGATTGAAGAAACTACTAAAACTAGGTTAAGAACTGTCCAACCCATCATTAAAAACTGGAAGGAGAGTGGAGAACCATCGCCTTTGAGGAAGATATGCGGTCGGAAAAAAATCCTGATTATCAGCAATCACTTCAACGCTTGGTGAAATCAAATCGAAAAAAACAACAACAGTAGAACTACTCAGTGAGGCTAACCGGAAAAATAAATAAAGTCATAATGTTACACCTGATCGGTGTATGAGATATATATATAAATATAAGTTATTAAATTTGACAGACTGTCTAAATATATATAGTAGCAGCGAGGAGTAGCAAAGCAACCACACTGTCCTGTTGTCTCCTCACAGGGAGGCGTTGAGGAGATGTATGTCCTGAGGGACAAACGACCTCCTCAGCCTGTCAGTGGAGCAGGACAGAGACGGCAGCCTGTCACCGAACGAGGCAGGCAGGCGGGCGGGTAGCGATGCATATGCACCTGCTCACACACGAGCAAACAGCTAATAAGTTAGACGACAAGTGTAAGAAATGAGGACGATAACGACCGTCGCTCCGTTTCCACCTGGGGTCTATCGCAAAGCTCGGTTTGAAGAGTTTATTCCGACGACCTGGGGCTAAGCTCAGTCAGTTCAGTTCGACAGCAACACAAACTCCATCATCCACTTGAACCACCACCTGTCTTACGCTGTTTTAACACAAACCGAACACTGGGACTACTGAGGACTGCTGAAGTGCCGTTCTTCTTGTGAGAACTCCCGTCACCCTGGTACGACGGCATGACTCCAGGTATGCTGGAGGGTAAAACTGATAAGTGGCAGAGTTGCGTACCAGAGAGTAGTGTCCCACTTAAAGCACTGCATGCAAGCTGATGTGGTAATCATCATCTCCTCAGTGAATTGATCATTAAAGTAGTGTGGCAGTTCCACTCGATGTGGCCCACGTCCTGCTGCGTGACCACGGGGCCTAGCCGACACATTATCTACACACACTTAGCAGACAGTTCTCCATCTAATGACTCTTGCTTATAGTCATCTCGCTGACACACGTGCACTCAGGCCCCCATTAATGCAGCCGTGATGTCGCACGACTGCTTCGGAGTGGAGATCAGATATTGCCCCCGTTAATCTGAACATAGCACATATGGCGGAACAGCTGCTTCCGGTTGTCGTCGCGGATGTATCGACTGGCATCGGAGCGGGGACGGGAAAACTGGCTCGTTTCCCGAAGCCCTCCGCCGCCTCGACATGGTTAATTCTCGGTTGTTTTTCCAGATTATTTTTGTTGGCATTTCTGCTCTGCTGGACGGCGACAGCGAGGAGTGACAGTGGAGACGGCGCAGAGGGGAAGGGATGACATGCAACACAGGTCACGAGGACGAGATGCGTCACATACCTCGAAGAGCTGTCAAGACGACCCCATTCATGCTTATTTCAATGCTTAAACCTACGCACTTTCTGAATTGTTATTTCCTTCCCGGCTTTATATATTCCGTCTGATTTGCTCTCCTCTCCTCTGTGTGCCTGTCTCAATCTCTACCCTGTAATTTACATTTTCTGTCTGCAAAGTACAGTGGGGAAGAAATATCCTCCAGACAACCAGTAGTTCATTTGTTCTACCCTTTTCCTATCTACATCAGGACATCTATTGCTTTTCAGTGATACCAAATGTGAAGGGGTGGGGCTTTGGTACCTTTCTCTTTCTCATTAAGGAAACTGTCATAGATCAGTTAAATTATTTCGTGAAAATACAAGATGGGGGAGTTTTTTTATTGGCCAATATTTTCTTTTTTCCTGGTAGGCAAATTACGCTTCATTTATGACAATGATATTAGTAAAATACAATAACGCTACTGTGAAGATGTGTAGGCTCTGGACAGATGACAGATACATTCATTTATATTAAAATAATAACAATGAGACTCGATTAAAAAAAATTAATCGCAATTGATTAATCTCGATTAATCGCATTTTAATCGCATAACAATATTTGCACTAAAAAGCAACCTTTTTTATTTTAAATGTATTTTAGTGTATGACTGAATCAAATAATAGATTTTCATTGTCATAAAGCTGTTGAACTTTGCTTTAAATAGTCTTTTTGCACTGCAGCTAAAAAGTTGGATGGCTGGTCGCTATCTGTAGCACATTTTCTAACCCTTTCTCTTTGACCACTAATAGTGGTCCACGGTCCAGAGCAATCCATTTTGCAAGTGAATTTGTGAGTTTGGCCGATGTCAACTTACTAATTTTGGTCCTGAAGCCAGTTATTTAATCCAGTTTGGGCTGCTGACATGTTTTGTTCGCACTCTGACCAGGACTGCTTGCGCTAACGGCTCTGACGATTTCTGTGCTCGATGCAACATGGTTTGCATTTAGATGGCAACGTGGGGTTGTTTAAGTACTTCGGAAGTATGCAAAGTCTTTTTTGCACAATGTTTTGAAATGAAATTGGCCTTCCGACAGTCCGAGCATCGCACCTTCGTCTGATTCCTCCATTTTGCAAGCTGTTAGCCAAGCGGACGTGTGCATCAGTGTAATCGGTGCAATAGAAAATGATGCTCCAACAAAAGTTCCGCGTTGTTTGGAAAACAAACAGTGATTAAATGCATTTATTTTGTTAACGTGTTCATTTCTTTGTAATGAATTAACTGTAACTGATGCGTTAAAGTCCCGCCCCTAAAAAATAATTACTGGTTATGGATTCTCTTATAAGATATTAAATGGCAAATGGGGACAATGAAAACCCTTTTTGTTTTCGTGTGATACTCGTTTTAAAAACTTAATATCTTTGAAAAGTACCTTCATAATGCATGAAAAGTGCATTTGGGAGGAGAAAGAGAAAAGAACGGCCTCTGTGCATTCTCAGCGGATGTGTGGTGCGAAAGCAAAAACACACCAACCGCAGTATTTGTTGATAGTAATTATACTGTAAGATTGTCAGTGTCGTTTAATGTTCCCTTCTGGCTCACACCATTTATTACGTTCAATAATAATCTTCCTAATGAGTTTATGGTCTCATTAGTTTATAGTTTATGGTCTTTGACAATACAGTGTGATGTAGTAAATTATGATTGCATTTAAAGCGGGGTGTGCTTCACAGTGTGACCGACGAGCCGGTGTATTGGCATGATAGCTATCTGTTTACCACATGTCCATGGTTTAGAGGTCATAGAGGACAAGATATCAAGCTATGAAATTACTTTTTACTATGTGCATCTGTCTCTTATGGACCATGTGGTGTGGCCAGCCTTGGTCTTTTCTCGCTGTTGATTCCGAGGAGGTAAAACGCCATCTCCAGGAGACATTTATCAGAGCCACAGATTCATTAGTTGTTGTTTTACAGCTGTGATCACTCGCATCCAATAACACGTGGAGATTTTCCAAGTTTGGAATCAGCAGGAGCCACTTTTTGCTGCAAAAGTTCTCCTCAGCTGGCAGCGCAGCGGTGACCACAGGAATACCAGCAGTCTTATTGGTTTTCTGCCTCTTCCCGGGTCTTGGGTCCCATTTGATTTGGCTCTTCTTCTGTTCCAAAAATATACGGCTGCCAGTGAAACAGAAATGACTTGCAAGGCGGTCTAGGGTAATTTGCCTTTGCATTTAGCTGCTTAGGTCTCAGAAAGTTTGCACGTGCAAACAAACCAGCATGCATGGTGATCTGTAATACAGTTATATAAGAATGGCATATATATATATATATGAAAATGGCATGCTGTCCAGGAATTCTTTGAATATATTGAATGAAACTTTGAATGTATGGAATGAATCTTGAATATATTGAATTAAACTTTGAATATATTGATATATGAAATGAAACTTTGAATATATGGAATGAAACTTTGAATATATGGAATAAAACTTTGAATGTATGGAATGAATCTTGAATATATTGAATTAAACTTTGAATATATTGATATATGGAATGAAACTTTGCATATATGGAATGAACCTTTGAATATATGGAATGAACCTTTGAACATATGGAATGAACCTTTGAATATATGGAATGAAACTTTGAATATATGGAATGAACCTTTGAATATACTGAATGAAACTTGAATATATGGAATGTGGAATGGAAGTTTCATCCATATATACACACACACACACATGCTGCTCATTTTGAAGCACCACTACTTCTTAACATCCAACAGTGCTTTAATGTTTTGAACTGTTTTGTGTGACTTCTCATTTCCCTTAAATTCTTAAATGCAGTGGAACGATGCAGAAATAACAAACTGCACAAAACCCAGCCATACACTCCATATGCTATAAGAGGACAATAAGTTGCAGCCAAGAACATGACCAACAACAGCCACGATAACGAGAAATACAGGAGGTCGGAATGAAACAGAATGATCTTGCGAGGCTCGACGTCCATGTGTGTCAGAGATCAAAGGTGGTTGCTACTGTTCTGAACTCCCGGCCACGATGGTGCTGCCTTCCTGTCTGACCTGTATGCCGTTTCAACAAGGCGCACTGAGACCTTCTCAAGATTGCAGCAATGGCTTTAGTTCTACAAGACTATAGAATGCGCTTTATTCACATGCAAACATTTGTAAATTAGCATTAAATACTAAGACTGAAACAAGCAACAAATGCATTTTCAAATATTGACTCAACAGCAGAGTTGGATGAGAATGTCCTTTTTTTATTAGTCCATCTAATCAATGCTACACATCGACTTGCAGGGGGGGAGGTGGTGCCATGTGTGAGAGCTAGTAGTGCACAATGCCATGATTGAATATGGTTTTGGAAGCGCGTACCGTAAATGTGTTATAGTAACAGATTATGTAACTGGACTAATGTAGTATGACAAAACTGCCTCCTAAAAATAAGATATAATACATGATAGAATGAAACTTTTAGTGTTATCTTTATATATCACTGGCTTTTAAACCAAGAAGACTCAAGAAAACAACCTTTATACGGTTGCCTTTTAAAAATCTAAGCAGGTCTGCAGCCTTGCTTGTCATAAACATGTTATTTTGCTTTATTTTTCATACTTAAAGAGGAATATTCAACAAGTATTTGAACAATAACGGAGCCACAAACACAGCTGCACACACTGCAGTGGACCTATGATCAGTGGCTTGGTCTCTGCTAGCTATTGCTTCCATTAATATAATTATAAATAGGATATGACTCATAACCAGGACAGCAGAATGCTTGGACTCAGCGGTGCACACAGTATAGCGTGCCATTTAGTAATTTCATGGTCATGGCTGTGCGTGGAAACTGCTGCGTCTTTATAAGGAGCCCCAGGTGTTTGGGAGCATAGGCTGTATATAAATATGGACACTGCATGCTCACTTTCCTGGCACACCGAGGCCTCTTAATACGATCGGTATGACGCCACTGCTATAGAAACCATCAACAACATACGGATACGTAATGAAACAGGACGTGTTTGAAGGTTCTCAGTCATCCAAGTCATGGTATATCCAAAAAGGTTCTTCAGAAGTGAAGAGGCTACTCGGATGAGTGGTGAAATGTCTTTTCAAAAAACTCTACAAGTCCTTTTTTGGATAATAAAACAGGACGTTAATGGGTATTCATATAGCGAAATGAATGTCATTACTAAAGCAAGACATTCACCAAAAACAATTAAAAAATTTGTCACATACATACAGCAAAGGCATCAATGTTGACCCAATATGGTAAAAAAAACTATTTAGAGTTCCCCTCGGAGCCTGTCAGCCAAGGTTAGCGCTCATAGTTCGCTGTTGTTGAAAGTTTTCCAGGCTGGGTCAGGCTAGCTAGCTCCAGGATTGGGTGGCCTTTCCTCACAATATCCAGCTTTTCCTTCAAAGTCCGCCGTGAACATGTCTTTTTAGGAAGATCTGAAACAAAACAGAACGCAGACTCCTCCCTCCGCCATCGTGGGTTGGGCAGCTCACAACACACAAACAGCTAGCTTAGCTTGATGGAGTTGTTCCGTCTTCATTCTACACATTCTTCTATGTAGTCTATGGTTGGGAGCAGCAAATACAAATGTTCCTGTGGTCAAGGCGATGGTTGTTTCACTAGTAGAGGCAGAGGTGTATAGTAAGCAAAGTAGATGTACTTCATTACACTTAAGTCGTTTTTTTGCGAATCTGTACTTTACTCGAGTTTTTTTTTTTTTTTTTGCCACCTCGTTACTCGTTAAAATAGAAATACAATACAAGAGCTACTTTAAGACTTTTACTCAAGTGATTTTCTAATGGGTGACTTCAACTTTTACCAAAGTCATACCCAAAAAAGGTTCAAAAAAAGGCAACTGGACTTGTAGATTTTTAGAGAAGACGTTTCACCACTCATGAGTGGCGCTTGCTCTGTTTTCCTTCGTGGATATACCATGTCCTGGATGACTGAGAACCTTCACAGACTTTTACCAAAGTCATTATCAGTTACGGTGTTTATACTTTTACTTTTTCAGCTACTCTATACACCTCTGGGTACAGGTGGTGTATCAGTTTTAGGATGTCACTGGGTGGGTGTGGCTCACAGGGTTGGTGGTTCGATCCCCAGCCCCTTCACACGGCAAAGCATCCTCGGGCAAGACACTGCCACTGCACTGTGAGCCTCTTCTTTAAGTAAAGCGCTTTAAGTGCTTAGTTTTGACTACGGTTAAAAAAAAAGAAGCTCAGAGCTTAACCAAAACTTGAAACAGGCCAGTGTTTCTTGCAGTAAATACAGGCATTCCCCAGCTGACCAGCCAAGGCTGAAACAAGCCGTCGTGTGAAGCCTCTATGTAAGCAGCCCGCAGATGCTGAAGGAAAACAGAGCAAGCGCCACGTTAGCCAACAGAAACAACTGACACTGCTGCCACTGACGGGATGATAGCCGGGGCTCTCTGGGAGCTGGGGCAGGACTTCACAGGGCAGATGCAGCAGGCCGTCATTTTGTTTCAGTTAGTAAGCTTTGAGAGAGGACGATAGTGCGTCTGTGTTTTCACACAAGCATGAAAGGCCACTGTAACATGGACCGTAAAAGTCAGTCAAGAAGACAGTGAAGTTGTGCGACGGCTGGCGGCGAGGTTTTTACTATGCGCCTTTACCTAAACATGAGTTCAGCCTGTGGACTTTGGAGCGACCACAGTTTGAATTCATTTTTTTCCCATCTTCACAGGCTGACACGTAACGGGGATTTCCTGGAAAACATCTGCAGCGCGTTAGGCTGCAAACTGTGGCAGTATTTACACAGCTAGATCAATAGAATTCAACTGGGAACATGACCTAACGGGACGCCAGCAGATGGTAGAGCACTGTCATAAGGTCACCGCTGATTGGTCAATACGTTTTTAGGCCGGATCAATCTGCTAATTAGGCGGGGCTATGAGCATGACTAACCGGCAAAGTCATTGTAACGGGATGTTTCGGATCACGATTCCCAGTGGCTCTTATGATAATTACACAACTGGAAAGAGTGACGTAAGACGGCACAGTAACCTACGGATTATCTATGCATCTCATTTCTGGAGGAAGGTTTTGGAGAGATTATGTCCAAAATGATCTTTCCACTGTATCCAGTTGCACGGCGTCCAGACTTCCAAATTACAGATGATTTATCCAGATCCTGAGCACCACAAAGGTTTATTAGAATGGTTAAAAGTTTAAAAGATCCGGTGTGTAGGATTTACAGGGATTCATTTGCACCAATGGGACATAGTATTCATAACTGTGTTTTTATTAGTGTCTAATCACCTGTAACCGCAAATCACTGCATCTCCCTTCCTATAAAGTGAGTTGGGTTCTCTTTCATGAAGCCAGTGGTGTTGCATTGCCAGGTTTCTATCATAGTCCCAGATCAAGCGCGGCAATGGGCAGCGACTGTAGAGAGGGAAAAGGTTAGGGTTAGGGTTAGATAGTTATCACACCAGTTTCTATCTGTAACCCTAACCCTTTCAGTCACACTATGACACCTAAGAAACATCCTTGTGACAATCGAAGTCCACATCTTGTATATGTTTAAATTCTTAAAAAGAAGCAAGTAAGTGAAGGTAAAGGTCATTTATAAAGTATTCTGTCACCTTAAACGGAGTCCTATGAAATGTGCAACACAGATGTGTGCACAACTGTCCATGCTATTCTTTTCTACAGTAGCAGTGTTACAGGTGTATAAGCCAGCTGGTGCTGTTTGACTCGATTCCTGCAATAATATAATGCAATAGTTGTCTTTATTTTTTTCCATTGCAAAGATGTAGGACTTACATAACTGCACAGTTTGAGATCTGTGTGTTCTGGCTGAATATTAACTCTCGCTTCCCAAAGAAAAATGAAATGGGTCAGGGGATAATAATGCGTGTATTAGTTCTAAGCACCAAACAGATGTGTACATACCTTCCCACAAAGATGTCATAAAAAAAACTATATATATATATAATTACTAGTGCTGTCAAACGACTAAAATTTCAATCCGATTAATCACAGGGTGACTGTCGATTAATTACGATTAATCGCGATTAAATATCACTAATTCTTAATCTATATTAATCGTGTTTTATTTTGCATGAGCAAACAGACTCGAGAAAGAAGGGAATATGTATATATATGTATATGCACTTAACGTGTTTATTAAACACCTTCAACAGTTTCAACAAAACCCTTTTGTCTCTTTTTTAAACAAACATTTATCCACATTAATGTTACTCCTCCTTCAGACAGCTGCCAAGACAAACTTAACTTGTTGACGCTGTCCAAGAGGAGAGAGGAGAGAGGAGAGAGGAGAGCCGACCGCTCCTCATTAACAACGTTGCCTGCAACTGAGAACAGTCTCTCACACGGAACAGTGGTTGCAGGAGTGGTGAGATATGTGTGAGTCAGCGTTGCCCGCTTGTCGTGAGCTCTTGAATGAGCTGACCACCACTCCAAAGGACGGTCCCTCATACCAAAAAAAAAAAGTACCAAATGAGATGATCAACGTGCTTTTATGGGTTTGTTCTGCTGCCCGTCACTAACGGATCAACTGTCCATTTGTTGTGCATGTGCGACGATAACTTTACTTGGACAAAGTGTCTGAAATGCGTTGCCAAGGACATTCTGAGTGATCCCGGCAGGTTAATTGACTAATAATCCGTTATTTTGATGGATTAATAACGTGTTAATTTTGACTGCCCTCATCATTACACAATCCTGGAAGAATCCAATCTTGCAGAAGTCGCTTCACTGCCAGTTCACTGCACTGTCGGCGGCAGAAGTGCATACGCAAGGCGAGAGAAGGCCAAGGCGCTCACAGGCCGCGTCATTTCCAGAAGCCGCGGCGCTCCTGTCACAACATTCATCTCGTCTTGCGAAACTCACGCTCACTCACATTCGCGATACGGAGACGAGGCAGGCGGACAAAGACGCGTAGCACACGGAGTCGTTTTCATGGTCCAGAAACACGGAAGACATTTATTCCCACCTCCCACCTCCCGCCTTATCATGAGCTCAGACAATATTGTCTAGTTACTCAAGCTGAGAGATAGCGAGGCAGGGGATGCGAGCGGCGAGAAGCTTCTTCATGACACTATATTGAAATACTACACCTACACATGTGTGCGCTCCTGCTGCTTAAAGAAAAGCAGCCCGGTGAACAATATATCTGCAGCGACACCGTAACGACAGCACGGGCGTGAGATAAGTCTGCCCGCCACGGGAAGAGAGAACATTTAGATGCGCCGAGGCACAAACACGCCGTGCATTTAGACGAATGGCTTCACATGAAATAGAATAAAAGGCGCCTGGTTGTTGTTTCTCACTCGGGTTAATCACTAACAGGAGAGCCGCCGAGAGAGGCCGACGCTGATCGCGGAGCTAGACATTTATTCGCGCTCCACGAGCCCGACGATGCTCTGCCGCTAAGTTACAATCTGAGATTTTTATTGCAGATAAACACCTCAGACTGACGCAGTTCATAAAAAAGTATTAAGAATTTATGTTGCAGTATCAAAGTGTTGAGTGGGCCGCATGTCAGGATTTTTAGCACGTCGTTAAAAGTCAGGCGCGACATGAATTATTCATGGCTGAAATATTGTTCCCCTGCTCTGGCTGTGTTTCAGGGGAATAGCGCTGGGTGCAGAGACAAATCTTACAGGCACTTGAGCTGTTCCATTTAGGAGCAGTTTACATATATAAAGAAGGCTATGGGCGAATTAGGATCACGCACATGAGAAGGGGGCTTGTAGCGACTGCTCGGGAACGTCTGCGGTCTGCTGATTGGACGTGGAACGAGGCTTGTAGTAAACTTCGAGAGCTAGAAATCTGATTGGAGATCTCCTCGTGCAACGTAAATCACGGGAAGCTGCTCGGTATATCATATTCTCCCTCCTTCCTTCCCTCCTTCTCAGGAAAGGTTCAGCAGGCAGGAGTCTCGTGATGGTCAGTTCTCGACGTGAAGGAGACGGAGCTCGGAGGAGAGCTGATCAGATTTTTTTTGCAGCCGTCGGTGTCAGAACGTATGAGATCAAGCGTAATGATTTAGCCCGAGGAATGGGGGTCGAGCTAAATCAAGTAACTTGTCTCTCACGCTTTTTCCTGCTTCACATTTTTCACACGTTCAGACAAAGTTTGCCATTTTAGGAGTGGCCATACCTTTCGCCGTTTCAGTCCTCTGTTTGAGAGCGGACTATCGCAGCATACGGCACATTACTGTGGGTGCAGATGATGACAAAAACTCTGGTTCATGCTGTTGCTGTTGATGGCTAAAGAAACAAAAAGCAGAGGTTTAATCAATTAATTAATCAATCAATCAATTACCTTTTTTTTTACAACCTGGACCTTATTTCTGGCATAAAATATGGTCGTTTACTCACCCATATAACTTTGAAGTCATTTGTAGTCATTAGGATGATATTTATATCTGTGTATATCCATATAGTGGGTGTGAATGGGGCACCGAAACACAGCCTCTAAATAACACATTATCGGCACCAATATTTTGTTATGATACCCTAGTGCTCTTGCCCGTTGAGTGGGATTTGAGGCCAGGAGATACATGTCTAGATGTCTTCAGAAATGTCTGAATCACAACTCTGGAGGATTTCTGTTCTATGATAAACCAGGCTGTGGTAGAGACTTTTTTTGTGTCCCGGAAGTCAACTGGAAGACCCAGCCAAAGCCTGCAGGACCGAACGGGCAACTTTTGATTGAGTAAGTAGCCTAAACACATGCATAGAGTGTTTATTTGCCTTGAATTTTTTTTTGAACAAGTTTCGCGGCAGATAATGTGTTATTTAGAGGCTGCGTTTCGGTGCCCCATTCACTCCCACTGTATGGATATACGTGCCGCTCTGCTGGATCTAAATATCGTCCGAATGACTCCAAATGACACCAAAGTTATTTGGGTGAGTAAATTATAATATTTTATACCAGAAACAAGGTCCACGTTGTAAAAAACAGTAATTGCCCTTTAAAGTCACATTATGGTTTTTATCTCGTGTATCTTCATGTACTACATTTATCACGTGTGTCAAGAAATTGTTTATCATATTCCTGTGGTCCATGATAAACCATGCAGGCAGGAGTGTTTGTGGCGTATGCTCTCTGCTGGCTCGACTAAGGGCATTAATGAGCTCACTCTGTTGGCCCTAGAAAAAAACGTAAGAGGACACTTGGAAAACTTTTTAGCACGCACTACTGAACATATGTTCTGAGGCTAACAGCTTGTTTTCTGTAGCATGTATATAATTTGGCCTGAAAAAAAAGTTAGTATTACAGTGAATTTGCTTAAATTAAAACAAGATGGAGTTAAATCTACTCATCTTTTTCAGAACCAGACAATGTCCTGTTCTCAACGTTGTGTTTAGTCAGTTTATTTGGAGGGATCATTATTAAACAGGATTACAAGGACGAAACATCTGTCTTCCAATGAGTTCTTAAGTATTCGGTAATAAACTGATATATACGGTTTATGCAGACGTTTTTAAGTAGGAATCAGTGACATGTTAAAACTAGGGTTGTTGGCACGGTAAATTATTTGATTAATCGCATGATTTCCATAATGAATCAACGTTAACATGTGATTAAATCAAATTAAGCTGAAGTGAATTGTTAGCATTATTGCAGCAATGACAATACAAGCCCCGTGTTTGATCAGCTAACTTTAAAGATTAACTTTTTTATTCAAAATTAATTTGTGCTCCCTTGTTCCTGCTAGATTTCATCTTCTGCATCCCTTAAGTTATTTTTTGTATTCTGTATTTCTGGCCCCTGCACTTGAGATTCTGCTTGCTTTTCACAGAGTAAGTGCAGCACTACCTGATTTCCTAAACTACGATTTTTTCAGTTAACACGTTGACTGAAAAAGTGATTTAATATTAATGTCACGTCAGTTGCAAGTCGCACAGCAATACGAATGGAAAATTTGCTGATGTTAGCAAACATTAGCGAATGTCAGCTAACTTTAGCTAACGCCTGCAGGTCACACCAGACCAATTTGAATTGGTCTGAATTTTCTGTTGGATTTTACGCCACGGTGTGTGTTTCTTTGAACTAAATCACTAAAGCATAGCTGGTTCCCTTGGTGTTTCGGTACTCTTGATGAAAAATCTAATCTGCCTGAATCGCGCTTGGCGATGAGTCCGAGGAATGTGACGGAGAGACGGGGCCGGAATCTCCACCGACACCAACATGTGGCATCCTATCATTTCACTCAAAGAATCTCCCTGCGAGAGGTTATGTGAAGTGCCTTTGAAGTGTGGTGTTAGTTATCTGCTGGATACGCTATCTTGCGAGCGGGACATGGGATTACAAGCCTTTAAAACTATATCCGGATATCGTATGTGAACAAAATCAAGGGCTCAAATGTACCTGTGCGTTACGCAGTGTACGTCCTTGTGAGTTGGCTTTTTCACATGCACATTAAATGATTAGCTACTTACGAGAGAGAGAAAACATTCTGGGAAAGATCCATAACGGAAGCAATTTTTATGGGAAGAAAGGTTCCATAAATATTAAATGAATTGCAGAATCAAGTTAGTAAATTGCACCGAGCCTTTTTTCTTTTCATTATGTAGATGGCGCTGATGGAAAACCACATTCCTTGTTGCCTGTGTGTGGCACACGAATTCGGTCGTTTGCTCAAATACCAGAAAAGCACAGAGCAAAACCTTGCTTTGCATTGCAAAACAAAACCACTGCTTGTCAGTTCAGATGTGGGATGGGAAAGTTAGGGGGGTGGGGGGAGAGTCCGCCGGTTGTCAGCACCCACGCCTGTGGAGAACCCATCTCAACAAATCGTTTGTGTCAGCTAAGGGATGGAACGTGAGGCTCTGTTGTGGTTTTGAAGTACGGATCAATGTCAGGCGTGAAGTACTAGCTTGGCGCTGTGAAGGGGAGGCTGCTGGTGGTGGTGGGGGTTGAGACATTGCGGGAACTGGAATCTAAATGATGTCGACTCCTTTCCCCCGGTTGTCCCCTAGCAGACCTCGGTGCCTGACACCGGTGAGAGCAGCAGAGACGCTGCTTGAGGGTGGGGGGGAGAGGTGTCTGATTTCAGCCACTCAGGCCTTGTTGTTTGGGAGCCTCGGAGCGCATGATTTCAGGGTCATAGGCTCACGTCTCAGGAGGGCTCCAGCTGCCTTCCCTGCTGGCTATGATCACCCCCCACGTACACACACGCACATCTCAACCTTAACTAGGCACCAGAGGCAGGCTTGAATCTTACTCTCAAACCCATGGTATGCATAAAAATGTGATTACAACAACAATGGTTGCCGCTGCAGCACACAGGACTGCTCAGTTATTCACAGTTCAATGCACAAAGCAGCCGCATTCATGATTTCCCTTCCACAGTCGCGTTTGTTTACTCTGTGTCGTCTGGGTTTGATTTCCAAGGATTTCATTGATGTGCTGTTGTACAGAAGCCAACTCCCACATAGCTCAGGTTTCAGTGGCTTGCACCAGCGCATGAATGCACCATTACTCAGTGCATGAATTCTCAAATCAGTAACAACCTGAACAAGAAAACAGGTCACTGTGTGGAGACTGTGTAGACCCCATTAAATGTTTCGTACTTTATTGTATTCTCGATTTAATTTTCGAGTCTACTTCAAATCTGAAATCGCTCATTCAGAGAAATATGCAGACTTTTCATTCAGATCCTCTTTGGCAGCAAATAAATGTGGGTCTTCAAAATGTCCCAAACATCTTCCACCAATGGGTTTAGGAACGGTCTGTCCTCATCTGTGCAACAGTTTTACCACACAGGTCTACATTTTCTTGGATTGGGAGCTTAAAGTTTATTTAATGTAGCAGCACCAAAGTTATCCAGATCCCCTGCTGCTGAATATGCACATAGGACGGGTTGAACTCATCCATACTGCTTTTCTAGCAATTGTATGCACTGTATGTACTCAGAAGTACATATTATATAAGCATATAAGCAGTTAAATTTCATCAAAGCGCTCCTTTCAAATAAATGGTATTAAATGTGACATGCCTACCCTACAGATGCCTAATTCACGCTATTTAAAGTAATTCCCTGGTCAAACAAGTTAGATTTTCTATAGCAACATACACTTACCTTATGTACCTCCACACTGCTGGTTTTCACCCATTCCACAGCACGGAAAACATTTTTTTAAGTGCAGCCTTCGATACTATCTCACACAATCTCCTTCTCAACCATTATTCATAGTGCCGGCACCCATTTTAACTGGTAAGAATTTTATTTTTCCCACTGCAGTTTGTTCATCTTAAAAACTTAAGATCTCACTATTCCCGTTACTAGAGGAGTCCCCCAGGGCTTCGTTCTGGGTCCCCTACTGTTCGTCATTTACCTTATTCCTCTTGGCAGCACTTTTCATAAATACAAGATACATTTTCTTTCATACGCAGACGACATCCTGCTCTGCTTGTCCAAAAAGCCAGATTCCACAATCCCACCCTCTCCACCTGTCTAAATGAAATTAAATCCTGGTCCTCCCGCAACTTTCCACAGGTGAGCAGCAATAAAGCAGAAGCCCTCCAAGTCGGCTCTAAGTCCACTCTTGCAGAAGATGACAGTTTCTCATTAAATATTGATCGATCCACTATACTTCCTTCTCCTCAGGTTAAGAGTCTGGGTGTCATCCTTGACAGTACTTTATCTATAGAGGCCAATATTAACGTCTACTTATTTCCACCTCCGCGGCATCAATCAACTTTGCCCATCCTTAGTGCAGAATACCACTGCCATTCTCGTCCACATCGTCCACTGTGATTAGGTTCTTTTTGGTCCACCTTCCAAATGTCTCCATAAACTTCAACCGGTGCAAAACCTGCAGTCCCTCCATAGACCACATCGTCCCAGTTCTTCAGCAACTCCACTGGCGTCCTCTAAAGCTCCACATTGAGCACAAGATCCTCTTACTTACCATCAAGGCTTGTCACGACCATGGTCCATTGCATTTGTCCGAACTTCTTCAACTATACACTCCGTCCTGTATGCTCAGATCCAACTTACTGCACCACATGCTCGACTATCCTCCATGGGTTTCAGCTGAGTTATTCAGTCGCTCAGCTCCATGCCTTTGGAGCACTCTCCTACCTGACATCCCAAACTTAGACTCTCTGACAACCTTTAAATCCAGACTCAAAACACATATTTTTGGAACTACTTACTCCCTTTGACCTGTTTTTCCTTTACCTCATGTCTATATAGTTTTTAATTCTGCTTTTATGTTTACTGAATTCTTTATTTCTTATGGTGTTTGCTGTTTTTTGTAAGGTGACCGTGACCGCTTTCAAGGGCATCCACAAATAAATTGTATTCTTCTTCTCATTATGCAAGGATATTAGGTGTTGTGTTTGATGTTGATAATATTTTCTCACTCACCTCACACCACGAGGACACTCGGCTCTTTATCTCCCTTACTGCATTTTCCACTCCGTAAGACGTGCGCTCTCAGCATGGCCCTCGGCCACTGCTGTCTTGTGCAATGTTGATTCCTGCGTGATTCGGCTTTGGGAACCCGAGCTGCGGCGAACAGACTGAACCTCTGACCTTTAGTACTGACACAGCGCCACTGAGCTGCAGCCAAGACAGACATTTGGGGTTTTTCACTCTCAGATGAGTCAATGTTTTGTCAAGACCAGCAATTTCCTGATGCTTAGCAGCCTGTCACTCTCATCGTGCTGAATGACGGGATCACACACTAATGGAGTGCTGAAGTGGAAATGCCTAATCTACGCGGGAAGCCGAGTGAGAAAACACAAATATATGATGATTTTATCAAATAAAAATGCATGTTATTACTTGTATGGACATGTGTTTGGGAAGTAACAAGGTATAACATGTTGTAAAGCAGTTCCAGGAAATGTATTGAAAAGAAAATGGAACTTTATAGTTGGTTAAAATTGAGAAATATACATATCTATAAGATTTTCTGATGGTGGCACAGTGGTTAGCACTGATGCCTCACAGCAAGAAGGTACCAGGTTTGAATCCATGGGTCGACTGGGTCTTTCTATGTAGAGTTTGCATGTTCTCCCTGTGTCTGCGTGGATTCTCTCCAGATACTCAGTAGATATCCACTTCACATTCACAAAAAGTGCTGGTTTGAGCCAATGGCCCTCTGGGAAAGAAAGGATCCCTGCCATAGACTGTATATAAATATGTATCCCCGCCTCTGGCTTAATGACACCTGGATAGTAGGGATGTGCGATATTTTATCGTTTTACGATATATCGATATATCGTCAAAAACATTCAATAAAAACGATACATTTCCATTGATGACGTATATATGTGTGCAACACGCTCGCAGCCCAACACGTGTGGAATATTGGAAAATTGATAACTGCAGAAGGTGGAGCAGATACGCCGGGGAACGAGGAGCTTGTTCCCAGAACCGGCTCCACCTCCATTATTTTCAACTGGTTTGGTTTTAAATGTCTGATGCGGAGCACAGCTTAAACCAGAATATGAAGAAAATGCGAATAAGCAGCGTCGACTTCATCCAAAGCCTCCGGTAAAAAAAACAAAAAAAAACAAACAAACAAACAAAAAAACTGAGACGAAACTTGCCAATGCACTACAGTCAAAAGGATTAGGCTAAAATGGTGTTTATTTATCGTCATTTTTATCGTTACCGTGATAATTAGCAGAAATTATCGGGATAAATTTTTTCAGTCTGTATCGCCCATCTCTACTGGATAGTCTCCAGAAGACCCTCCAATCCTTCCCAGGAAGAAACAGGTTACAGAAGATGAATGAATGATTTTCTGACATCTGATTTACTAAGTGGGAAAATATTCAGTTTGTTCTCAATCCAAAACTGGAAATTCTGAAGCAGCTCAGTTTTGCATCACAATATTGCTTCTGTCAGATTTATGCCCTAATTAGCTGGCTTACGTGTCCTATTGTGAAATTAAATGATTAAATTATTGTGAGCCGTGCCAGAAATCTGTCAGCGTTCTAACAGCTCACCGGACGCGAATGAAATAAAATCCATAAAATAATTTAATATCTATTAAGGACACCCAGTTTAAAGATCCGTAAGGAAACGAGTTAAAGGCAGCACTAATTGTGACGACGCGACCATAAAACATGATGTAAAGTTGCCTGGGCTCTCCGAATGTGTCCAAATGTTCGGTAATGTCTTTAAATACGGCACGAAACAGCAACAGTTACACAGTTCAGCAGCAAAGTGATGTCTTCATTAGACCCTGGAAAGTCATAACACTGGAACTCATAACTCTGCTTCTCCCCGCGCAGCAACTGAGTACATAATTTCACCATCGTAAATGATGTGGGGGTCCCCCACGCTCGTGAAGATGCACAGCAATGAATATGCTAGAACCATTACTCTGTCTCACTCTGACCTTTACACAGGGGATACGAGCGAAACATGTGTTCTCTAACAAGAATGCTTTTTTCTGCAGCTCCTATTTATCTCCTGGGTCTCATAACGTCCTAGCTTTTGTTGTTTATGGTGACCCTTAGTTTCTCAAGCCGGCTCCTGTGACATTGAAATTTGCTTCCTCATTATGGTGATAAAACAAAAGTTGGGGCTAGAACTTCATGTCCTTGCTGAACTCACGTTACATCAGCGGTCCGGTGTGTGCATACGGGAAGCAAACTCAAAAAAATTTAGGCCAGTGGTTAAGCAGCACAGCACATAAATAATTCAGCGCGCTCGCGGCGTTCGCACTGTGAAGTCCAGGTTAAACATAAATAAAAAGATAAAAAGAAAGAAGTGCAATCCGCGGACTAGTCCTGCTGTCGTATGAAAATGTGCGTGTTCTTCCTGGATCTCACCTGATACAAAGCTTTAAATCATCTCTGACGGGCTGTAAGTCATAAATCTTTCACATCTTGTCGAGACGAAACTGAACAAATCTTGATATGTATTCATTATCCTCCCTTTATACTAAATGCATCTCGTGTTTTATTATCAGCAGCAGTTTACTAGCAAAAGCCGTTAAGGTCGTTTCAGAAGTTATGAGTAGTAATGTAGTAATCAGTAGTAATGAGTAATCAATTTTGCATTACTCATTTAAAAGTGATTAAGTTCCTCAACAGTTATGTACCCGGCAACTGGAAAATGACCAGAGTGTAATCCCACAGGACAGCTACAGTAGATATCACAAAAAGATTCACAAAAAGTGCTCGTTTGAACCAATGGCATGCTGGGAAAGAAAGGATCCTTAACATAGACTGTATATAAATATGGACTCCACTTCCTCTCATCGGAGAAACCGATGCTAATTTCCCGGGGTTTCGTTTTGCGGATTTAGAGCCAGAGTCACACTTCTCCAAGACTCACTCACATATTCGTTTCACTCTCCTCTACCTCCACCGGTTTCAAAGAAATGTTGACTTATACACCATCCACTAACATGGAGGGGGTGGAGGTTATGACCTACACCGCAGCCAGACACCAGGAGGACCTCTGCTTACTTTGGCTTCACTTTTAAGGAGCTGTTCCATCTTTACACTGTCTGTGACCCCGACAGTGACAGACACGTTGACAGATATCTCAAGGTATAGCCACGCGACAAGAATGACTGCCGACGAAGGCTGTCTGTTACACCGCCTCGCCTCGCCTGTGTCAAAAAGTTGAGCATACCTCAAGCACAGCAGCCAGTGGCCAACTGGCGCGTACGATCTTTGCGTGGGTGTAAAGAAATATCTCTTCCTGGAAAGAAGAGCAGCTACTATTATCTGGAGAGGCTGGGAAACTAGGAAGTATAATACGTGAACACATCACTTTGATTTGCTCAACCAGCTGAGAAGCCAGCAAAAGAGGTCCGGCTAGCACCAACTGTGTGGGACCCACCGGGGAATAAAAGGACCACGAGCGATGTGACAAGATGTCAGTGTTTAAACGAAGACAACAAGAGAGTTACACCTAAGAGAGGAGTCGTTTTACAGAGCTGAGTACACAAAGTATAGATAGATAATCCTTTAATTTATCCCACAGCGGGACAACAAAAATGCCGCACGACCCCCCGCTAAGCTTTCACAGACCGTCGTACAGTCTGTCTCTGTATAAGACATTGTATTCTACTTATTTGTTATTTATTTATTTGTCACAAGCCTCGTCTTTTTATCATGGTTGAACGACGGCAAACAAACCTTGAAACCTCACAACTTGAAAACGTGAACGATTGGATACACCGCACTAAAGTGACCGTTTGAACCAGAATGACTGCTGCCAGACGAATATCAGAAGAAATTCTACACCAAAGTGTGTTTACTTGAACGAGAACCCGGTTCCAAGAGCCGGGAAACCTGCTGCAGATAGGGTGGAGGGTGGTTGTTTTGCATCTGTAGATGACGGAAACTGAAGCTGTGTTTTGAACAACCTATGATTTAGTCAAGAAAAACAACAACAACAAAAAACCGTGGGTACATCTCTGAGCTGCAGGATTGTATTGGTGTATTTGTGTTTGACTTGGTGATTGTAGAAGCGACGTGCGGTGTACAGGGTTCAGTACTGACATGCAGAACAAAACCATCAGTAGCATCATAGCATTATCACGAAACTTGAAGTCAATTACCGTTTTTACCACCTGGACCTTATTTCTGGCATAAAATACGATCATTATACTCACCCATATAACTTTGGTGTCATTAGGAGTCTCAATGGGCATAACACAATATTGCTGAAATTAATTCATTTGAATTTGTGGCAGATAATGTGTTATTTAAAGACTGCGTTTCGGTGCCCCATTCACTCCAACTATATGGATATACGCAAATCTAAATATCATCCGAAGGACACAAATGTTATATGGGTGAGTAAACAATCGTATTTTATGCCAGAAATAAGGTCCAGGTTGCAAAAAAAAAATAGTAATTCCCCTTTAAATGTCTTAACTTAAACAGATAAGGACTCTTCTTTGACTCGCGATGGACAATTTCAGTTAAATCGTGAATTGTAAAAGGAAAGCCCTCTTTCATATTCCCTGACCACGCTGACCTAGAAAATCAGAGAGCTGATATCACAGTAGAGAGTTTACTCTATTACTCTATTACTTACTTAATAACTCAACATCAGCGCCTCCCTTGCACTTCAGAGTATGATCCCAGGAAGTACACAGGGACCAGGTTGAAGAAACCCTGTGTTGCTTTCTAGACAGTGCAGTGTGAAAACCCCTGCAGGAGGCAAGTCTGTCTTGAATATAGTGTAGGACAGAGGCGAACGGTCTGTTAACGGGTTTCAAAGTCTGCTGTGACAGGAAGTCTTTTGTTTAAAATCTCTTGTTTAGTGTGTGTTTGTGTTGTACTGCTTACCTAACCAACAATATGAGCACATGTTCGCCAACCCAAATAAGCACACAGAAAAAATCAAATTTATTAGATTAGATTAGGCTGGATACTTGAGTTTCCTACAAAATATGCCGGCTCTTTTAAAATTTTATAGCCTGAAATCAAACAAGAATACTACTTTCTGATGAAAGAACTCTTATATGTTACTGTTTATATCACAGCAGAGTTTATCCTTTCTGGGTGGGCACAAAAGAAACAAATTGGACTCACTTCTCCAGACACTGCTTGGCTACTAGCTGCTCCATAGTTTTGCCACTGCTAAAAAAACATACAATTTTACGTTTCCAAGATGTGGTCACCTTTAAGAACATGTTTAAAGGGGAACTACTGTTTTTTTACAACCTGGACCTTATTTCTAGCATAAAATACGGTAATTTACTCACCCATATAACTTTGGTGCTCTGCGTTATTTAGAGGTTGTGTTTCGGTGCCCCAATCACTCCCACTATATGGATATACGCAGATGTAATTATCTCCTAAACGAGTGGAGATGACACAAAAGTTATATGGGTGAGTAAACGATCGTATTTTATGCCAGAAATAAGGTCGGGTTGTAAAAAAACAGTAGTTCCCCTTTAAGTACATTCATGCTGTTTTGTGTGTTGAGGTGTCTGGCAGGCATGACAATCAGTGTGGAGTTATGTCACATTACGGGTAAGTTTTTATCAATAAGTCCTCTCCAGAATCTCCTATCCCTCTGATATCCGGCGTAACGATATAGCTGGAACTTGCAAGGCAGAGGCTGCATTGTAAAGAGCGGTCATATCAAAGAGCTGAGTGGAAGCATCGGAGGCTCCTACGTTTGTATGCTGCGAGCGTCTGCAGGCAAAGGTTACGAAACTAACAGTGAAATGAACTCCCGTAATACACGTTATCATCGCTGACCAGACAGGTATTATGTCAGAATAAAGGTCACGCTACTAGAAAGAGGAAAAAAAAATAAAATGGATAAAACATTCAGCAACAAAATATTCAAGGGCGTGATTTGTATGCATGCGGAAGTAATGGCATCCTCTCAAGTCAACATTTAGAAGAACTCAAACAATTCCTCTGCTTCATTTATTCTGTAATGGGAAGGGCTCTTCGGGGTGCTTTGGCTCATTTTATCTTCATTCCTGTTCGATGTCTTCATTCTCAGTTCGGTACTTGCTTTATTTCCTGCAGACAAGGCCTCTAAAAATGACAAAAACAACTTGTAATAAGAGCATAAATCCTCAATTAAACTTTTTTTTGTTAAATTATGTGAAACTAAAAGAGAGTTTTAGATTTGCACTCTTAACGTAATTGTTCACTGAGGTCTTTATGACCTTTAAGATGTTCCGCCGCGTCCGACATTGTTGGAGTGAAGACGTGAGAGAACAAGTTATGCAGTCTTAACAAATGAAACAAGCTAATTATACGTCATCAAAGACCAGGAAAATGAATGGAGGTATGTACCTCAATGAAAAGGCAGCCTTGAGTTAGTCGCAGTTTTTGTTGTATTCCACAAACCAACCAACAACCTGTTTGTCACACATCCAGTTCTAGACACCTTGCTGAAACAGAAATGTCTTGGTCAGATGCAAATTCAGGGGCCTCTGTGCACATCGTCTCTTTGAGCGCAGAAGTCATTACTGGAAATACGAAATGTGTATGGTAAAGGGGAGGTTGGAGCGGGTGGTGGTGGTGTGTGGATATCATGAAATCATTATGTGCCGCACATTTCTGGAGACGAGCCGGTGAACGTGAAACAATGGAGTCAATGCCGACTGGAGCAAAGCTGAAAGATGTGGATACTAAACAGATCAGCCACAAACGTGGCTACAGGCGAATGCTATGTTTTGTGTCTGCAACTGATCTGCCAAAATGAGATAAAACTTACCGTATATACTGAGAGTTCAGACCACTAAAAACATAAAGCGGGAACCATGTAGGCAATAACTGAAATCTCAGCACTGTAAAAATACTTTGTACTCAGTACTGCAAAAAACTGCAAAATAACAAAACAAATTGTCTAAAGATGCTTTAAAAAATCCAGCCTGAAACCCCCAGAGCAAGCATGAAGGCAGGGCTGGCAAAGAAAATCTCCAGTACAGTATGTCACTCCTCAAGGAGGTGATATAGCCAGTTGGACACAACAAATAACATGAGCAATCTCTGAATCATCCGTGGAGGAAGAACAAAATTCAACAAAATTCGCCTGGAGCCTGGTGTAAGTGAACCACAATGATCTGTGTTTCAGGTCTAACACTCAAACACCTGCCTAGTCTGCTAAATCATAACTTTGGGTGCATATTTTGTCTGATTTAACTGACACTGACCTGGTTACATGAGTTACATATAAATAACTCCAAGCGTGAACACGTATCTTTGTTTGTTCAACACCTAAATAACAGTAGGTGCTGTCTGTGAAGGTTCTCAGTCATCCAGGTCATGCTATATCCAAAAAGTGTTTAAAAAAGGCAACTGGAGTTTTTGGGAAGATGTTTCACTACTCATCCAAGTAGCTTCTTGGATGAGTAGGAAGTGGGAAGTTTAGAGATTTAAATAGGAAACTCTGTGGGTGACCCATCAGAAACTTGCTTGATTGTGTGAACAACCAGAAACTAGCGCAGCTAATTTCCATCAACACCATCCTTTCCCAATCTGTTTTCCCTTGCATTGAATATTTGCGTCCACACGGATCCGTCTCAACACGACTCAAAGCGTTACTTCATACTCCAGGCCAATAGGTGGCGCTGTTTCAGTTTCAGAAATTCACCAAAGACGGAGAGGAAGAGGCGGAGCATGCACATAAAGCTTGAGCGCTGTTTACAAATCGGCAGGAGAGGGAGGTGGAAGGCTGCTCGAGCGGGGTGGCGATGACATCATCGAAACTCAAATACGCACTTTCGCCGTTTTCGCCGTCCACGCGAAAACTCAAGAGCAGCGTTTGCGAATTTTTTCACCCTGGGACCAGGTTTCAGAAAAGTGAGTTTTAAGGCAAGGATTCGTTTGGACGATCGGCCAAAACGATGCAAAACATCTGCGTTTACACCAAAAAGCATTTCTGTGTGGACGGCCCCAGAGTCTCCAGTCTCAAGATGTGAATGGGGCTGAAACTTCTTGGGGACAGAAGTTAAAACTATATTGTAAATTGATTAAATCTCAGTCCACCTCCTCTCTTTAGAGAAGTGTTTTTCCTTGGAACTTAGCTGCACTAGTTTCTGGTTGTTTACACAAACAAGCAAGTTTCTGATGGGCTATACCCACAGAGTTTCCTATTTAAACCTCCAACTACTAAAAGGTTATTTTCAGCTTGATTTACGCTAGTTGTTGGTGCGTGACATTTTTTTTTTCTTGAAATTGATACTCCACATGCAAATGTGTTGTCATGTTGAATTCAGCTAAACACAGTGAGGCGACATGATGAAAGTCTTGCCTCCTCCTCTTGCTCTTTGTACTCCATCCGTAAGGGAGATTCCTGATGTCTGTAGTAACAAACATGACTAATCACTAACAACTTAGCCCGGTCCCTTGATACATGCCCTTTGAGGCTGCGCTGCAAGCACAGCTAGGTGTTTGCTCATCCCGTTGATTTGGTGCACATTGGATTATTTCACCAACTACTCGCTCGCATTAATTATTCATCATCAACCCCAGCGCCACCCTCCTCTGAATGTGCTGCACACAGATACTTGCAGGATGACCTATATTGCATTTCTGCGGAGAGACGACGGGGGTTTTCATCAGCAAAGCGAGGGGGGTGAACGATTCCCCAGTGTGACCTCATCCTTATGACTGCATCCTCACCCCATTATCATGAAGTGACCCAGATTTCCACAGACTCCCAAGCCAAGAGAAGTAATCGCTATTTGTCGCGTTGTTGTGTGGAACATGAATCCATGTTGATTGTGTGATTGACCACACAGCATGCCTTCCACTTTGGCTTAAAGCTTTCGATCTCATCACAAATCAGCCACTGCTTCACATGCCTACAACAAAGCCGGGGACAATCGCACACAAGAGTGGTACGTTTGGGAGGTGAAGGTAGCGGGGGCGTGGAGTTGCAAAGGAGTGTGTGAGATCAGGAGTAAATCCATTGTAATCTCCTTCTAAGCTACAGACCTGCTCCACAGAGGCCTCATAAGCAGGAGATGGTCCGTTATGACTGGGCCTTTCATCCGGGCAAAGGAGATTACATCTAAGAAACGCGCTGCTTTCAGAAGTTCTTGCACAGAGCTCGAACAAATGCCTTATTCTAGTCACATCCGCATCAAGGAGATGCCTCACAGAGTTTCAACGCTTATATAATCTGCTTCAGACCTATATTTCTACAGAACAGAAGTGCACCCTTGCTCAATGGTGACGAGCTAGCATCCCAGGGGTGGAGCACTTTTGTACCCTAGCTTTCCTGAAGGCTACACAGCATCAAGGAACATTTGGTTCGAACACAATGATGTAACATTAGCATCTGGTCCGACTGACTGTTTGCAAAGTCGGTATTGTTTTACACTTATGTGTTTACTAAGGCAGAAAAGGCATTTCAGAATATCTTGCAGGAGTCCATATCTTACATTTCAGTCCATGGAGTACCTCTGATATATGTACAATATGTGTAGGTTACTGGATGCAGTTAAATTGTACAACATACACCCACTCCCTGTGAAATTTGACAGAAGGACTACAGGCCTATGACGAGTTGAAAAATTGCAAGAATTTACATTTTGCCTTGTTGGATCTTAAGACGGTTCTTAGTAGTGCTTCAAAATGCAAAAAGAAGAAATGGGAGTGAGACAAGAAAAAAATGTGAGTAAGCAATTTATTAAACTGAAAACCATTAAACTGAAGTAGGCTGTTCATCAGCTGATCAAAAGTTTAAGAACACAACCTTTAAAAGCCCAAATCTTCTCAAAAACATGGATTCAGTGTCATTTTCTGTCAGGTACCGACACTGTCATGATCTCCTGATGGCAAATGTGAAAAAGCTTTCTCTCGATTGTTGAGCTGCATCAGCAAGGCCTCTCGTGCCATTGCTGCTGAGGTTGGACTCAGTCATCTTAAACTTCTTAAAAGATCCTGAAGGTTCTGGGGAAAAAAAGTCAAGCGGTAGACCCAAAAACATTTCACCGGCCCTGAGCCGGAGGATCCAATTGGCTGTCCGTCAAGACACGGGACGATCCTCGGCCCAGACTAAGCTTGTCGCTGGTGCCAACTGCAGTCCCATAGCCATTAGACGGCATCTGCAAGAGAAGGGCTTTAAGAACAAAACACATCTTCAAAGACCTCGTCTCTTTCAGCGTCTCAAAATTGCCCGTTTTGGAGTTTGCACGAGCCACTAGAATCAAGCATGCGGAAACAACATTTTTAAAGGGGGGATTAACACGAATGGCGCAGCAACGCATTACTGAGTACTTTTTTGAAAATTGTATTCCTGTTTTAGCGGGGTTTGGGGATTTTTTGAGATGTGGTCTTAAACTTTTGATCAGCTGATGAACAGCCTATTTCAGTTTAATGGATGTTTGCAATAATTTGTTTACTCAGTTTGTCTCACTCGCATTTCTTCTTTTTGCATTTTGAAGCACTACAGAAATAAAATTTTCAAACAAGTACTCAGTAATGAGTAGCTGTACCATTCGTGTTAATCCCCCTTTAAAAAATTGTTTCAGCATGCTTGATGCTAGTGGCTCGTGCAAACTCAGGCAATGCCGTTGAAGTTTTTTCTTGTCTTACTCCCATTTCTTCACTACGAAGAACCTTCTTAAGATCCAACAGTGCAAAATGTAAATTTTTGCAATTTTTCAACTGGTCGTAAAATTTGATTAGGAGTGTATATATATCAATATATTTTGACAGATATCAATGCAACTTACACAAATTTGGTATTCATACTGATAGTTCCCAAAGGGTGACTCTGAATCATGTTGGTGACCTCTAGACCCGACGATGAAGTCAGCTCCCTTCGGTCCACCACTAGATACCTCGAGTCTTGGAGGCTTGAGTCTTAAATTATTCAGCATTTATGGTCCACGGAGGATTTTAGACACTCCACAAGTTATTTTTCCCCCTCCCATAGCATGATTTACCCTTCCTCTTGGTGTCCTTGTGACCTTCTCTTTAACATGATCCTTGGGTGATAATGAAGCTAACACCCAGATGTTACTGAATCTGAATTTGATATGAGTTATCATAGTTACTAGATGATAATCCCCAATGGTTTTTGTGATCCCCATGTATTCATTTGTCTTAGGCCCATAAAAGGGATGCAGAACAACTTGACTTTACTGAAACTTGTGAGTGTCCATCACCCCATGATGAGCATGATTTGTGGTATTTATTTCTTATTTGCACATTTCCGGGTGAACATTCGAGCAATATTTTTTACTTTGATGCCTCCATGACCTTCTTCCAATGCTGCACCAAGGTGAAACCTTACATTTTGAGACTTGACTGCTAAAGCAATGTGCAAGATTGCAACCAGGTCTGAGTTGACAGTGTGGTGGGAAAAGCTTGAGCAAATTCTTTGTATTTTTACATTCGGCTTATTGACATGTTGACGATTGTAAACCAAATTAAATAATAAAAGACTCACTGTGCAAATTTTATTCCCTCTAGTGCAGGTAATTTTCAGATTTTTCCAGGTTTGTTCATCATATATCGACTATATGACTGTGTATAACATATATAGATTTTTGCACATTTGGCATTATTTCCCTATATGTGCTACTGCACGGTTAGGAACTCCATTAAAGCCCATTCAGATTATCTCTAATAACCATCTCTGCAGACTATGAGAACTCGTTCATTGGGAGGTTAGATTTATGGTACACATTTATACAAAGACACCAGGGCCGAGAGCAGCACTCTGGGGAATATCCCCCCGGCCCGCAATATTGATGGGATGGCTTTATTAATATGAGCAATGATGGAGGGCTGTCACTGATGATGGATGATGTTGGAGGCAAGGCGGTCAGACGGGTTCCTTCGCCTCACCGTTCATCTGTTTCAGAGCAGCTGTTGTGCGTCGCACCGAAGGGACGTGGGTGTGTCAGGTTGACGAGGGGTCGCGATGTGAGCTCTGCCTGCACCGCTGACATTATTACAAGCTGTTTGGAGGAAAAAGCCAGCTCAGCAGCGGTACACTCATCCTCGGCGTTTCCAGCGGATGTTCCTCATACCACTGCGGCTGTGGTGGTTTAGCTCACAATTACTCTGTTATGTCCAATTAGTCTTGTAATCATGCTGTCGTAATTTCTGCAGCCATCGCAGCTTATACTACAAAGCAGCGTCGGTAAGAGCATATTGATTGCATCTACCCTGGATGGTCTTAATCATAGCTTTCATTGCAGCAAATTTCTTTTTTTAACTCAACTGACTGTAATTGTCATCCGACGGGCATGCTTGCTGCTAGGAGGATGCGTATTACATAAAACGTCTAATAAGAGACACATGGTAATAACCGGGAGTGCGTTCTGATAAAAGCGCATCGCTTTCTAGGCAAGCCAGATGAAACCAAGTCATTGGGAATGATCCCAGCTCAGGCCTAGAGAGAGGAAATTATCGGAGGCTGTCAACAATTTTTTAATCTTTTTTTTGTTTTAACAAGCCACGAATTACCAGTCCCTTTGTTTAGTTCTGTAACAGTTTGTTCAAGTTAGAATGTTATTATCATCTTCGGGCAAGTTAACATTTGAAACTAATCTTTTACAGCTGCATTTCTTTTTCTTCTATATCCCTGCTCTATTATTATAAAGTGCAACATGTAAAACTGCTTGTCAGAAAAGTGTAGTTTCCCCCGGAGGAGGTAGCTGTTGTTTCTGTTAAATAGCCACTAAAGCCACTTTCGCTTATGTGTCTTTACTCTGACTCTAGTGAGATTAGTTTCAAAATCATCTCTACTTCAAATGCATCCACACAAAGAGTTGCGGACACATTCGGAGCAGTGGGCAGCCACCCATTGGGGCCCCCCTGTGAGCAGCCTGTGGGTTGTTGTTTTTTTTTGTTTTTTTTAACAACCCGGACCTTATTTCTGGCATAAAATACAACTTTTTAATCACCCATATAACTTTTGTGTCATTTGGAGTCTTTTGGAAGATATTTAGCTCCAGTGGAGCACTACGTATATCCATATAATGGGAGTGAATGGGGCACCGAAACACAGCCTCTAAATAACACATTATCTGCCAAGAATCTTGTTCATTTCACCAATATTTTGTTATCATACACTGGTGCTATTCCCCGTTAAGTCCGGAGTTACCTGTTATCATCATCCGGGGTCTGTAGATTGACCTACTAACCTCTGACCTGGATGATGTCACTCAGTGGGGAATTGGGCAGCGGCATCGTTTCGGTGCCCCATTCACTCCCGCTATATGGATATATGTGAATCTGAATATCTTCCGAACAACTCCAAATGACAAAAGTTATATGAGTGAGTAAATGATTGTATTTTATGCCAGAAATAAGGTCCAGTGCACGTGTGGACATCCCCAGGACGTGCAATTTCATCTGAGTTGAGATCCAATCTCTGACCACATTTGGGGCCTGGTCTGATGTTGCATTACGGTCACAGGTAACCAGCTGTAGGAACGCGTGTCCAGACCTTGCATTAAACCCCAACATCGTCTGGGGAGGAACAGAATATTTTAACAGCTACAGTCTCAAATGGATCTCTACCGCTGGTCCAGAACCGAGAACAGCGCTGGTTTATGTGTGTGTGCCATGACATTGGTACACATGTTAAGGTATTATTTATTCATCTGCACCCTGACTTTAGTTATTACTGAGCTAGATAATAGCTGCATAGGCTGAATATGTTAAAAGTTTCTATCACTTACTTTGCTTTTTCCGTTTCAGGGGATCATTTATAATAGCGTCTGTGCGTTTTTTTCTGAATGGGTGTTCGGGGGTGTTCACACCGGTCTTTTTTGTGATCAGATCGCCCCAGATTTGCAGAATTCAGGCAGTCGGGAATCAAGTTAAACTGTAAAATAGTCCTATTTCAGTGCAAACATTTGGGATTTTTAACCCTAGGTGTATTAGTGATGACATTATGATAGCAAAGCCACAAAACCAGGTCCTCCTGTAAGAGGAATAGAGCTATCATTATCACTTCAGTAAAAAGGTCCTACTGGTGGCACTGGCCATGTCTTTTCCACAAAAGGTCAGCTCTCTCTACATCCTTCTGTCGTTGCATTGTTCAGGCGACAGGTGGACTTGGTAAACCCACCAGAGGCTCGCTCAAATAAAATCTCCTCGCAGACATGGCTCACCTTTGGGTTGCACTCTTAAACAGTTTGTGAAGACTGCATCAGAGTTACCAAAGTATTTGTCACATGCATTTTAAACGCGGGTGAGCGGTTTTCAGCTTTTATTTAAATACGGCACATGAGCCACAATCTGCTGATGCCACCTATTATCACAGTTCAACCGCCGGGGAGACACTGAAGTCTGCATCCTGACGCCGCAGCGTGTAACAGATAAACTACCCCGGCACCCGGGCTTTGTTTGTAATATTAGAGCAGATAGGATTATGACAGCCGTGATGGATGGCGGAACAGGAGAGGCGCGGCAGTCTACGGAGCAGAAAGCGCGGCGGTGTCGAGGGAGGTCGGGCTCCGAGGGTCGGGCTCGACGGCAGCAGACTACAGCTCGGATCGCCTCGTCTGGGTGCCCGGGACCGCGGAGGATCACACCCAAGGATGGGAGACTGACGGGGACAAAATGAGGCAGAAAATTCATTAGCTGTGCATATGTGCTGGGTCTTAGTTGTCATTTGCCGGCAGCCTGGTTTATGTTTCACCATCTCTGGTTCGGTCTTCTGCCCGGGAGACCATGAGGGAACGTTTTTTTTTTTCCATCCAACATATCCCATCCTCAGAACGCCTGCTGGTATCTTCACATTTAACAGCTTGTAAAGGGTGTGCAACTGTATTCTGTTAAACTCCCTCATTTTTTTTCTTTTTTTTTTTTCTTTTTCTCCATGCTCCCCCCCCCTCCCTTCTTTCGCAGCTACCTCTTTTCCAGCGTGTTGCGCGGTGCCATGCAGAGGCCAGATATTTAAAGTAAAGAGAGCAAGGATCTGAAGTGGTGCTCAAGAGAGATGTCTGCATAATTCCGCCAGGCAGATGAAGAGGATCTCAGTCTGCAGCGCTGTCAATCGCACGGCTTTGAAGTGTGCCAGCTTCACAAGAATTCCCAAACAAAAAGGGGGGGTGGTGGTGGTGGTGGTGGGGATATGGCATGAGGATCCGGGGAAAGAGAAAAGATGATGTGCGGATTCTGCATAAGAGCACTGTGTGGTTTTTCTTCAAATCTTTGCAGCGGGAGCTTTGTTTATGGTCCTAATGAGGAGCAGGTGCGGAGCTGGAGGAGGAGGGATGTTGACGGAGGTATTGTGCTGCAACAGGGCTGTTATTTCATTCAGCATTGTAGATTTTTTTTTTTTTAGATGGGCTGTACTGGAGCGATTACAGAAAGCACGATACGTACTTTACCGTATCATTTAAGATAAATGGCAATGTAAAGAAAAGTAGTTATGCCATTTCATGCCATCACTTACTTTTCAAGTGCTGATATTCAGCATCTGTCCCAGCATCGGAAAAGTCTTGAAATGCCCAAAGATGTATTTGGAACAATGGGAATGGTTAGGTTTGGGGACAAAACAGTAATCTTACTCTTCAAGAGAAAGTTACTAATGCACAGGCACAGGTCATATCTTTCTATAAGTTAGACCAAGATTGTTTGAATATGCTCCTCTTTCTTTTTCTTATAATAATAAAAACAATTTAAAAATTATATTTAATTAAGGGACCCTCAGGAAGAGTCAACCATCATGGGCGACCCAGTATACATAGTCCATGGGATTTAACCTCCTGGAAAAGGTCAAGCACAAGTAGTTCCCAGAGTCGGTTAAGGTAAGGCACATCCTTCTCAGTATCAGTTAGGGTAAGGCATAAAATTCCCAATGGTTAAGGCTTGGCATAAGGTTCAAACTGGTTAACGTTAGGCATCAGGTCTACCCATGTAATCCCCCTTCCCTCTCTAATGGGTTAGGGTTAGGGTTTACACCCTGTAGAGCATACCTGTCAAACATACGGTCCGGGGGCCAAAACCGGCCCGCAAGAGGTTCTAATCTGGCCCACGGGATGAATTTGCAAATTCCAAAAAAATTACATTAAAGACATTAACTGCAATTTTTCCAATAAAAGTAATTGCTATTCCTAGGGTTCACACAGATTCAGTAAGAGATGTGGACATAACGCAACACTGAGACCTAGAACTAAACAGAAATTGCACTTATTTTTCTTAAGAAATGTCATTAAATGTAAAATTTTCATAATGTTCTTCTTTCGAGTTGCCGTTATAGGTAAGTATTGTGTTATTGGTCTGGCCCCCTTGGCGTCAAACTAGACTGTATGTGGCCCCTGAACTAAAATGAGTTCATCTCTGCTGTAGAGCCTGGACCAGACCAGGCGACAAAGCACCGGTGTCTTGGTTCGGTGGGTGCTAAAGGGCTAAGTGGAAACACATTTTGAATTGCTCCGTAGCAACTGAATGAACCGATATTTTCCGGACTGCACACAGTCCTTCAAGTCCTTACTGTAAGGAATGCTATGCACAAGTACAAAGCTGGCACTTACATCATCTCACGCAGGCCACACCGTGTTTACATGCTTTCATCTCCTTGCGGTTTTTGTTTGGTCGGCTGAGAAATGGCAGACATTGAAACATTGAGTTAATTACAGCCCGGGAAAGTAATGTGAAAGAAAAGCGAGCGGCACGGCTCAGAGCCTCGCTGAGGTAAACCGTTAAACAAACTAATTAAACAACGCGCTATTTCCAAGGTTTCATCCGGAGGAAGATCCGGTGTTAAGCCCCCCCCTCTCCCCGAACTCCTGTATAATGGGCAGAGACATTCGAGAGCCACTCACCCCGATGGAGCTGCATAACTTTATACAAAATTAGCTCCATTGAAAATAGTCAGTGGTAATGAATAATTTACCTCTAACAAAGTCAAGTTCAGACGCATTGCCCGCTTTTATTTTACCGCTCGTGAACTGCAGCTGAACTGAAGATGTTTAAGATATTTAAAGGGGAATTACTGTTTTTTACAACCTGGACATTATTTCTATATGATCGTTATATAACTTAATTTGTAGTTGTTCGGGAGATCTGCTTATAACCATATAGTGGGAGTCAATGGGGCACCGAAACGCAGCCTCTAAATAACACATTATCTGCCGCGAAACTCGTTAATTTCACCAATATTTTGTTGTGATACGCTAGTGCTATTCCCCGTTGAGTCTGGAGTTACGTGCAACATGGCTGAATATTTTTCATTTTCTGTGGTTGTGGACAAACCATAGCAGTAGCAAATTACAGGTAAACAATTTGACCGTTGCGGGTGTGTGTGTGTTGCTCAGAGATGACATCATCCAGGTCAGAACACATCAACCGGGTGATGATAACAGGTAACTCCGGACTCAACGGGGCACAGCACTAGAGTATCATAACAAAATATTGGTGAAATTAACGAGTCTCGCGCCACAATATCCATTATTTAGAGGCTGCTTTTCGGTGCCCCATTAACTCCCATTATATGGGTGCAGATCTAAATATCTCCCAAACGACTGCAAATTATACCGAAGTTATATGGGTGAGTAAACAATCATATTTTATGCCAGAAATAAGGTCCAGGTTAGTAGTTCCCCTTTAAGAAGTGTCTAAAGCTGCACAAGTCGATATTTCTTTACATAAATAACAGGTCAAGTGGTTTTAAAATCACTTGTGTGGATTTATCTAACAAAATCACACCAGCCAGTGCCAGTTTTCAAATGCTCATGATCTGCCTATCTATGAGGCCGTTCAGAAGTTGCATTATCCGATCTGGGATCATGTAAAAGATGTGTGAACAGCGGTGGAGAGCTTTCGAGACAGCAGCTGTTGCCCTAGACGATGTCGGGGTTTATTTGCATGCAGAGTGCAAAACGGAGATCGGACCTGGAGAGGAATGTCTATTGCCTGGTCTGAACACAGGTGCCCAGGTAAGACTACCATTATTTTAATCAGTAGCTGGCTTCCACATAGTAATAGAATCCAGTCCAGGTTCAGAAGAAGGAAGAATATAGTCACCAAATACTCAGAGGTTGATTCAAATTCAAGGTTAAAGACCATAAATTTCATATATTGAGGTTCAGAACCAGTTCTATTTAAAAGTAGTTCAAGCAACAGTTCAAAACGCTGCAACCAGAGTACAGAAAATAACTGTAAACCGTTTATATAAGAGTATAATCCCTGCTGAGTCACAGCCCTCAAATGATCAATTGAGAGTACACCTAAACACGTTATTATTGGGAAATCCCACCATAATCCCTCTGAAGGGTTTAAAAAGAGCACTGCTGATATCACTCTGTTGTGAGACAGACAGAAGAGGGCCAGCGTGTTGAAAAAATAAAACATTTAACATCACACCAGGCGAGCCAGTCGATGTCTGTCTTCAAAAGGACTCTCCATCGCGGCGGTGCAACACACAGCTACGCGGCGCCAGGATCCATTAATGTGTGATGTTTCCCTCTTCGAAATAAGCAGGGACAAATTTGCCTCAATTCCTGCTTCATATAATGGCCTTTGAAAGTGCAGCGTGCGTTGTGTGCTAGCATGTGAAATGGTGATGAGGAACCTTGGGATTCTGAGAAGAATCTGAGCCAGCGGGGCGGTTGAAAGCCGGTTTGCGGGCTAATGGCATGATTTTATCGACATTTGAGTCATTTTACTTACTAAATGAAAAAGAACGTGTCTTGGTTACAGTGGTACAGGGACAGATTAATGACTCAGATGCTGATACACTGTCCAATAAAGGCAGTCACACAGAGAGGCTCTTGTTATGTGGAGACACAGAAAAGATAGCAGCCTTTACATGTAGAATGTTAATTATAAAGTGAAGCTCCATATTTCTCAACTTATCAGGTCGTTCTTAAACATCACATTGTTACATGATGGACTGTTATTGTAGCTGCATACGTCATCTGTGGAATGTTAATGTCGTATGAAACCGTCCACGAACATGAAAGCTCAACAGTATGTTATCAGTTACATAAACACAATGCATATTTGTATCTGGTTACTGATGGACTGTATACATGATAAATAGCCTGCTAGTATCTTGTTACTGATATATACATATTACCATTTTTTACAATCTGGACCTTATTTCTGGCATAAAATACTAACATTTACTCACCCATATAACTTTGGTGTCATTTGGAGTCATTTAGAAGATATTTAGATCCAGTGGAGCGTCGTGTATATCCACATAGTGGGAGTGAATGGGGCACCGAAACGCAGCCTCTAAATAACGCATTATCTGCTGCGAAACTTGTTCATTTCATTTTGTTATGATCCGGCTCAAAACGGTAAGGATGTCCATCATAAACAAAGTCTTCGTTCACAACCTCGGAATCGAAAAAATGTTCAGCCAGGTTGCAAAAAACTATCAAATTACGGGTAAACAAGCCGCCTGGTGCTCAGCACTCAGAGAAGACATTATCCAGGTCAGTGGTTAGTAGGTCAGCTCCATACTCATAGGGGAATATCACGAGCATATCATAACAAATATTGGTGAGATTAACAAGTTTTGTGTCAGATAATGCATTATTTAGAGGCTGCGTTTCGGTGCCCCATTCACTCCCACTATATGGATATACGCGTATTTTATGGCAGAAATAAGGTCCAGGTTGTAAAAAACAGTAGTTCCCCTTTCACTGATGTGTACATAGTTCTTTCCACTGTGATCTGGTTCCACAGTGTGTGTGTGACAGGGAAAAAATTACCAAAAAAAATTTTTTTTGAAAAATATATACAAAAAATATACAAGAAATACAATAGTCTGAAAAAATATAGAGAGAAAGAACTAGAAATATAAAGACAAAAATGCAGTGCAGGGCCCCTAGAGACCTGAGGTATGATTATTTTACCTTAGTATGTCTGATAAGGCTACAGCAGGATATGTTTCCTCCAATTTGAGTTCACGATGCTGCTGCTGTCTCCTGTAAACACTGAATAAATGTGGATATCGTGACAGTGACATGATCAAAATCCATACATTCAGAAAAGCCACTTCCATATACTCCACTCCACCGCCACCCCAAGAAATAAATACCATCCAAATGGGCTTTGGGGTAAAGAATAACATATGTGCAAATAACTAAACCCAGATGGTATATACTGTATATTATCGCAAAATGAGAACTTGCTTGAACACACCAATTCAACATATACTGTATGCAAACTGGCCGGCGGCAATTTATTCATCAGCTCTTCTATTATTCAAGCGTTTAACAAGATCTCCTCTCGGAGGCTAAAGAGCCCTTCATTGAATCTCATAACACATCTTCATCTGCTCTGCTCCACTTCTGCAGCGCAACATAAATGATCTGGAAGGTGGGTCAAATACAAGACAGCATACTATGGCTCATCAAGCATCCTTCAGAGGTTAATCACTCTCGTGAAATTAATATCTTTTATCTGCACAGGCCGTGCGCAAGTGAGCAGAGGCCTTCGTGTTGGTGTGCTCACTAAATATTTTCAGTTTCAGGTAATGTTAGTCTAGCTTTATTGATTTCAAAGAAAAGGCAACAGAGGATTGAGCAGAGGCTGCCACATAGCAAACAACAGAAGGTTTCAGGGTCTTGGAGTGCCTTTTATGAACCTTTATGAACAACAAATCCCGCTTTGTGTTGCTGAATAATGATGCGAGGCACCGTAGCAAAGCAGGCATTAATAGACTTTCTTACGTACTCACCTCAATAGTGTTAATCTGACCTTGCAATGACTACAGGATAGTAGTCATGGTCCTTGTGCGATGAGCTTGTCAACCAGCCCATGACGCCTGGGCCCAGGAAAAATTGTTGAACTGTAGGTGACTCATGTCATAGTCAGTGAGGTGCTGCTGACACCGAGGTTGGCAGATCGCAGGCCTTGAGGTCGAAGGCCGATTGACGGTGTTGAGAAGCTGATAGCTGACACATACTCCAGGGCTGGCTCATGAGTCGCCGCCACTGCCGCCGGGCAAGAAAGAGGATCCCAACATGACAGCGCAAATCAGCGTCAAGTCATGAATCAAGACTGGTCAGGAAACAAAGTGCAAAATGATAACCATATCTGCAAGCGAGGCAATGGATATGATTGTCGCCCAATCAGCCGACACAAGGAGTGCTTCACTGGGTGTAAGTCATGCTGTGGCCATGGATGTGGGTGGCAGTGTGGGCCCGAAAAAAAAGTCGCCACCAAAACAAAAAAGGTCAAACACTTTATTTAACACTTATTTCGTTGGACCTAATTTTGAAATGAAATGAACAAAACCAAATAAAATCAGTACTTTACAAGTTTGAACTTGTGTACTTGATATACAACCTAAAGCAACACACAAATTTATCCCAAGCTAGAATTTTTACAATTTCTATTTTTTAACTGAGCACGAAATAGTTATTATTAACTTTCTGTAGCACATTCGTGTAAATTTTGGATTATTTAATTCAGGATCAAATTAACAAATGACATGCAGACCATATTACAGACTCGTGTCTCCAACCTTTCAAATCTCTTAAATTGTAACTCCAGTTTGTGGTATAAGCTTTCTGTTAATTTGCTGACTGACTTCTTGATGCGTATAATTGGTGCAGCGAATAAGGAATGCATAAAAAAAATGAATAAATTGCAGACTCCATCCCTTCTGCCCTCCTTTAGTATTCCCAGTTTGATAACAACCTGCACCACATTATCAGGATTAGAAGAGACAGAATTCACATTTCATATGTGCACCGCAGCAGGGAATTCTGCGCTTTTAATTATTCCATAGATGATATTCAAACCCAGCAGAGGGGCCTTGGTGCAGCACATCCGCAAGAGGATGTGCAAGATGCATCATCTCAAGTGCCCTAGTTTTTTTAATATCTGTGCTAATTTCAAAGTTCTCAATTGAAAAAATTCCATGAAACCTGCAATCGGCTCAACTGATTTTCAGCCTTTAGTGGTTATAAAACAGCCGCAGCACATTGTGCACAACATTAAGCACTGAGTTGTCTCTTGTTTAACATAAGACAAGGTATACCTTGATCCACTGAAGGGTAAGTGGGGTTTGGTGGATAAAAGACTGATATGGGAGAATTTCCTGTTTGATTGCTTTTTAACTATAGGCCAGTAGGCAGCGCATTAGTCTCATAATCTGAAGGTCGTGAGTTTGTGCCTCACATGGGGCACCATTTTGGTGTGACCTGTGGTGGCCAGGGGGTGCTGTCGGGCTTGTCTCTTTCCGGTGTCTACGGCTGCCATGCCTTCAGCATGAGCCAGCTTTTCATGAGATCTTTATATGATTTTTCTTCTCACTTTTCTTACTTAGTTAGTAGTTGGGGAAACTTGGAATAATGACCTAACCAGCTCTTTAACTTTTTGCCAGTGATTAACCTGAGAAATTGTTCACTTGCACTTCGGGGCGATGCAGAGATTGACCACAACTAATGAAATGTTTTCTGTACAGTCAGTTCTTCACTTGCCGCATTCTCACTTCATTATCTTGCAGGTGGCCCATAGGTCGGCTTTCCATGTCTGCCAACTCCATCCTGCATCTATGATGTGCAGGGCTGACAGTTTTTTGCATATGTAACTGCCTGCTTCTATTTATGTGAGGTGTTTATTTTTTGCCGGGCTCCCAGCCTTATTACAGTCTGCTAGTTGGAAGGTTTGAAATGACTCAGCCTCTAATTTCTCAACTTCTTTTTGGCAAGAGGAAGGTGAGGTAAAAATCGCAAGGTGTTCCATTTTAACATGACCTCCGGATTAATGATGGGGTACTTCAAACTGCCATTCTATCGTGCCATACAATGCAGGTTTTAGCTGAGCGCTCAGCAGGTCTGCAGGCAAACAGGTGGCTTCTGGGCACAGCTCATAGTGAATGTGGGTGGTAGTATGTTCTCAGCGAGTGTAAAAAGTGCTGGTGTCTTCAAACAGGCACAGAATATAGCATGGACGGAGGTGCGAAGCGCGGTTTCGCAGCATTTGGTTGATGATTTTTGCGATGATACGTAATGAAACAGTTAATGTGTGAAGGTATGGGCAAGCCAAGCTGACACCATAGAATTACTGGCAACAAAAGCCAAAGAAGAAAGAGCTTTTTATACCAGCAGGCGACAGGATCTTCAGAAATGGAAATCAGATTATCTACTATTAGCTGGGAAGCTAGAAAGAGCTAGACGGAATATATTTCCATATTTAAATGTCCAGATGAGAAGTTTTGCTCTACTGAGTTTCCTGTTTTATTTTGTTAAGTTTTTGGTTTCCTGTCTTGTGTTTTCCCCTTTTGATTGTCATTGGGTTCTCCTTGTGTGCTTCGTCCTGATTTGCTTCACCTGTGTCTGTCACCCCCTTGTGTATATATATAGCCCTGCCTTCCTCTTTGTTCTCTGTCAGGTTGTGCTTGTCGTTCATCGTGCTTGTTTTGTTAAGTTTAACTCTCTAGTCTGGATTCTTGTTTCTTGTCACATAGGTTTGTCTTGTCAAGTTCGTGGATTATGTTTCATTATGGGAATACCTGCCATGTCTGCAGCACCATCTTGATCCTATATCAATCATATTTTAATCGCATAGCAATATTTCCCCCAAAAGCAACATTTTTTAAATTAAATGAATTTTAGTGTACAACTGAATCAAATAATAGACACAAATGTGAATATTGTAAACTCGAGCTCTTTTAACGTCGGTTTCTGTGCTTTGCTTTTTGATGGCACCATAGAGTTGAAGTGCTTCAGTGGTATGCAAACTCTGTTTTGCACAATTTGCACAAGGCTTCCATTAGTCCTAGCGACGTACTTTCATCTGATTGGTAGCCGTTAGCCGAGCTCTAACGTGTGCATTAAAGGCATTCATTTTTGTAACATTATATTTTTTTGTAATTAATTAATTGGAATTAACACTTTGAAGTCTCACCACTGTTAAAAACCTTTTTCGCTAACTCCTGCCTCAGCCGCTCTGTCTTGCATTTGGGTCCTAGCCCTCTTTTATCCCGCAACCTCCTTAATAGAAACTATTTCTGAACGTGATCATGTGATCCATTCTCCTTTATTCTCCTTAAAGCAGAACAGTCTGTCCTGATCAGCATGTAACAGTGTGACTGAGGTATCTGGTAGCCTGTTAGCGCTGGAACACAAGCCTGCCATTCATTTTCCACCAGTTAGCAGAGCCGCCGAGGTGGCAGGGCGGCTGGTATTCGACTCACTGGCCCGCTGATCCTCTTGATTGACTTCATGTTAGGACCTTAATTCAAGTCAACGCCGCCGAGCTCCATTTCAGGGGGATTAATTGTCGCTTGGCATTCCGGGCACAAGACTAAAGGCTCACGAGCTGGGGAATATTCCTTAGCAGGTTACTTTAAATCCGTTTTGAGGGCGGTGCTGATTTAAATTCAATTTGGAAAAACTGATAAAAGGCCAAGATGGATGAAAGCTGGACGGAATTCACTATTTCGCTATGAATTATGGCGTTAAGGTGGCGGCTAAAGGCTGCGTTTATCGACCATATGGTATCTTTTAATAATATTTTAATGGGAGAATCTTAGTGTAAATACAGCAGCAGATACTGTTAGCGAGGGAGACATCGGTACAGTGGATCTTTGGATCTTATCACTGCACCTGTTGTGGAGACATCACCAGGCCTCTCTGAGGTGCTTTGCATAAGAGAAGATTTATCATTGTGTAATTGATTGCGGCCACGTCTCCTCTACCGTTTCATGCGGATCCATGCAATGTTAAAACAATGTCTGGCAGAAACAAAGCCAATCCCCCACATCCTTCTCCTCTCTGTCGCCTGTTTTGCCTTTTTTTTTTCTTTTTACATTTCCATTTTATTTTGTTATTTCAATCCCTCGAGTCTAAAAGGGGTAAAATTCTCTCAAGTGTGGAAGGGTGCAGAAAAGCGGCGTGTTGGCGACAGCCTCCTGTTGGGTTTCTGACGGGGGACTTTGTAGCACAACGGGGATGAGCAAGAGTTTACAGCCACTGGCATCATCTCCTCACAAATCCTGCATTTTAAAATGAACACCCGATGAGTTGTCACGGAGCCAGAGCTCACGGGTCATGAAGAGGTCAAGTGCTTTTCATTTCCGCACCTAATCGCTTCTGCGAGGGTTCTCACTCCGAACAGAACATACTGGGCATGAGGTGTATTGACCTAAATGGCTACATCGTCGCTCATATTTAAATTTGCGCTCCAAGTATGCTTTTTACAGCTGGTGTTGTGGATTAGGGTACTTTGGTATTCTGGGAAATGTTTGTGATTATTTGCTTTTTTTGCGAGGGTGAAAAGGGATCCGTCATCCGACACTTGTATAACGCACTTGTATAGTGTGATGCTATAACCAGGAGATGGTGGATATAGGTTAGCACAAAGAGGCAAAGTCCACTGCAACTTCCTTTTGCAACTTTGCAACCGATTATAAACTTGAAAACATTCCCCAAGAAACCATTATCAATGAATCCAAATCAACTGATAAGCTGCCAAGTTGGGATGTAGTGGTCATAGTATAGTATAGTGGTCATAGACCCAACTGTTACCAATAAGATTTGACCAATATGAGCAGAACTTGTCCCCAGTTTGGTCTTGGTTCCTCGGAATTGAAGTTGCCCAATGAAGATAATGTATTTCTTTATCAGGCATAACATTATGACCACCTCCCTTGTGTCTCCAAAACAGTTGTGACTCATCAGAGAATGGACATGGGCCTTCTGAGGGTGTCCTGTGGTGTCTGGTAACAGGATGTTGTTAGTTGAGGGGCCTTTGGGTCCTATGGATTGATGATACTTGATAGATACTTGATCACTTTGTAGTGAGTTTGGAGGCCAGGTCAACACCTTGTGCTGTTCTTCATGTTTTTTTGAGTTGCTTCTGTGTCAGGCTGCTTCCTGCTGCCATCAAGGAGCATCAGCTATGGGGTGGAGGGGCCTGGTCTGGTCTAGGTGGGTGGTACGTGTTTAAGTAACATCCACATGAGTGAATGTTCCAACAGTTTCCCAGCAGAACATTGTATTGAACAAGATGGTCAATGTTATTTACTTCAAATATCAGTGGTTTTAATGTTGTGGCTGATTGGTATATGCTGCAAATATGTATAAATCCTTCCAGCTGTAATGCCACTGCTCCCTGGTAGACTTTAAACTGTGAATCCTGGATTGACCCAACAATAGCATCCATTATAGTATTGGTAATAAAACTATTGATGTTTTAATGGGCGCCATCCCATCATCTGGTTGTTGTAGATACGCCTACAGCGCCAGTTCGGGAAAAGTTCCGACATTATTTCAGGTTTTGTGTTTACTACTGAACTCTGCAGGGTCACCGCCGTCAAACCAAGCCTGGCGTAAACCTCGCTGCACTCCAGTGTTTTTGCTGTGGAGAGCCGGCTGCCCTTTTCTCCCACTTAATCCACCCCGATGTGTTTGTCACTCTGTTTAAAGGCCGATCTGACTGGGGGATTAAAAAGATTAGTCGCTTTATACAAACGTAACATTTCACAAAATTGTTCCCTCCAACGCGGCATCTCTGCTCTGGGAAAATAAATATCTCAAGTGGCCCTCGATAATTACCGAAAGACATCATAAATGCATTTGTTTAGAATATATCTTGGGTGCAAAGCATCAGGCCGAGGTTTGTGCTGCCAAGTAGCAAGTGGGTGTCATGTATTACTGTAAGTGAAATGTCAAAAAGAAGTGGAATACGCAGACGATGAGACTGATGAGCTCAGGCACACATTTCAGTACTAGCAGTACTACTAACAACAACATGCATCACAAAAGTTGCTGTTGAGTGAATGTTTTTGAACATGTTTTGAATCTGACCATAGACTGTATATAAATATGCATGACACGTTCCCACTTCCTTGCATTGGCCAAACAGTTTTTCCCATGGAAATGTGGAGCCATTTTTGTTCGATTAATAAACCTCCACCAGTTACAATAACATTTTGAATCATACATTGGACTCTCACGGTCCTATGGGCCTGCTTCACAGAGCGGTTGGCGTGGCAACTTGTAGGGATCGTGATGTCACATCCTGTTTCTGTAGCGTAAAATAACTAAAACAAAGTAAAATGAACGAATCCAGTCTTGAAAAATGTCTATTTGATGCGTATTTACATGTTTTAATTCATCTTAAGTCCCGCCCACTAACATGGAGGGGGTGGAGCTTATGACTAATACTGCAGCCAGTCACCAGGGGGAGCTCTACTTGCTTTGGTTTCACGTTTGCGGAGCTGTTCCACCTTTATATAGTCTATGGTTCTGATATACTCTACAGGTGTGTTTCTATCTACCTGGTTTTGTGAGCATTCGGTTTGCAATGAAAAACTGAAATATCGCTGGCTGGGATCAGGTGCACCGATAAAACCAAAAAAAAAAAAAAAAAAAACTTTAACAGAGACTTTTCACTGCACATGCTGGGTGTGATTTCGCCGTGGCTGTCTCACCCTGCGCGTCTGGGATGGTTCACTGGGAAATCTGTCCAGCCTTGCTGAAGCTCTCTGGAGCGTTGACTGAAGACAAATCCAGATGTACCGCAGAGAGGGACAGATGCCGGGGCGCTCATGCTAAAACGACACAGTGGATTTCTTTGGCGGGGAACGTTTTTTACGGGCAGTGCACTGAGAACATAGGTCTATGAGGCATGATGGCAACAATGCCCCGACGGTAGAATTGGAAAGTTTCCACATTTGCTTTGCTGATCGCAGGCTGGATAACAATGACATTATTTGTGCTACAATGGCTTTAAATGACTCAAACTGACCATCTGATGAGGACAGGTGGATCTGTCAAAACTCGCCAGAACGCGACTATTACTACTGAGGCCTCATCTAATCCCATACTTCTCAAGGAATATAAATGGTCTCTATGTTGTCAGCTTCAACAGCAGAGTGAGAAAAAGAATTCAGTGCCATAAACCATATTCTCACGGACATTAAAAATAGAATGAGCATCACCACGCAGCCTAATGTTCATCTCGGTAAATGGATGAGCAGCAGTGATGTGTCATGCTCAAAAGAGTCGGTCCTAAGAGACGATGCTTGGTAGTGAATCAGAAGAGCTGATTCCCATCGAGTGAGAGCTGGCACCCCGCTATTTTTTCCATATTTACCAAGGACATTTTTACCGTTGGTTCTGTTTTTGCCCGTGTGGATTTGATTGCAGTTTTTTGTTGATTTGTTTGCACAATTCATTTTTTATTGAAATATTAACCTCCATAACACCTGAATTGATATTTCAATTATATAACGAAATTAATTATTTGTGTTTTTTACCACTCCGACCGGTCCTACGACAAACTAGTGCTTGCAAAAGGTTCCTAGGATTTTTTTGAATGTGCACAAACCGACATTGGAGTATTACATTTTTACTGCAGTCTGAGTGGAAACAGTGCGTCGCGAATTCACGACGCTCTGGGTTAAGGGGTTAAACAATGGTAAGAATGCCTTTGTAACAGAATAGCGGCACAAAATGAGACATGTATGAGGCTTATCGACACACAAACCATATGTATTTGCTGTGTTGGACTAAAATATTAGGCTATAAACGATACTAAATAAAGAGCCATTCAGGAGTCGAAAGAGTCGGCTCTCAGAAAAGAGTCGAACTTCCCATTGCTAACGAGCAATTGCCTCCGTTTCTTACCAAGAGGTGCGGGTGAAGGTGGGGTGGCATTTGTTCAGTGCACATTCATATAATCCTGACCTGTTGCTTTGTTTGTATATGATAGCTTTACTTTACGTTATGTCTAAATGAGGACAATAAACTTGACATTTATTTATTTTTAATCACTCACATAATTTCCATTGCCGTAAATGTCCTTGGAATCAACATTTTTCAAGTTGGTGCTACTCTCATCAACATCTCAGCTCCCCCGCTCACTTCATAACTCAGTTCGCGTCAACAACTTCTTGCTGAGAGAGACATCTGGCAGGGCTTTGAAGATTAACTCGCTAGTCAAAAGGCTCGTGTCTTCATCCATTTCTGCGCGCTCGTTTCTGCTCGCTTCTTTTGGGATTTTTTTTGGGGGGGGCAGTTCATGGTAAACTTATTCACGGCGCTGTGATTGCATTTCAGATTCTGCTCGCTTTACCCGGCGTTACTGCAGCTTTAATCACTTTCTGCTTTCCCAAACTACATTTTGGGCTCGGATCATAACAAAACATGCACGTGTTATTAATGCATTAACTTTACAGCCCTGGACAGAATACGACTGGTCATTAAGGGTTACTTCAACAGCTGCAAGAAAAGGGCTAAATAGGTTACATGGACCCCCTGTTTAAGACCTCTGCTCTACAGACTTGAGCGGATAAGAAAATGTATGTTATAGGGACTATCCAGCCACATGGAAAACCACACACACATTTCCCTAGACCTTCCCCAACCTGGTTTTTCTCTGCAGCCTTTCCGAACTCGGTACGACCTAGTTCTGATAGCTTGGCCCCTTTGCTTTCAGTACTGATCGTACTGACCAGATGCTATTTATAAGCTAACGGCCATCTAGTTTACAGTGAGTTGCATTCCTCTCCTCTCACTCAGCTGTCCGTCAGACACCCACTCTGTGGCAGGTCTGTGAGTTCCCTGAAAATGTCCTCAGTGTATTTTAGTCAGTGTTGTGCAAGTTCACTCTAAACAAGAACTGGTTCAGAGTTCAGTTCGCACAGATGAAAGTGAACCAGTTCAAGTTCATAGTTCACGTTTTTTAATTTTTGTTAAAAACATTTTTAAGTTCATAGACTCCAGAATGAACAGTTTGTTTTTTTACTGCCCATATTTATACATTTCTTGCTATTTTTGTACAATACTTAGCTAATTTTACTATATATTTATACTTTTTACTATTCTGCTATGGCTTGAATCGGGACCAGAGCAAAGGAATTTTCTGGATGTGCACAAACCGACATTGGAGTATTACATGCATTATTTCAGCTGCAGTCTGAATTGAAACAGTACGTCGCGAATTAGCGACACTAGGCATGAAGGGGTTAAAAAGTCTGATGTGGAGCAGCAAATTACAACTAGACTCACCTGTGAACCTTTGATGCACCTTATCTACTCGGATGTGGAATGTATTTGCTGCGTTGAATGTAAGGCTGTGGCTGTAGGCAGGCAGATGTATTATATTCCACATAACAGTCAGCATGGTTTCAGTCTTCATTCTGTGAAAAAATAAATAATAATAATGTACTAGTAAACATACACAGCGGTGGAGAAAGGCATCCAGACAAGTGAAGAGCACTCTCCTGGAGGTCTTCAACAATCAAGGCAGAAATAAAATTAGATTTTTCCCCCAAAAACATTTGGTAATTACTACTAGAATGATAACTTCACTATATGCCTGAAGGGAAGGTGAAGTCCACCACTGGATCCACGTCAAGATTTCCATCCAACATTATATGAACGACTCCATATATTTCTTTCTTTCCAGTGCAGTTGGCTGTATCCAGCTGATTCTGGTTATAAGTAAATGATTACTTTCCCATTGAACGTATAGCTTCCAAAAGCTAGATTTGCTTTTTCTCACTACTCCGTCTGTTCTCCTCCATGCTGCTTTGCTTGATTGAGTGATTTTTGGTTTTTCCACCTCAGGTGTGTCTAATTCATTTCCTCCCCCTTCCTTTTCTAAGTGGAAAATGTTGTTTGGATCTAATGACATATACGACATAGACTTCATGTTTTTTGAATTATAATGTGATTTAAATACGACTAATTTAATTTTATAGAACTAAATGAAACTGGTGGGTTTGTGCCTTTTGTATAACAGGTGCAGAGTTAAAGGGGAATTGCCGTTTTTTACAACCTGGACCTTATTTCTGGCATAAAATACGATCTTTTACTCACCCATATAACTTTGGTGTCATTTCGTCGGTTGGACAATATATAGGTCCGTGTATATCCATATAGTGGGAGTGAATGGGGCACCGAAACGCAGCCTCTAAATAACACATTATCTGCAACAAAACCCGTTAATTTCGCCAATATTTTGTTATGATACGCAGACAATGTGGAATTTTGAGCTTTTCGGTGCCCCATTCACTCCCATGTAAATATCGTCCAAATGACACAGATTGACACAGATTGTAAAAGAAACAGAAAACAGTAGTTCCCCTTTAAGGCATCACAAAAACAAATGGAAAAGCAGCTAATTGAATTCTGAAGAGCTGAAAAATATACTGTCTGCTAAGAGCCAGATAAACGTAAACTTTACTGTGTTATGTTCAGTGTAGCAGGTTTGCGTGGGAGCCCGTCAAAAACTTGTCCATCTCATCACTACCAGTCTCCTTTATTGATTCATTCATTCCATCTAGAGGGTGACACGCGAATCAACAAAAATACTCCCATCTTATCCAGATCACGTGCCCCCTGTTACGTCCCAGTCTAGGGGGGTAAAGAAAACCCTGTCCCACAAAATCCCGACAGAAAGACTACCTAATCCCGTCCCGCTCCCTATGTTGTTGTCTAAATTTGGGCGCACCCAACGCATTGCAGCGTCATTTTTAAATTTAATATCCAGATCCGTCCCGTTGCCGTTGATTATTTGCTCTGTCCCGCCCCCATTACGTTACCAACAGTGAAAGTCCTGAAAAATTGTCACCTTCCAATTTCCCCAGGGGTCGCGCCCCCCACTTTGGGAACCACTGCATTAGATGTTCTCATTCACCTGTGTAGTGCCATTATGAAAACCTACCTGAAAACGAAACGAGGGTCAGCAGCTATTAATACAAGCCTCGAGAACAAAAGAGGACGCTCGTCTCGTTTTTAAACCGACGATGTGCGAGTTTCGCTCGCGAACATCCGAGGCCGAGCGCTGTGCCGCCTTCATTTGCAGCGTCTGGTTTGCACGTGTTGCGGGAACGTCACAGTGTGAGATGGAAACGCTTTCAGATGTTTACAAATTGAGATGTCTGGGAGAGAAATTCTGACAGCCTAACCGGCGATGGCTGGGCGGGCAGGGGGAGGGATACAGAAGTTTGGCACGAAGGACTGTCCTCAGAGAAACCATCATAATCTCTTTTTCTGCCTCCCCGGCCCCCTGAAAGAGATTCTATAAATATATGATGGGAGCGAGAAGGATGAGGGAGGAGGACGGAAAATCAAGCAGCTCCTCGCTCAGAAAATCTGAAGATGGAAATGCTTGCACCCTTAAAGGAATGAAGAGTGTAATGCAAACAAGTAAATCTATGTTCATTGCAGCAGCAGCAGCAATCTGAATTTCTCTTTCTTCGTCGTCTGATCATAGATTGACACGTGCGGCACCTGGAGAGTCTGCGGCGAGGCTGCTGCTGCTGCTGCTGAGGGAAGATTCAGCCCACGCAGGAATCTCAAACCTTTCATTTCCCTTGCAGATTCAGCCCGTCGTTTTTTTGGGGGGTTTTTTTGGGAATCAATTAGAGCTGGAGCCGGCACCGTCCCATGTGTTAAGGGGATTAGCCGGTCACTCGCTCAGCCGCGTTCGGCTCCGCCTGTTCTCACAGCTTTACATGCCGAAACTGGCTTACTTTACACTAAGGCAATATGAGGCAGACACAACAGATGGTAAGTGGAGATGGCTAAATCTGAACCTTCGCCGCAAAATTTCTAGCCTTTCTGCAAAAAAAACAACAAAAAAAACAGAATGAGCTCGGCTGAATCAGGATCAGGTCTGTACCTGTTTCTCAGCGGGGCGCTCTTTGTATATATAAAAAACTCTGTTTGGAAACGGATTAGGGGGGATTACAGAGCTGCGACACTTGTCTCCAAGACAGAGGAGGTCAAAAGTTCAGCGCAGCCCAGGAGCGTCGCGGTGCCGGGGCGCTCTCCAAAATCGGGGCCTGTGATGCCGTGCCAGAGCGACCGGGCTGCCAGAGCGCGGAGCTTGGTGCATGGCAGGAGATAAAGACACCCTGCTGCTGGTCGATAATGCTTAGAAGACTGTGACTGTGGCAAGACCGACCGTCCAGACCTCTGCACACACACACACACACACACAGGTCAGCTAAAACACACTGACCCTGTTTGATTGTCCTTGACATGAAATCAGACACAGGGTTTCACTGTGGAATCCTACCTATGTCGCCCTTAAGTGAGGTGAAATTAATACAGTGACAGATAATACAATACCAGGATGCATTCATTTAAATGTTCTCTCTTAGAAAAACTGACTGTGGAAGGATTTACTCAGTAGAAAGAGTACACAGTTAAATTTATAGACAACCACAGACTCAGAACATCAGATAAGAAAAATACTGTTTTATGTTATCATATCATCTGGCATCTTTGTAGGGACTAGATCTCCAAGTGAATGTCACTGAACAGCCAGCAGCTACCTTGTAAAGTAAGGTCGCAGTGTTTGGAATAGAATAGAATAGAATAGAACTTTATTGTCCAGCAAGGTGGAAAATTGTCTTGGGTCACCAACATGGAAGACTAAAATACAAAATTTGAAAAATCTGCCCTTAGCAAAGGAAAAAAAACAAAAAGTTGTATTCTTGAAGTTCATTTTATTAAGTATGCTTGAGTATAAGTATACGTAGAGCAAGTATACTACAGACCAGTGTTGTATAGTAACGAAGTAAAAATACTTCGTTACTGTACTTAAGTAGTATTTTTTTATATTTGTACTTTACTTTACTACTTTTATTTCTGACGACTTTTACTTTTACTTCACTACATTTTCCGAAAAAAATCAATACTTTTACTCCATTACATTTACCTGAGCATCCTCGTTACTCGTTACAAAATAAGAAGGAACGTGATAGCAGTGGACAATCTTCGTTTTGTTGTAGTGGGACCAGTAGCCAATGATGTTGGAGATACAGGCCGCAAGACGTTATCGTTGGTTTACCCCGTTGTGCGGCGGATGAAATCAGCGGCCAGCGGGTACATTTCAAATTAATGGTCGCATTATCATGTCAGTAGTCTCAGACAAGTCGGGTCTCTAATGTTATTTGAAGAGAAGGAGGAAGACAGAGAAGCCTAAAATGTCAGAGATGGAGGTGACTGAATCGGCGACTGAACCTGAACCTGCTGCTGAAACAACCAGCATAGACGACAACGACGACGACAACGACGATGAACACCCGTGGCCATACCTGTGGGGAATGTTCAGCTACATGATGTAGCTGAACATTCCCCGCAGACCCGGTCTGTAAGGATATGTTTGTGTATTTTTGTATATGGTTGGGTTTATGTAAGGAGGCGTTGAAGCTCCTTTAAGTGTCATGTGACACTTTGCAAATTAAACAAAACTTAAAAACTAAATTAAACAGGAATAAAGAAAATGTTACAACTCAAATTTCTGATTGCATTTTATTAACAGTACTTTTTACTTTTGATACTTAAGTACAGTAAATACTAGCTACTTTTTTACTTTTACTCAAGTAATATTCTAGCAGGCTACTTTCACTTTTACTTGAGTAATTTTCCAGTAAGGTACTTTTACTTTTACTCAAGTATGGCTTTTGGGTACTTTATACAACACTGCTACAGACCATGTACTTGTAGTATACTAGAAAGTATACTAATTAAATACTTCTCACTTCAAACTGAATTGGAACCTCTTTAAGTTTATAAAAGTATACTTTAAAGTATACAACAAGTACACTACTAGTCTAAAATGTGACCTAGAAGTATATAACTAGTAGTTTATTGAAGTATACTTAAAGCATACTTTTATATACTTAAAAATATTCCAATTTAGTCCAATGAAGTATACTTACTAGTACACTACAAGTACATGGTCTGTAGTATACTGGCTATACTTATACTCAAGTATACTTAATAAAATGAATTTCAAGCATACCATGTCTGTGAAGGTTCTCAGTCATCCAGGTCATGGTTATAGATGGTACAAGTCCAGTTGCCTTTTTTGAAACTTTTTGGATTCAAGTATATTACTTTTTGCTAAAAGTACAGGCCCGAAGCATTGCATGGACACAATAATAAATACATTAAGGAAGTGGAATGACAGTTCAAGTCACTAAATGTGGATTGGTCACTTAATTGAGTTGGGGATACCAATGGCGTTGGGGATAAAAGACCCTTGGCCAGAGGCGCTCTATAGCACCGCCCAGACTTGGAGTACCAGGATTCTCCTAGCTTTCCTCCCCATCTTTTCAATATAAAAGTGAGTCACAGACTATTGGGTGACGTTTTCCCACAATTTTACTTGCTGTCGTCACAATCCTATTTAATTTGTTCTTGCACTTACAGCTTAAAGGGCAAATACTATTTTTTACATATTGGACCTTATTTCTGACATAAAATACGATTGTTTACTCATCCATATAACTTTTGGTGTCATTCGGACAATATTTAGATCAGCGTATATCCATATAGTGGGAGTGACTGGGGCAGAGTAACGCAGCCTCTAAATAATGCGTTATCTGGTGTGAAAGTTGCACTATATGGATGTAAGCTGATTAACAAAGTCACCTCTTGGTCATCTCTCATCTCTCTATACGCTGACCTAAATATCATCTGAATGGCAAATGGCACCAAAGTTATATGGGTGAGAAAATAAAATGAAATGAAAGAGTTTCGTGGCAGATAATGTGTTATTTAGAGGCTGCGTTTGGGTGCCCCAGTCACTCCCATTATATGGATATACGCAGATCTAAATATCGTGGGTGAAAGTTTATGCCAGAAATAAGGTCTAAGTTATAAAAAACAGCAGTTTCCCTTTAAGTGACCCAACCAAGCAGATGAAACATTAGGACACTCTGTGCAGTATATCCAAGTTCCAGATTCAGTGGACTGACAGCAAGACGAACTCAGTCTCTTCAGAAAGGGAAGCCGCCGTGAACATTTCTTAAAAACAAAGTTTATCTGGCAGTCCAGAACAGTGCCAACGCATTTATGTGCATCCCTGAGCATTGCAGGTGAAAATCCTTATCAAGGAGAGAACTCAACCAAATAAATTTTTATAAAACCACCATGCATGGGAAAGGAAAACAACATTGGGCCACGCAACTTCAGAAAGTTCTAAACCTCAGTGGGCGACAAGAACCTTGGAGTCGTCCTTCACCTGTTGTGTTAGGGGAAATAAATAAATAAATACCTAGAGAAGACGTCACAACTCGCAAATGTACCGGAAATGAGGCGAGCCACTTGAGGTTTTAAGCATTTTGTTACACGCAGACGGGCCTATAAAATTAAATAACATGGATTTCCATTAATGTCATGCTCTAAGTGGGCGTAAAAGTAAACTTTTTGCAAATACATAATACAGTTGCATTTATAAAACCCAATCACCACTGGCCGCTGAGGTTAAAGCACAGTCAGCACTATCTGCACCAATTAGCAGCACAATATAGTAAACAACATCTTTAATAATTACATTTAATAATGGATAGTGCACACTGAGCAAATAGTGTTTTTGGTGATGAATAGTATCATTAGAAAGGAAGTTAATACACTCTGTTTTCATAGGAAGACTTTATATTTTACATTTTTAATATTAAAGAAAAGTCGAATACATGACAAATAATATTTCAAGACAAGACGAAGGCAGCAAGATAAAATTTTTGACAAAATTTTTGCCTTTTTTTCTACTTTTTTAAAATTGGATGAAATTCAGTTCATCGGATAAACTATTGAAACGGATCTTCAAATCTCCAAATGCTGACTTTTAAACTTAATAACGGCATGGCATTTTTAAAAAAAATAAATAAAAAATCAATTATGCCCAACAGTAACCCAGGCCCTCATCAGCTGTTTATTTCCCTCCTGCCACAGACTGTCAGTCATCACCGGAGCTAGCTGTACGTTTGACATGCGGCACAGCGGCGGCAGGATTTACGCAGAGCCTCTGCCGTGCTCTGCTCACAGTCTGAATCACTTCCGCTCTGAGGGTAAATTGCTTCGCTCAACGGACACGGAGCAAAAAGATACCAAATATATTTTTTCAGAAGTTCTTGTTTGACATGTGTCCGGCTTTTGCTCGTGCAAATTGGCGCCTCTGTTCCACGTCGCTGCCTTTCTAACAGTTCCCCGCTGAATGTTTTAATTTGCAAAATACTTTGGATTCATTACTCAAATTACATGTGGACATAATTTGTGTATAATTGGCTTTCTGGCAATAACAAAAAAAAAAATGAAAAGGAAAAAAAGAGGAATGATAACATTCTGTTATGAGTGTTTTATTCATTTTGGATTAGTGCTCCAAAGAGGCAAATAAAGTTTGAATAGAATCAGATACAGAACAAAACGGAAGACTCAGAGCGCGGCATCAGTTCATAGCTCATTTTGGAAAACTAAAAAAAAAAAAAGCTTGATTGGTTTTCAGTGAGTCAGAGGACGGGCGTAAGAGCTCAGCGCTTCTCTCTGGGAAATTTTAATGACGGCATTCAAAAGCATTCAAAAGAGATCCTCTGAGCCGCGGACGCCGTCGCGCCTATGCTCATAGATTTTTCCATTTCAACCCGATATTGACTGCTTTCCATTTTCGATAACTACCAGGGGCACGGCGGCAGAGGGGATGCGTTCCATGTGACCAGCCAGCGTGGGATGGCCTCGCTGTGACCCCCACACCCCCCCGCCACCCAGAAGTGAAATGCGGTTACACGCCATGCCAGCTGAAACACAACCACCAGCTTTAGATTAACTCACAGATCTACGCCAAACCTTTAGTTCATGACATACATAAATATCTCTGGATCAAAGGGTAGTCAACATATTAAAGGGGGGTGCCATATGCAAACTGAAAATGTATAGAAACAGGTGGCAGGAAACACGTTCATAAAATAAATATTAATGCAAACCTGAAGCCTAGTGATATCTGCGATGCTCAACGGTTTGGTCGGTTGTCACAGTGGTCTCACAGGGGACCGAGCCTATGTTTTTTAATGATGTCAGCCCGAGTGTGCCCTTTGCCAGATCACCGTCCGTTTTCGTAGCGTCTCCCAGCTGCAGCCACCGTCCTCAGCTGCTTCTGGTGACGCGCCTCGGAGAAGTCCATCGGGGTTAATGAGACACCTTGACAGCTGCTGTCAGATGAAGAAGAAGACGACGGCTGCTTCTTTCAAGTCCCCCTCTCTCTGATTCCCAGAGCGATTCTGGGATTCAAACTGGCAACTCTCTGTTTACAGGCAAACGTGTCCAGGACTGAGGCGGCAGCTGCCCTCTGAAGTCCTCATTGAGAATGCATTGAAGAAGCTAATTAGCGAGCAGTGTTTGGGAAGGGTAACCAAGAGGTGACTTTGTTAGTCGCCACATCCCTGGCAACCGTAACTTAAAGGGGAATTACCGTTTTTTTACAACCTGGACCTTACATCTGGCATAAAATACGATCGTTTACTCACCCATATAACTTTGGAGTCATGTGGAGTCTTTCAGAAGATATTTAGATCCGTGTATATCCATATAGTGGGAGTGAATGGGGCACCGAAATGCAGCCTCTAAATGATGCATTATCCGACGCAAAACTCGTTCATTTCACCAAAATTTTGTTATGATACGCTAGTATCTAGAGTTACCTGTTCTCATCATCTTCTCACCTGGATGATGTCATTGCTGAGCGCCGAGCACACCCGCAACTAATTTGCTACTGCTGTTTTTTGCAACATGAAATATGAATTTTTTTTTTAACTCTGAGGTTGTGATCGCCGACTTTGTTCATGATGGACGTCCTTACCGTTTTGAACCAGAGGAGCTCGTTGAAAGGAGGATGTGGAGTGAGAGGGAGGAGCAGCTGGCCAAAGAACAACGTATCATAACAAAATATTGGTGAAATGATCCGAGTTTTGCGGCAGATATTGCGTTTTTTAGAGGCTGCGTTTCGGTGCCCCATTCACTCCCACTTTATGGATATACGTGGCGCGTTGCTGGATCTAAATATCGTCCAAACGGCACAAAAGTTATATGGGTGAGTAAACAACCGTATTTTATGCTAGATATATGGTCCAGGTTGTAAAAAAAAACGGCAATTCCCCTTTAACTAAGAACAAGTAGTGTCATATCATGCATCAGTCTCAGTCTTCTTACGCACTCAGTGCTGCGGATTATCTTCTCGCCTATCTCTTCACTCAGACAAAGCGAGCTGCTTACTATTCCTCTCATCCGGAGACTCTCAGGTTAAGTAGCTATTTTGGCTGGAGGTAAGCCTTAAACTCTTGAAAGAAGCTGCCGCCCGCTAGCAATCGTTGCCCCCGCGTGCCACCTCGGACGGCTTTTTCGAAACCTAACCCGCCTACGATGAGGAGGCGGCACAGGAGTCTAAACAATGCGCTACGAGTACCAGCCTTGTAACGTTCGACCTGCAAAGTAAATGCTAAGCAGTGCACTATTTGATTATCTACCTGCTGTTGCTTCACGCTGAGAAATACCACAGCTTTAATCCACTCCCATCTACGAGGAGGGGACTGAGGAAATTAAAGTATTTACCCATCATCCCAGAGCAGCGTGTGGGGCCTCGGCTGGATCCGTGGAGACTGTTTTAAACCAGACCCACAAATATTATCCTGCAGAGCTGTTCTTTACTTCCTCTACATGTTCTGCTTTGCATGGTACAGTCTGCGAACAACTGCTGACGTACTGTAGCTACAGTTTGGGGCTGAAACAGTCAGTCATTCTTTCCGTTAATCTGTTAGTAGTCATTTAATCCTTTTGCTAATCTCTAAATCAACATGACTCGAATCATGCACGTCTATGAATTGTAAGAGGAAACCCTTGCAGGCACAGAGAGAACGTGCAAACTTAAACCCAGATTCATGCTGTGGTGCTAACCACTGCACCACGTGCCACCCACAGCAGCTGCTGTATCGGCGGAGGGTGCAGATGCATCAGTGTAAATATAAATTTTTTGCACAAAATTGTTTACAACTTGTAACAGATGACAACCAAATAGCAACTCCCAAGCCCTGTCCATCGGAGTCTGACATCCAGCGGCTGCGATGCCTGCTGATAGGAACTGGACACTATAGTTTGGTTTGGTTACCAGTTTGTTGTCAAGACAGAGGAAGCAGGTGGGACCAGATCAGAACCAGGTTTGTGGGGAATTCAGGGAAAGCAGGGGTGGAAATGCTGGGAGGAAGGCTGGTGGAGCTGGGTGAGGATTCCAGGGAGAATAGCGGGTGAGTAGATGATCCTAGAGTTGAAGACAAGGAAGACAACAGTCAGTAATTGCAAAGGAAAATTCAGGACTATCACAACACTATGCCACTAAGGGTTAGCAGATGATCTGGCGCCAAGTGGAGGACTGAACCAGGAACACACAAGGAGAGACAAACACACCCAACAAGGAACACACACGATGTGGTGGATGGTACAACACTGTCCTCTGTATTTGAAGATTCTCAGTCATCCAGATCATGGTATATTGCATTGTCTACAAGTCCTGTTGCCTTTTTTTTTATTTGGATACATACACCTTTCTGACATTTACAGGGGAACTACTGTTTATATATATATATATATATATATATATAACCTGGGCCTTATTTCTAGCATAAAATACGGTCATTTACTCACCCATATAACTTTTGCTCACCAATATTTTGTTATGATACGCGAGTGCTATTCCAAGTTGAGTCCAGAGTTATCTGTTATCATCATCCGGGTTCTGTAGATTGACCTACTAAACTCTGACCTGGATGATGTCATCTCTGACGGTCGGCTCATTTACCTTAAATTTGATACTGCTATGGTTCGTCCACAACCTCAGAACCTGCAAAATATTCAGCCATGTTGCAAAAAAATAGCAGTAGCAAATTACAAAATTAGTCAACAAAACGACCGTCACGGGTGCCTAGTGACCCCCACTATATGGATTTACGTTGATCTAATTATTTCCTAAACTTGCGCAAGTGATACAAGTTATATGGGTGAGTAAACGACCATATTTTATGCTAGAAATAAGGCCCAGGTTGTCTGTCTGTATGTATTCTATGGAAATCGACAACGTCAATGAATCATCCCTATTATAGTCCAAAATCTGCACTTTTGTTTTTACAAAACAGCATGTCCCACATGACGTGTGACGTAAATATGAAGAGTAAAACTTGAAGGATAATGCAGGCAGTGAGGAGTTTGATGTTATTTCCAGCTAATCCCAGGAAATGTACTGTATGCTGATTAGCTGTATTCTTCTCCGTCCAAAGTTTCCAGTGCTGGCACAAAAGTATTAATAATACATATCCTCTGAGCCACGCTGTTGCTTCTTTGGGTGTAAACAAAAAAGAGCTTAAATATATAATGTATATCTCTTACACGAAGCTAAAGATTAAAGCATTAAATACTTGCAGCAGCTACTGAAGTGACAACAAAGCACTGTGAAACACGAAACCAATACAAGCAGAAACGCTCGGCCGTGATACAACCTCTACAGTCTCGTTATATAATCCACAAAAGTAGTATCACTGAAGGAAAAAAAAAAAAACGCTGAATGAGAATACATAATAGGGAAAAACATTTTACCAGCGTGCTCTCCCGACTTTGTGAATCCAGTCAAAGAAGTGTCACGGGTGGTGTTAAAAACGGATGCACCGTCTCCTCTTTGTGCAGTACCGGCTACAGTACGTGGCCAGTTTTCAAATTGAATGAAAGACAGGCTTTTAGACCTCTAAATGCGAAGCTATAGAGATATAAGTCAGTGCAGATGAGTATATACACCATACACACAATGTAAGGCAGTACAATATGTCTGACAAGCAAGAAAACGGGTCATAAACTGACTAAGTGGCTGATTTAATGATAAACAAACCTGAAAAGTCTCTGGACGTTTCAAATGCGCTCTATAATACAATGTTGTATCACACTCTATTATGAGAATACATGATTCACCAGGTGATATACTCATGAGTCAAAAGGTAATTCCAGCTCATTTACATTCTCCGGCATGGTCCCACTGCACACAGTCACAAATTCAAAGATAGGAGTCTGTATGATAACACAGCACGAGCACATATTTCCACCTATATCTGGTGTTTTATGTCTGTGACAAGGTGACATACAGAGACATCTATTAGATTCGTGTGTGAGGTGAATACTTCAGTTGACTCTCAACAGTCACGTACAGTGTTGCCATTCATTTATTCATTCATTCAGTCTTCTGTAACCGCTTGTTCTTGTGAAGGGTTGCAGGGAGGCTGGAGTCTATCCCAGCTGCCATTGGGCAAAAGGTGGGGTACACCCTGGACAGGTTTCCAGTCTATCTCAGAGTCTCCAGTCTATCTCAGAGTCTCCAGTCTATCTCAGGGCTAACACAGAGAGACAGACAAGCATTCACACTCACACCTACGGCCAGTTTAGAATCAATTAATCTAACGAGCATGTCTTTGGACGGTGGGAGGAACCCTAACCCTAACCCGGAGTACCCAGGGAGAACATGCAAACTCCACACAGAAACGTCTGGCTGTGAGGCATCAGTGCTAGCCACCACGCCACTGTGTCGCCTATACAGTGTTGCCAGATATACGGCAATTACCATACTTATAGATATATACCCACACATTACCAAAAAACTGATGCCCAATCAGCTCGCTGTCAGTCACATCAGCAGCGTTCATCTTGTGTTTGTTCACTAAGCTGCGCTGGCACCCCGACAGACCTTATTTCTAGCATAAAATATGGCTCTTTACTCACCCATATAAGTTTTGTGTCATTTGTATTCGTTTCGGGAGATGATTAGATCTACGTATCCATATAGTGGGAGTGAATGGGGCACCGAAATGCAGCCTCTAAATAACACATTATCTGTCACGAAACTCATTTATTTCACCAATATTTTGTTATCGTACGCTAGTGCTGTTCCCCGTTTGAGTTGCGAGTCTGGAGTTGCCTGTTATCATCATAGCAAGTTACAGGTAAACAAGCCGCAGCGCTCAGAGATGACATCATCCAGGTCAGAAGACATTATCATTCATGGTCTGTAGACAAACCATGTACAAATTAAACAAAAGTTATATGGGTGAGTAAACGACCATATTTTATTTTAAAAAATAAGTGAAGAGTAAGAAAGGAGTCTGGGAACCACAAAAAAAAATACATAATTTTAAGCATCTGGCAACATTGAATAAGCGAGCCCACTAGCAAACTAAATAAATCCATTGACTGAAAACAGTCAATAACAAATGCATTTACTGTTAGAGTAGCAATCGTTAAAACATGCAGGATAGCATACATGAGTAATTTCTAAACATATTCCATAGCTATTTCTTTTGGAAGACATCAAACCCCTTTGTCTCTCCCCTTAAATGTGGACTCTCTGCGTCACACACATATTGTGGTATTTTGTCCCTCAGTTCCATGCCTGAACTCAGACAGCGTTTGCTCGACTGCCACAAAAGGCATAAAATGGGCAGTGTGTTTTGGTGCGGTGGCGAGCTGGTACAAACTCACCCGGAACATGCCGACCGCACGCTTAAAGGACCAAGGCCAAGATTCAGACAAAGAGGCCTTGCTGTGAGGAGTCAGCGCTAACCACTCAGGCTCCGTGCTGCGCGTGATCACAGTGTTTAGCAGTAAGAATGTGAGGGGAGTGCAAATGACATTTGGGAAGCTGAAACATTTTGTGTATTGTTTGAAAGTCTCTTGATGAGCTCCTGAAGATGAAAGAAGAAATGATCAAAAATAACAAAGATAACTTCAAAATGGTGATGAGAAAATCTGCCTCAGTACAAATTAGGCTGTATTCATATACATTCTCCAGAGTATATGAACATATGGACTCACCTGGGTTTAACTAAGCAAATACTGTTGGTAGGAGGCTCATGTTGGATTGGCAACAAGTTATTTAACCCCAACTGATGCAATGAGCAGCTCCTCATTTCTTAAACAACCATGTCTAAAGACACATCCTGTGGTTGTGGAGAAGATGTTAGTCTGTTTGAGAAGGGTCAAATCATTGGCATGCATCAAGCAGAGAAAACAACTAAGGAGATTGAAGAAACTACTAAAACGCATTATTAAAAACTGGAAGGATAGTGGAGAACCATCGTCTTTGAGGAAGAAATGTGGTCGGAAAAAAATCCTGATTGTTCATGATTGGCAATTACTTAAACGTTTGAAATCAAATGGAAGAAAACCAACAGTAGAACTCAGGGCTATGTTTAATAGTGAAAGTAAGAACATTTCCACACGTACAATGTGAAGGGAACTCAAGGGATTGGGACTGAACAGCTGTGTAGCCTTAAGAAAACCACTAATCAGTGAGGATAACTGGAAATAAAGGCTTCAGTTTGCTAGGCAGCATAAAGATTGGACTCTGGAGCAATGGAAGAAGGTCATGTGGTCTGATGAGTCCAGATTTACACTGATCCAGAGTGATGGGGGCATCAGGGTAAGAAGAGAGGCAGATGAAGTGATGCAGCCATCATGCCTAGTGTCTACTGTACAAGCCTGTGCTATGGGGCAGTGCTATGATCTGGGGTTGCTGCAGTTGCTCAGGTCTAGGTTCATTAGCTGACTACCTGAATATACTGAATGAGCAGCTTATTCCATCAATGGATCATATTCCAAGATGACAATGTCAGGATTCATGGGGCTCAGATTGTCAAAGAGTGGTTCAGGGAGCATGAGATGGATTGTTCCACCACAGAGTCCAGACCTTAACCCCATTGAGAATCTTTGGGATGTGCTGGAGAAGCTTTGAGCAGTGGTCAGACTCTCCATCATCAATACAAGTTGATGGGAAAGTACTCCGGTTTCCTCCCACCTTCATCAAAAAACGTGGGTATTAGGTTCACAGTGTCAACGGTTTAGGACTAACCCTCCACCAGACTTTGTCATTTCTTTGTACAAATGAAGCGCTTTGCTATCTGCTGCAGCTGCATTAAAAAAAGGAAATTAGTACCGGTTTCCATTGACTAATAGTTCAGTCGGGTGCCGTTACACCGAGAGACAACGAGATGTTAGACCCCAGTCAAACAGTGAAAAACAATGTAGAAAACTTCATGCCAATTGCATTTCTCTTTTTTCTAGTAGACGGAAAAAGATTTTTCTGGAACTCAAGACAAAAGATGATTCATGTTTGTTTCAGCGGTTTTCTATATAAAACCTACACGCCACATGTACAATTCAGCGTTAAGAACAAGAACAATAAAAGGACGGTAGCGCTCACGGAGGTGTCGATGTGCTGTATTTGTTAAAGCGTAAGCGCAACAGACCGGTTGCATTTTGAATTGTTGTTAATCAAAAACGAAAAAGAAGGTCTCCAGTATGTTGTTTACCACAGTGTGTGGTTGTGCAGCCTCGCGACGCCTGCTTAAGTGACCATTCTTCCTCTGTAATAAAGTTGTTATTCTTCTGCTGAGGATCTGGAGAGACACCAAGAAAAATTGGCATCAGCTGAGCAGAAGAATAGCAATGAAAAAACAGAGCCACTGTCGTCTGCATGGTTCTGCGTGGTTCTGCAAGTCCAGAGATCTCTTGCTGTTGAGTCAAACAGCGCGTGCTAATCTTCTGTTGCTATGCTTTCGTGTCTTCATGTCTTTTGCTAAATTAAACACTAGTACTTCGGGCACTAGTACTTCCCTATAGAGGGAGGTCAAGTGTCTAATGTTGCGTTTGAGAAACACCTATACTAAGGTGACCAGATTTCTGAAATGAAATCTGGGAAATTTCAAACTCAGAGATTTTAAAAAAAAAAAGAAAAAGGAATTATATGTTATCAGGATGAAATGTAGAAGCGTTTCATTTATTATTTATGTACGTATTATTATTCATATTTAACCAAAAATAACACTAAGTGTAACAACAGAAATGTGGCTCTCAACATTTTTGTTAGCATTTCCTAAAAGTAATAAAAAGAATAAAGTAATTGTAATAATATTAGTGTAGTCGTGTTAACCGAATATTTTCCGTCATTGACCATTTTTTTTTCAAAAATGTGACAAAGGCCATCCGTCATTTTGACAGGATGCACTTCACACACCTGACCACTTGGTGGCGAGTGAGCATATTAACTGGCTCTTGCCTCTAATCGCAGTTTTCATTCCAGACATCACAACTTTTATCAGTGCACGATTTCCTAGCACACCGATTACACTGATGCCTGTCGGCTAACCATCAACATGTATATGTTTATCTAAATGCGGCTAACGGCTAGCAAAATGGAGGAATCGGATGAAAACCATTGACTGTATATAGTAAAGCACGTTGCTAGGACAGATGGAAGGCAAATTTTCTTTTAAAATACTACCTGATAAACCAAAACTCATTAACTGGAATAAGGAATTGTCCACAACTTTACCAATGGAAAAAAAATACTTACATTATTAAGGGGAAACTAGCACTTTTTCAAAACATTTGGGGTCCCTTTATGCAATATGTGGAAAATGAGGATCTTAGTAGTATGGTGAATGAGGCAGATGAGGTGTAATTGTTGTTGGTCCTCTGCAGTTTCCTACATTTGTACATTTGAGTTTGTAATTTTGAACCATGCACAACAGCACAATTGAATTTAAGTTGAGCAACCCTTGGAAAATAGAGAAACTTGTTTGTTGTTTTTTTGTTTTGGAGGGGTTTGTGTTTTTCTTTTATTTGATTAAGTTACTATTTACAGGTCATATATTTTGTACTTTCACTTAGATGTTTCTTTATCATCTTATAAATGTCTGATTTGCAAGGAAGGGTGACTGACTGATAATACAATAATTAGTTTCCTTTGATGTGGAAGCACTCTAATTTCTGTACATCATTTTGAAAATTCAATAAAGATATTGTTGGAAATAAAAAGTACTACCTGATGGAAGCCTTGACAGACAACCTGCAGAGAATGAAAAAGTCTAGCGCAACCTCTGAGTTGAACGGGCTGAACCACCTGGAACTGAGCCCGACCAGTTACCATAATAACCGTTGTTCTAGTGTACATGCATTTTTTTTTTCTCATTCATAAAACGCAAAAGAAAAAAATCGGGGAGATTTCCGGGGATAGGTCACCCAAAACGGGGACTGTCCCCGGAAATCGGGGAGAGTTTGGTCATCACTATACACAGAGCCAATTGTCAAGTGGTGTGAAAGCTTCAGTTGTCTCTGAAGTCACATGCCACTAAGACTGTTTCTACTACACTATATCAAAAATCCACATTTGTCATCGGTATTTTGGTATCATGTTAGTACAGACGAGAGCAGCTGAATTCAAAACGAGCACATCTTGCCACTCTGCAACCATCTTGGTAACGCCCCCCCCTAGCAATTATTAAGGCCCCCCTTCTAAATTAATGAGCAGGGAGCCGTAATTACCATGGTGTCAGTGCTATAATTCAGTTAAATCTTTTTCTTGCACTTCTACCAGACGGCAGGCTTCACGTGCCGCCATCGTTGGCTTTTCCCATATTCAGAGTTCCCCTCCTAGCTAACAGCTATGGTTCAGCAGGGTCCAACAGTGATTGATAGTGGAAAACGTGTTTTAATACACTTACCTACTACGTACGGCGTTAGATTTTTCATGAATATGACGTATTAACAGGCTGTTTTGCCCTTTTGCTCTGTACTTTGTGAATAACGGTGACCTTTTACCGATCATTAAACTACATGTACTGCCTACTTGTAGCTGTTGACACCTTACGAGCAGATCAATACTAGTACATTGAGATTATCCAAGCTATCGTTTGCCATTTAAGGTGCGCTATTAGAGAGAAGGCAGCATTGTCGGTGATTCTTATTTAAACTGCCGTAAATGTGGGAAATGAAATCCTCTGAAACTGCCTGCCCTGTAGGACCCCACTGGTGTTATGCGTGTGCGATTGCATGCATATCTGTTTATTTGAATGATTGCATTTTCAAGTTTGAGCATTTTATCTGTGCAAATAAATTAAAGGGCCTGTGAGTTATTAAAAGGCTGGCTGCCCAAGTCAGTCTGGGAGTGTCTGTAATCTCCTGACACCATGCACGGCACGCAGATTCATGCTCCAACAAATCAGCTGCAGGAAATGGCTGCGTCGCCACAATCTGATTGCCTCGGCTTCGACGGCCTAACAGCCGCATGAGTGGCTGATATCAGCTAATGGAAGTGAGTAGCTGTTAGTGTCAATATGCTGTCATGCCCGCCTGAGATCCTGTTCACATTATAGGGATGTGGGTGGCAGTGCGGCCTGATAACAATCCTCAGCCAACATTCGGACACACTGTGGAGCCCTGCTAGAGAAGGCTCTGGTTTAGCTACTGGCTAACTGGGCAGTACTTCTCAACAGGTTTAACGATGGGGCCAGAGTACAGCATTTAAGTGTCCTTTGGTCCTTCACTGTGGACTTTGCCTCCATGTGAAGTCACACTCACTCTTTCCTCCTCTTGGACCTAGACCTTATTTCTGGCATAAAATACGGCCATTTACTCACCCATATAACTTTTGTGTCATTTGGAGTCTTTAAGAAGATAATCAGATCCACAAAACTCGTTCATTTCACCAATGTTTTGTTGTGATACTCTAGTGCTATTCCCTGTTGAGTCCAGAGTTACCTATTATCATCATCCAGGGTCTGTAGATTGACCTACTAACCTCTTGTTACTCACCAGTGACAGTCGGTTTGTTTACCTGTATTTTGCTACTGCTATGGTTCGTCCACAACCTCAGAATCGGAAAAATTTCAGCCATGTTGCAAAACACTAGCAGTAGCAAATGTCTGGTACCTTAAAGAACCCACATTGAAATATCTCACTGACAGAGATGCTTGTCTCAGATTTCGTCTTAATTGATCATCAACACTTCAAACGGCCCTCGGGTTCCTCCGGGGTTCCTGTCCTAGGGTCACTTTGCCATCAATTAGGAAGTCCTGGCCACCTTCGTCCTCCAAAGTGTGGACCATTTCTAGTATTCATCTCATACTATCTCCTGTCGTGGCCACTGAAAATCAGTCACTTGTCTAGTGCAGATGAGAGTTGGTCAAAATACCAAGTTATGACACAATACTTAGTTTCTCGAAACCTTTATTTCTTGCAAGCAAGAGCCACTCATCAGCGACGGGTGATGACTGAAGAGAGGCAGTCTCTCCTCAGCATTTATACCATCCTAAACAACGTTCACATCTGTAGTCACATCATAAGATCACGCTGTACTAACATCTCAGCATACATCTCATGACACACATAACACTTCTTCACTTTACCCATCATTGTGTGATATACAGTGACCCTTTTCCCGAACACATATACACGGAAGAGGTACCTCAATTTCCCCTTCAGGTTGGACTCCTTAAAGTTAGTTCTTTATGTTAATTCACATAACACATTACACAATGGAGCATACAACAACATATCCATTCATACCTTGCAACCATGTGAGTATCATAAGATAGATAGATAGATAGATAGATAGATACTTTATTAATCCCGGGGGAAATTCAAGCATCCAGTAGCATCAGGCAGAGCTTCTGACCATACCACAACCTTCCACCCTACGTACAATCTAATGTTGCATCCAAATATGTGTTAGTTTTCATATATAATATTAAAATAATAAGGGACATTTAAAGATTTCCCTCACACCACCTCCCTGATATTGTGTAGGCCTCCCTTGTGCCTCCACAACAGTTGTGACTCATCAGTGGATCATCCCACAGATACTTCATCCGTTTGGGATCTAGTGAATTTTGGAGGCCAGGTCAACACCTTGCGATGTTCCTCATGTTTTTTTGGGTTGTTCCTAAAGTGTTTTTGTTGGTGTGCCAGTGTCAGGCTGCCATCAAGGAGTGTCATTGCTATGGGGTGGGGGTGCCTGGTCTGGTCTGGTCTGGTCTGGTCTGGTCTAGGTGGGTGCTACATGAATGAATCCACAAGTTTCTCAGCAGAACATTGGATTGTCAGTGGTTTTAATGTTGTGGCTGACCAGTGTATTCTTGAACTTTTTGAGATGAGAGTGTGTAACATATCTATCAGTCTTTTTGAGATGCATGAATGTAAATGTTCCGTAGTGGGACCGTAGTGTTGAGTTGTCGTCTTTATGCCATGACTCATAACAAAATGTAAACATAACCGCACTTTCCTTTTCCCACTCAGGATGCTTTCATATCTTCCAGCAGCAACTGTGCCTGTGGCTGTCAAATTAAGGACATCTGAAAAAGATCAGCTTGAAATTTCTGCTTGAACAACCGTCCTGTCGTCAGAAACGCGACCACGTCGTAGACATTCGCCCTCTTCCCAACGCCGCTTCTCGTTTTAGGTGCGGTCGGCCTCTAAAAACAAAAGAATTGATTCTTTCCTCAAGGTTTTCTCAAAACGACCACAAGCAAGGACACCCAGGCAGGAACCCCAAAGCGAATACTGAGTTGAATAATTGGATTTGATTCCTAAGCCTCTGCCACTAAGGAGCCTGGCAATGAGGGAAAGAAATGGAGGAATCTCTGTATCTCTGGCCCTCACTGGGATTAATCGCGGAGAAATTAATTGAATTTGAATTATATGTGTGTGTTAATCGTACTCCGAGAAAGGCTGAAAAACTTTGGATGTATAAAAAAAAAAAAAAAAAAAATCATCTGTGAGTACTTCACAATGAAGTGTGAGTTGCTCTAAATGATAATCTGCCAAGTCTAATATGGGTCTAATGGTAGAAGTAGGGTTCCCTATTGATGGAATGAGTGGAGAGAGTGTCTGAAATGTCAATCTGATCGTCAGTATGATTATCTCGTTAAAGCAAAGCTCCCTGGGATAGTCTTGGGTAAGTGAGCAGCAGGCCTTGCATAATGCTGAGAGAGATTAGTGCAGAAATTGAAACCAAAGACAGTCCAGTGTGTGTGTGTGTGTGTGTGTGTGTGTGGGTGTGACTTGCAGGGATGTGAAACTGACAGGGAATATTAGCAGCATGGTGTCGCAGCAGGTAGAGCTTTATCACGTTAGAGATTATTCTCTGTCTACGCATTCTAATATGACAGCTATTGAGACCAGTGGAAAAGTGTTGAGATCACCTTCAGGAGAACAACCAGCAACTTCACACACTCTAATATTTCACCGAACCTCCTTTAGCTTTGATTACATTCTCTGTGGCATTGTTTCTATAAGCTTCTCCAATGTCACCAGATTTATTTCCATCCAGTGGTTCATTCATTTTCACCAACATCTTGTATTGATGATGGAGAGTCTGACCACTGCTCAAAGCTTCTCCAGCTCATCCCAAAGATTCTCAATGGGGTTAAGGTCTGGACTCTGTGGTGGAACAATCCATCTCATGCTCCCTGAACCACTCAATCCCAATCTGAGCCCCATGAATCCTGACATTGTCATCTTGGATTGTGATCCATTGATGGAATAAGCTGCTCATTCAGTATATTCAGGTAGTCAGCTAATGAACCTAGACCTGAGCAACTGCAGCAACCCCAGATCATAGCACTGCCCCATAGCACAGGCTTGTACAGTAGACACTAGGCATGATGGCTGCATCACTTCATCTGCCTCTCTTCTTACCCTGATGCCCCCATGGCATAAAATACGATCGTTTACTCGGCCATATAACTTTGGTGTCATTTGGAATCGTTTAGACGATAACGATATTTAGATCAGCATATAATGGAAGTGAATGGGGCACCCAAACGCAGCCTCTAAATGATGCATTATCTGCCGCGAAACTCATTCATTTCACCAATATTTTGTTATGATAAGCTAGCTATTCCCCATTGAGTCCAGAGTTACCTGTTATCTATGGACTTAAATATCTTCCAAATGACACTAAAGTTATATGGGTGAGTACACGACCATATTTTATGCCATAAATATGGTCCAACTGCAATTCCCCTTAAAATCAAGTGGCGATTTTTATTTGTTTTTATTTATATATTTTTTTGGCTATACGTGAACTGTTTTATCCAGTGTGTCTATGTGCATTTAAATTCTCAACCATTCTCTGCCTCTTTTCAACCGAAAGCCTCTAAACCCATCATTATTAGGAAGACACAGAAACTGAGGAGGGAACATTCACAAGTTCAAGCTCAGTACAATCAGATCAACTGGATGATAATATTCACTGAGGTAACAGGGAAAAGTTTTGGCAGTTAGACTCCGGCAATGTGAAGTGTCTTCATTAACAAGTCCAAATGAATATAGGACAGGCTCCAGCCGAGTCTAGACGCTGGTTTCTCTCTGTGTGAGCTGAACGTAGGGCTGGCGGAGAAAATTTTTTGACTGGTATTTTCAATTCAAGGGCTTTCTCAGCTTAATATGTCCCCAGTCTAACTGCCAACAACATGCACGCCAGGCTCAAATACAGACTCGCCTCCCCCGACATTTCCTTTGCACGCCGAAGTGTAGCCTGAGTGCCTGGATAGACCGACTGAGCGCCAGGGGATGTGTTGATCTACATGCGTTGAATACATTTGCATGCGCAGTATGCGCTGCAAGAAATGTCCAATATGTTTCAAGGCTGGAGGCAGAGAAACGCTCAGGGTGTCATTACAATCAGAAAAGTTCATCCTCCTCGCAGTTTTTCTGGGATTATGGAACAGCTAAAGTGCAAAGTTGTTATTTTGACGGCGGTCCTATCAAAAAGGTGGTGAGCTATAGGGGGATATGCACCTCATCATTGCAAACAGAGACATATATCGCACCTCCAGCCTTATGCATACATACAACAAACACAAAAAGACTTTCAAATTAAAAGCCTGCAGAAACTCAGCATTAGCCTCAATGTTGACCAAAAGTCGCGATTCCCAAATGGGTATTTTTTGGGAGGAAACAATCAAAGCAGAGCTGTACGCAGAGCCGTACGGAGAGATTGCAGGACTGGGGAGTCTGGTACCCTTTCAAAATAAAATTGCACTTTCAAAATAAAATGTTCAAGATGCAAAAAGGAAGTGATGAACAGTTTTTTTGTGTTTTTTTTTTTTTTTGGTTTGTTTGTTTTCGTAGCCATCATTTTCAATAAAGAACCCACTTGTGACCAAATGGAGAGTCAAAGGGTCAATGTTGGATTTTCAGAATAAAATCACTGATACGCTACTTCAAAATAAAAGCATGTAACACCAACCAGAATCTAATAAAGAGTCTGCATAGACGTCATGCCTTTCAAAAGAGGTTTAGCTACCGACACTCAAGGGACTTAGGTATAAAATCCACCCCTACTATTTGCAGTAAAGACTGAAGAAGGCTGGATTTTCAAAATAAAACGTCCCAAATGTTAGAAGCAGCTCATGTTGATTGGTTCCGGGCGGCACAGTGGCGCAAGAAGGTTTGGGCCACTGAGCTACTGTGACCAAGCATGGATCAATAAAGTGTATCTAAGTCCAAGTCTATAGGGAATAATATTGTCTCTAAAAACACTTCAATTCCTCTTGTGGCAACGTCTGGCCGTGAATATACACCACCAACCTATACACAGCATGTGGCGGCTAAAATATTTACTCATTGGAACAGAGACAACGACACCGTTTTCTGTCTGAAAATGTAAGTCTGCATAGTCATTGCATAAGCAGCTGTGTCCTAGCGCCAGGTTGGTGCTGTTAAAAAAAAATGAAAAAAAAGTTGACATTCACAACCCAACACAGTCTGTCTGGAGCGTCACTCTGGAAGAAGGAGTCAGGGAAAGTTGAGAATCACCATCTTCCTCTCCCCTAGCTCGGTTCTCATTAATGTCAATTTCATAGTGCTGGTCCTGGGGCGAAGCTCTCCTAAAATGTGTGTCAAGAATAAAGTTGCATTCTGAACGCTCTCCCAGACATCAAAAGGCTTCTTAGCCAAGGCTGTTTCCATAAACTTTCAGCCAACGTCGATTACGCTGAACTTTTACCCTCTCGCTCTTTTGACCTTTAACGTGCAACAGCCAGGACGTGGGATGTTTGTTGATTGGGGGGGGAGAAAAACGCCTAGACAGATTCCTGTGACAGGGATATTATGTAAAAAATAAAAGGAAAAAAAAAACAAGTGAATGGAAGTTACACCAAGATATGAGTTTGCAAATGAGGGGAAAGTAGTAAGTTTTCAAACCGCTGATATGTGTCACATCAGTGGCCACGTTTGGATTTGCCACAGACAGAATAATAGTGCAGCAGAGAACGTTTCAATGAGGGGTGAAATTCAGGCCAAGAGGAGTGTGTCGGTGTGTGTTTGTGTGTCATCAGCTCCCACACACACTCACACACACACACACTATACTAGCTGTGGAATGAAAGAAGTCCACAGCTGCATTGTTCTGCCACTTTTCCATCTCGGTGTTCCCTCTCCGCCTGTCCTATTCCGGTGCACTTTCTGACAGCAAAACTCGCTGCGCGCTCTCTAACTTGGTTGCCATGGTCACTGGGAAGTTGTGGTTATTGCTTGTTTCTCTTTGGAGCTGCCATTTATCCTGTCAGAGAGGGGTATGACTAACCGATGGGGTGGGATGGTTGATGGCGCGAGCGTCCTCGGAGCAGCATCCCATCCAGCAGACGGAGCAGATTTGCAACCGGCAGACTCCGGATTCGAGCAGATTGCAGCTCCGAAGGGCTTTTTAGACAACGCGCACCAGCCGCCTGGTAATCATTCATTTACAGTAAGAGTGCAGGCGGGAAGGCACGGCACGCTGGAGCAGGCAATCTGGAAGCAGCTCGTAGGCTCCATGCTTGTTGGCCCTGCCTGCTCACCCAGAGCTGAATTATATTGAACTGTGTGACGTGGCGACGTGGAGATTAACTACTACTGAGCAGTGAGTGGATACAAGGATGGCCAGCCAATAAAACAGGTCTAACTGTAAAAGCCTCTAATCCTAACCCATGACGGTCTCGGACCACTGGTGCCCATATCATCTGATTGATGACCTCAAGTGAATGAGTGTGTCCGTCATTATAATTTGATAGTAATTCAGTTTTTTTAGAAGCCACACCAATGTACTCTCTCTGTTTGTGTTATCACTGTTCATATGGTTACCATTCTATACTTAGTTTGCTCCTATGTAGCAAATGTTGGCAGCTACTCACGCAATTATAGATTTTAAAGGAGAACTACTGTTTTTTTACAACCTGGACCTTATTTCTGGCATAAAATATGGTAGTTCACTCACCCATATAACTTTGGTGTCATTTGGAGTTGTTCAGACGATATTTAGATCCAGCAGATCAACGCGTATATCCATATAGTGGGAGTGAATGGGGCACCGAAATGCAGCCTATAAATAACGCATTATCTGGCGCAAAACTTGTTCAACCTCTGCACATCCCTGAATAGATAACAGGTAACTCCGGACTCAACGGGGAAGAGCACTAGCGTATCACAACAAAATATTGGTGAAATTAACAAGTTTCGCGGCAGATAATGTGTTATTTAGAGGCTGCGTTTCGGTGCCCCATTCACTCCCACTATATGTATATACGCAGCACTCCACTGGATCTATATATCGTCCAAACAACTCCGAATGACAACAAAGTTATATGGGTGAGTAAACAACCATATTTTATGCCAGAAATAAGGTCCAGGTTGTAAAATAACGGTTCCCCTTTAAAATCTGTAATTGTGCGAGTAGCTTCCAACATTTGCTACGTAGGAGCAAGCTAACTATAGAATGGTAAAGTTATATGGGTGAGTATATGACCGTATTTTATGCCAGGTCCAGGTTGTAAAAGAAAAAATCATAATTCCCTTTAACGAGAAGAAACTTTGAGCAGAGCCCAGCTCGTATGGGGGGACCCATCTGCTTGTGGTCGACCGGGTAGAGATACAAAACGTGAGAGAAGAGACACGGAATTAGACAAGAAATTAGAGGATAGGTGCCCAATGTGAGAGAGAAGAAAGGAGGACAAGTGCTCAGTACCTCATGGGAAGTCCCCAACCAGAGCCAGCCCTAACAATAAGCTTTATCAAAAAGTGTTAAAAAATGTTAAGCCCAACCTTTAAGCGCTTGTATATCCATGAGTGTTAGACAGACTCAGGAACTGCCAATATGGCGATGGCTGGCAGCACTTCAGGAATCCCATCTCTTACAGTCAACGATTAATGCACATCCTTTTGTTATTGTGCTACATTAAAAATTCAGTAACGCAGTAATATTTACTCACTTGTTCATAACTTCCATTTAAATACATGGTTCCGAATTAGCTTTGCTTGCGTGATTTTTCCATTCAGACCAGTGCCGTTTACAAAGGAGCACTGCAAGTATTTAATAACACACAACCCAATGTGATGGCAGGACAAGCCAGGTTTTTTTGTTTTTTTTTACCGTGTAGCGCTTTTCAACCAACAACACGGCCACTGAAAGTGCTTACATAAGATATAAAAGGCATTATAACACTGAGAATAATATTAATAATGAGCAAGGTCCTCGACATCTCCAGTAAGGCTGAATTGAATACAAGGAAATCTCATTACCTACGCGGTACCTACATAAAAATACGAACGAAAAGACAATATTTCTCAAAGTGAGTCTGCTTATGAGACAGTATTACAAGCATGTCTTTATGAAAACTGCTGATGTAATGTTTTGAAGTGGATAAAAAAAGAATTCTCAGTGAAAGGAAGAAGATACATCTTTATACGTAAGTAGTCAGGGCTAAGGTTAAGATCATTTTTAGTGCTTGGGTTATTTGTTGGATTAATTGTCTGCATTATAAGAATTTTGATCAGAAACAATGTTGTGTGATTCATGATGAATTCAAAATGAATGTTGTTCCAGACCCCACTGAAGAACCACCCCCTTATAATAACAGGTACTGTGCAAATACCAACAATTGAGAAAATGAATCCTCTTGAATATGCTGCAAGGCGGTAGTTACTGCAGCCTGTGCATTGACCGATGTACAGGATGACATCCCAGTCTGAGTGGAAGGCAGAGGAAAGAAATGGAAATTCAGCAGAGGCAGAACAGAGACGCATGCTGTTTTTTTTTTTTTTTTGGGCCAAAAGTACAGCGACGTCTGAAGCTCCGCTCAACGTCGGCTTTGTCGCATCTTCACGTCTGCAGGCGTACAGTATGTAACATGCAGACAGACTCACGGAATTGCCTTTGTGGATTTCCAAAGGATTCAGAGTTGGAACAATTGATTGAGCAGTTACAAGCTGCTCGATTCGCTTCCGCTCAGCATGTGATTTATTTGGGGATTCATGGTCTGGTGAAGCCACATGCACGGCTGAGTAAAATTTGAAAAATGTGTCTTAAGTTCTAACATAACAGAACACAATATAGTGGATTTGTTTTTTTCTTTTGGTAAATTTCAGTTCATTTACAGTTATACCTCAACAACAGCCTCCACTGTGAATTGGAGCATACCATGCATACCATATCATTTGATGTGGTATGCACTGGACCAGCTGACACGAAAACAGCTACAAAGAAGTGGTTTCATCTATTTGGTGAATTCACAGATTTATTTATTATTATTTTATATTCTACCACAGAGCTTATTGTTTACATCCTGAATATGCTACAGTTATTTTGCAGTAAAGAACAATTAAAGAGCTACAAAGCTACAAACTGTACATTAACTATAATTTATTATATTTTTGTTATGTGTGTGTGTATGTTCATTAAGTTAGTTGTACAATGCGATAAATGTCATCTTTATGGACAGCTTGACGTACAGCTGAATAAAATAGTTGCAAGAGCCCCTGCTGACCTCCATTCAGAAAATGAACCTTGAAGGACTTGAAAAGCTTGTGTTTCAAACTTGATTAATAAGTTAATGCTACAGTTTTCCAATGTGTATTCTTGTTAATTCCTTGAGCTGCTGCTATGACGACTCAAGATGTTTCTGTTGGGACCAAAAAGCTGCAACATAGTATGTAGCTATTATGTTAATTTTATGTTAAGTTGTGTTATGCTATGCTATGCTATGCTATCTTATTGCCACCAATCAATGGGGAAATCAATACATTCATGCAAATAATGGGCGTGAAATACACTAAACTGCTCATCATGTTAACAAAAAATTTTTGTTAAACCTACATTGCAATCTTGCGGGACTGTTTATTGCGAACCTTGTATTTTGAACTTGTAGTACTTGTTAGTAAGTTAATGCTAAAGTTCTCCAATGTGTCTTCTTGTTAATTCCTTGAGATGCTGGTATGTTGGATCAAAGTGTTGCTATGGAAACCAAAAAAACTACGTTATATCATAACATAGTATGTAGCTATTTTATATTAAGTTGTGTTACGTTAAATTGTGTTGTGTTAGGCTATGCTATGTTGTTTGTGTTGTTGTTAAACTATGCTATGCTATGCTGTGCTGTGCTGTGCTATGTTGTTTGTGTTGTTTTTATACTATGCTTTGATATGCGGTGTTGTTTCTGTTGTATTATACCATGCTATACTATGCTATGATATGTTATACTATGCTATGATATGTTATACTATGCTATGATATGTTATACTATGCTATGCTGTTTGTGTTGTTGTTATCCTATGCTATGATATACTATGTTGTGTCTGTTGTGTTATACTATGCTATGCTACGATATGCTATGTTGCTTGTGTTGTGTTATACCATGCTATGCTATGCTATGCTATGCTATGCTATCTTATTGCCACCAATCAATGGGGAAAATGCTTTACCTTACATTCGTAAAAATAATGAGAGTGAAATACACTAAATTGCTCAGCATGTCAAAATTACAGTTCTAATATGCAAATGTTTATTGTTTATGTCACCACATCACAAGATGCAAATGAAGCTAGTTTTCTGGATACTTATAGTAGATTTTTATTTTATTTGTATTTATTTTTACGACAGCGGTGCTAGATGATAAAGAACGGAATCACAAAAGTAGGAGCAGTAGAATTTATCTTTTGAGGAACGCAGAAGTCGGCAGCTGTTGAAATATTTCACTGTGGGCCAAAGTGGTAAACTGACCAACCATAGTACATTGCTTTTCATAGACTGCCAAACTTCCGTGGGACTGGTATCCTGTACCATGATAGATAGTATGATGTCCTGGATTATGGCCATGGTTACGGTAGATTATTTTTCTTATGTTATTTATAATGTCTGTTGCCTGTGTCCTGCATCAGTGCAGAGGATGTACATGACCCTACACAACGAGAAGGTATTCTGCAGCATCGCAGGTGTATGACAAATAACAAGCAGGTGAAAATCAGTGTGTAAAATAAAGAGTTTCTCAGGTAGGAATTACATGAATGACTTTCTCACCTAAGTACAGTACAGTGGGAGGTATAAGAAAGGCATCTTTGCTATCACATTTTTCTCTCACACACTCTCTTTTTTTTAATTTTGAAGTAGCTGCACTGTGACATTCCTCAGAGAAAGTCCTTTCGAAAGATGTCTTAAATTGAGAGCTCTCCAGAATTTGTTCTTCATTGCCTTCTATCAAAGGCCCCTTCTGAATTCTGCACATTTCCTGATCCATGATTATGGCTTCCCGGTGGAATTGTGTTTCAGATGCAGACAGATTGCAGCTGGCCAACTGAATTCCCTGGTTTTCAGTGCTCCTCTAAGTCAGCCAATCCCCTTTGGATGTAGAAAAAGAAATTTCAATCTGCTTCTAATTGTAGCCGCTCAAAGGCCTGCCCATGCCGTGAGCATGTAGGCAGAGAATCAGTGGCACACTGCAACAGACCTTACTGATTAAAAAATAATTACTATGTGACTGCAATATTTTTACACCGCTCCAGAAAAGGAAAGACTGTTAGACTTGCCAGTTTCTGTAATTAGAAAAGAATAAAAAATATTGAACAATGCTCCGCTCTTAGGTGCAGAGATACATTTAGTATTCAAATATTTTCATTCATGTAAATAGACTACAAACTGAACACAGCAGATCTGGCTGTATGTCTAAAAGACCAGTGCACACACAGCTCCATGGTGTGGCTCCTATGGCTCCATAGTTGGAAGTAAATATATATTACAGTATATATTTACAGTAATAACTTGTACTAAGTGGTATTTTTGTATCAGTAATGGGTCAAATAACAGGGTGTAATGCAATAGTTGTTGAAGCAATGTGGATTATTTGATTTGATTTGATTTGATTATTTCCTTGTGCCATTTTCTAAAGGGTAGAGAACTTATTGCAATTAGTGGGTGGTTGAAGTAGTACTAATCAAAATATAGGTTTAATATAATTAAGTTTGGGCCGTTTGGTGAATAATTTGTTGGTTTTTGAACAGCTTCTGGGATGGAAACCATCTGTATCTGGCAACACTGGCAGCGGGCTTCTAAAATAGCTAGCATGCTAATAAAAAAAACTAGCATGCTAACATCTAGCGAGGGCTTGGCAGCGACCATCGTTCACATTTGTCCGGTGACCAGATCTGTTTGTTTTTACAGTATCTCCTGGTGTAAACATCGCTAACAAACCCAGCTTGTTAACATGTTAGCCAACTAGCAGACTAACTAGGTATTTTTGAGGAACTGTGTTTGATTAGGTTGTTTTTGATGTGGCCTCATACATATTTATATTGGACTTTCTACTCCACTGTATTTTTTTACACGTAAGATGCCATGCTAATGAATACTAATGCTCTGGTTAAGATGCTATAGAGTTAGCATACCACCAAAGCACTTCAACCCTATCGTGGCAACTAAATGTAAAAAATGTTGCAGTGAGCACAGAAACCATCAGAGCTGTTGACGCTAGCAGTCCTGGTCCGAGCACAGGCAAGACGTGTCGGCAGCCCAAACTGTTTTTTACCATTTAAAGTCAATGCTGTTTTGAAAAAGTACATAAAATGGCACTTTAAATTTAGGTCTGTTCCCTTTTGGCCAGGGATATTTTCTTAATTTTTCTACTGTTTTGAACTGAAATGCAATTAAATGCATTTTCCAGACATTTAAAGAGCTTGAGTTTACAATATTCATGTCTGTGTCTATTATTCGATTCAGTTGTCCATTAAAAGCCATTTAAAAAATGTTGCTTTTTGGGGCAAATATTGTGACGCGATTACAATGCGATTAATCAAGATTAATCGCATATGATGAACTTGAACCTGGTAGGGGTTCGACAGTATGTTATGCACACTAACTGCCAGTAAGTAGGTCATACAGTGCCTTTTGTTAATCTCTCTAAACCTATAAGAACATTTTTGAGTATTATTCAAAAGTGTTTGTTTGTTACTAAATTGTATCTAAGCATGAGGCCATTTTGTACTGTTTAATTCCTTTTCGCCAGAGTATAACATGCCTTGATGGCTTGTGTCTCTGGGGTGCTACATGTGTAAGCTGAACTTAATGTTATGAGGAATTGCACGTCCAAAACCTGGCCCAGGAAATCTAGCAAAAGCAGTCATGTAAAACTATATTTTATACAATAAAAATAATGCATCTATCATTTAATTCAGGCATGTTCGTCTTTTTCTTACATGTGTCAAAAATAAAAAAAGACATGTGTTTTTGTTTTTCGTATTTCTGTCTGGCACACGACTTCTTCGATAGTTGAAGAATGACCCATCTGCTGTTCAAATCAAGACATCATGTTTGGCCAGAACCATCACCAGGACTTTGATTACTTCATGACACATCCCAGGAAGAGGTTAGAACACCGCCATCTGAAATGTCCTTCCTTAGGACGTGATGAACGACCGTTCCAGTGCTGCTCATTTCACACTGAAGGTCAGTTATTTTATATGATAATACAGGCAAAAATTAAAGCCTTGTTCATTTTGTTCACACACTCAAAAGAGAAAGGGAGAGCAAGCATCCTCGGGATATTAAGACGGTGATTTAATATATGTTAGCGAGAAGCCACGCGGGCACAGACGTTGTTGTTACACACAATAAAATATAAAAGCATTTCAGCAGGGTCATTTAGCCAAATCCACCCTCTGTGTGCCTTCAGGTATCAATAGCAGGCTCAGACGATGTCTGTTAGGTTTGTTCAGGGTGAAAAATGACCAGATAATGTTTATTGTGCAGATAATTAGCGAGGTCGTTAACAATGGGACACAGCTCCTGGTCCATCAAAGCCCACATTACTGGTTGCTTAGGCACTCAAAAGCCTGGAGCCAAGCAGCTGCAAAGGAGTAAAGAAAAAAAAAAACAGTTGAAAAGAGAAAAGAAATCGATACCATATTACTTCAATTAGTCTGACCACCACCACACTAAAGGTGAATACCCTGAAGTGCAGCACACCGGGCGACAATTCTTAACAGCACAAAAAATATACTCTGCAAGGCCCAAGACAGGAAAACATTTCTTAGATTTGTCATTTACTCTCAGACCTCAATCAGCTAAACAAGAACAAATGAAATAAAACACGTTGTTAGACAAAGCTGATCATAAGATTATGCTAAGTCACATCTATCTTTTCAGTTAGGTATGGGCATTTACTTTTCTCCCAGGTTTAAAAAGACAAGTCCAACTCAAATGTGTACTTTTATCTTAGTGGTACTCGAAGTGCTTCACAGCGTTTCTCACTTACCCATTCACACAGATCAATGGAGGTAAAGCTTCCTTGCCATTGGGAGAAATTTAGTGTCTTGCCAAAGGACACTTCAGTATATGGAGGAGCCAACGATCAACCCCTCCGGCTTAGCCACAACCCACACACAATGTTGTGTAGATTACACTATGATCAGATTTTCAACTGAAAAAAAAAAAAATAACAGGTATTCAACCCTAATGAATATAACTGTGAGACCACTAACTACAGTAGTAAAGTACAGACAATGCAAGCTAACATCAGCCAAAGGACAACTGCACTCATTCAACAAGCTAGCATGGAAGCCAGTAATGAAACACCAATATCAGATCAGTGTCAACTTTTTGCTGCATCACACGTAAGCCGTCACACATGAAACCTCCAAACACCACATCACTCTAAGTGTCACTGTGTGATACGCCACCCGGTGTAATCATCTACCGGTTTTCCCTGGCTGTCCACTCTGACCGGATCATGTAGATCTTCCTGCTTCACACACTGCGGCACTGCTTCTTCCGGCCTCATTAAATCAAACTATTGTTATTTCATACTGCCTTGTCCTTGCGTGTGTTTCTGTGTCCTGTATTTGTGCCCTCCATCCCCTTTTTATGAACTATCATTATTGCAACATGAACGTTACCACCCTCTGGTTTGTCCTAGCCACAGGGCGGCACATATGCATTCCAGAGGACGGCCATTTGAAGCGGCTATGCGGCTATGTCATGAAGTCCAGTGTGCAACGGTTAGGGTTAGGCTAAATCTTAGGCATCTAACCCTAGGGATCAGCTAAACCTTAACCTAACCCTTAGACACTGGACTTCATGAGCAGCCAGGGTTAGCCACCACTCCATCCCAACATAGCGCCTTCAAATCACCATCCTCTGGAATGCGTTTTGTGTGTGGTGGCTAGAACAAATCCTAGGGATAGACCCTAACCCTAGGGATAGACAAAACCTAAACCCTAACCCTAGGGATCAGCTAACCCTAACCGTCGGATATTGGACTTCATGAGCAGCCAAGGTTAGCCACCACTCCATCCCAGCATAGCCCCTTCAAATGGCCGTCCTCTGATATGCATATGTGCTGTGCGGCGGCTAGGGCAAATTCTAGAGATAGAACAAACCTTAACCCTAACCCTAGGGATATGCTAACTCTTAACCCTAACCCTAGGGACAGGCTAAACCTTAACCTTAAACCTGACCCTTAGACACTTAAACCTTAAGACCTTACTGGACTTCATGAGCAGCCAAGGTTGGCCACCACTCCATCCCAGCATAGCCCCTTCAAATGGCCGTCCTCTGGAATACATATGTGCCATGCGGCAGCTAGGACAAACCAGAGGGTGGCACCAGCATATCTATGGAATGATTCAGGTCACCAGTTTTAATAAAGAAGGAAAATCTTACCTTTAATCAACCTTAAAAGTACAGAGAGCGTCTGCCTCCCAAACGCAAACTGGGAGCTGGTTCCACAGAAGAGGAGCCTGATAGCTGAATGCTAAACCTCCCATTCTACTTTTTTGAAACTCTAAGGATCCACAAGGGAGCCTGCACTTTGAGATCGGAGCGAGCTATTGGGGTGATATGAGGTACAACGAGGTCTTTAAGATAAGATGAAACTCATTCACCCACATCGTCCTGGGCAATACAGTAAAACCAAATGATACTGTGTGAGAAATGTTTTTGGGCTGATCTGAAACTTTACCTCCCCTCTTAAAGGTGAAACCGTCTTTTGGTTTGCAGCATCGTTTCGCAGTGACTGATGGCTTCTCCTCGCAATAAACGCGCCGCTGGATCGCCGGAGTTGTTGATCCCTGAGATTTAGGAAAATAACTAATTAAATGTTGTCATTTGAAATAATCCTCACGGGACACAGTAAAAACAGGGATAATTAGTGATGAATTTGCTATTAATATTCCCAGCATTAATGAGAACGAGTTGGTATCACACAGAAGAATGCGGCCCTTTCTTTAAAGCTAATTGCGGCTGATTAATCAGCATGATTAATGGCAGATTAGCCAGTCAGACTGTAATGTTATTCATTCAAGGCCCATCTATTTTTCTAAATACGTGTTCATTAGTAATAGCTTCGGTCTGACTTCACTCCTTACCTGATATTTGCGCATTTGACAATGCCGTTCGACTTACTACGGCGCATGATGAATGGGCAAGCCGCGTGCGATGATACATACTAGAGATTGCTTTCCCTAGAAACAAAGCGGAAGAATTAGTTTTTAATTTGATTTATTACACTTTACTCTGAGCATATGTGGGGGCTAAAAGGAATCCGTACCCGCGTGGAGGAGCACCTGGCGCACACGAAACACATTTTCTTATGATTACGTTCACACAAACACACACACACAGCAAATAAACTGGTAAACAGAGCTAACTAGTTTATGCTTCATGTGGTAGTCAGGCAGTCAGTGTCGTTTGGTCTCCTCCTGCAGCTTTTTAATGCAAGTAGCAGCCACGGCAACACATTTTTTTCCCCCCTACATTGTCGACTGAGGAGCTCCTCCTTTATGGGGAAAACATCTTTCTCAACACGTCCACTGTCATGCTCACTTCAGCTGTTGCTTGTCAGCATGATATCCTCCTGGGAGATAAGGGAGGGATGCCCTATAGAATGACAGTCTGTCAGGCCTGCAGGCAGAAGAACAGTCGAGCTGACCAGTGGAGGAAAAAAAAAGGAGGAGAGAAGGAGCTTTCTGGTTCTCTCCATCTGCCTCTGATAGAAGGAGCTGTGATGGGGCTCGCAACAAGCCGCATTTGAATATTTTAAAGAGGTCATCCTTGACTTTTGATGTGCGGACCTTTATGCAAATGAATTAGAAGATACAGGTCCCAGCAGGGACCACATCCCTTTATTCTTCACATTGGAATTTTCTTCTTAATAAATCGAACTGAACTCTTCACACTCCCTTTGAGGACCGTCCCCTCCCTTGAACCGCCGAGTGTTGAGTCAAACTCCTCTGCCTCCCACGTGCGAGCGCGTACACGAGGTTGGGCTCGTGTGTGTGGTGCGGGATAAGCAGCATCCATGTGTGGTCCCATTGGCCACGAGAACAGAAATCGCAGAGCTAATTGTGCACATTGTGCCAGGGTCAGCAGTGAAAAGCGGAATAATTAGCGTGAGGTGAAAGATGTTGGCGCTTGGTGGTGAGGGGAATTATTGTCACCGGATGGATCTTGTAGGTCAGTAAAGAGCCTTTTTCTGAATTCCTATGAGCCTGCGTCTCACAATTAGCCGAAATGTTATTACCTGCTCTTACATTAATTAATTGGTGGCCAAGTTCTGCAGGAAACAACATTTTGTTCATTAAGAACTTAATAACTTTTTACAAAAAACGTTTTGCAAAAATTCAGATTCTCTCCTTTTTTTTTTTTACTTGAAGTAGTATTTCTGGTGCAACTCCACCTACTTTCATGGTGCACGGGGATAGCAAAGAAGCATGATAGGTAACTCCGGACTCAACGGGGAATAGTACTAGCGTATCATAACAAAATCACTCCCACTATATGGATATGTGTGACGATACGTTGGAGCTAAATATCTTCCGATCAACTCCAAATGACACCAACGTTATATGGGTGAGTAAATTACTGTATTTTATGTCGGATATAAGGTCCAGGTTAACAGTAATTCCCATTTAACCCAACGGACGAAAGAACATCCAACAAAGGGATATACTGTACGCACATACAACAATACCAATACCATGACCAAATCACTAAAATACACAGTCCTGTTGTGATCAATGCAGTCTTCAGCATTTGGTCACATGTTCTTTGTTTCTCGCTATTCACTTTGGGTGGTAATGCTTGGCAGGCCTTATCCAACCCCAGCAGCCTTAAGCTGAGATTTCTCTGCATCTGGTTTCCATTGCATCGAGGTCCTACACTCTCACACTTAAAAAAAAAATGTATAAATATATATTTTCCCCTCTTGGATGGGCTGCAAACCAGTTTGTGATTGCGCGAGAATGGTGAAATGCTTACTTGTTCCATGCAATGACAAATGTAAATCTAAATGTTTTTTATCGCCTACTTGTTCCCACTTCAGCCTCCGGCATCAGTGAAGGGTAAACCAGTCGCATCTCCATAAATGATTTTGTGTGTGGTCAAGCTAGCACAAAAGGATCTGTTTAATTCTTTACCATTGACATTCACCTTTACCATTTATTTCCATTACCATTAGCCCCATTGACGTTGGTTGACGACAGTTGACGACAGAACCATGCATTCATCGTCCTCTTGTCTTGGTGAAACTACTTTCACATTAAACTTAAATAACTGAGGCAAATCTAAACATAGTATACACTGAGTGGCGGATCGCGTGTTTTTTTTAAGTGCCGTTGTACAACTGCACCGATTTCGTTGGCAGCCGGTTAACTTCTACTACCTTAAAAGCAAATGTGTAATCCTTCCCGTATTATACTACAGATTTCCATAAACGTTAACCTCATATAATCCAAACCCAGAGGAAAGCGATTCTGAATAAGCTCACGTATTTCATAATAAATAGCAGATCCATCGCCAGTCTATCCCCTCATGTAAGAGCTATGAAAAATAGATGCAGCCCAAGAGTGGACGACCAAAGATAATGGGTTTAATGTGAATCAGGTGTACTGGCAGGACATTTCGTTTAGCCCGACATTCTCTTTTGGGTTCACCGGCTTCCACCAGTCCTGCCGCACAGGACAGCCAAGAGTCTATTTACAGGCACTTGAACCGCGAGCTTTTCTCACCATGCAAAAAAAAAAAAGAAAGAAAGATCTTAGCTAAGGCCCAGTCATGCATAAACATGAAGCCTGAAAGTATTGCCACATTTTGTATTGATACAAGGGTTGTGGAGAAACAAAGTGCCTCTGAGCGTTGACCCTTCCATTTCAGTTACCCTGCACCTCCACAAGTCAAATACGCCGCGGGTTAGCAGGGAGATAGCCTGACGTCAACGCGCTCTTTTTTCTCTCCCGGCCTTAAGTTGGAAGGGTCTTTCGAAAGCGCAGCCCACTCGCTCTGAACTTTGCGAACTTCTGCGGATTCGCATTTGCATAAGTGAGTTCAAGTTCACATGTCACAACTTCGCAGAAAAGAAATATGTTCTAGCCTCTTTCAAAATAATTCCGAAATTAAGAATTTGACCCTTAGTCACTGAGGGAACTGAAATGCTATACATTCCTGCCTGTGTTTCATTACCGGAGCCGCGCCATGCAAAACAAAAGCTTGAAAGGAATCAAAAAATGCTTCTTTCTGACTGCAGGGCTAAGAGTCAAAAGCAGCACAGTGAGAGTAATTACAGGTATTGATTCCCAGCCTCAATTATAGAGGGAAAATCTGACCCGTGCAGTCTACGCTGGTTTTCTATTAATTCCATTCCAGTGTTTTCTTTTCCACTACGTAAATGATTCATGAAGTAGTCACATAGTGTTGTGCGGCTTATTTTTATTGTCTCTTTTTGCCGAGCGGGAGAAACGAGCCAAGTCTGCTTGAGCAAGACACAGAACCTTCTGCGGTGCTTTTTGCCATCTTTGTGTTTGTCATTCTGTGTCTTTTTGTATCTCGGCAGCTGGTTTAAACCTCTGTGTGGTCAGTTTGTTCAAATTGCGTGTCCCTTTGTAATTTTTTTGTTTGTTTGTTTGTTTGCATCTAAAGGGTTTTTTACCTGGACTTTATTTCTGGCATAAAATACGGTCGTTTACTCACCCATATAACTTTGGTGTAATTTGTAATCAATCGGGAGATAATTAGATCAGCGTATATCCATATAGTGGGAGTGAATGGGGCACCGAAACGCAGCCTCTAAATAACACATTATTTGCCACAAAACTTGTTCATCTCACCAATATTTTGTTATGATACACTAGTGCTATTCCCCGTTGACTGAGTTACCTGATATCATCAGCTATGGTTCGTCCACAACCACAGAATCGGAAAAATATTCAGCTATTCATGTTGCAAAAAAATAGTAGTAGCAAATTACAGGTAAACAAGCCGACTGTCACGGGTGCGAGCGGCGCTCAGAGATGACATCATCGAGGTCAGAGGTTAGTAGGTCAATCTACAGACCCCGGATGATGATAACAGGTAACTCTGGACTCGATGGGGAATAGCACTAGTCTATCATAGCAAAAGTTTCGTGGCAGATAATGTGTTATTTAGAGGCTGCGTTTCGGTGCCCCCTTCACTCCCACTATATGGACATCACAGATCTAAATATCGTTCGAACGAAAGTTATATGGGTAAGTAAACGACCATATTTTACACCAAAGTTATATGGGTGAGTAAATGACCATATTTTATTCCAGAAATAAAGTCCAGGTTGTAAAAAAAAATGGTAGTTCCCCTTTAAAGTAAATCGTTTTGCTTTTTTTTTCCCGTATTTGTAAAGATTTGTGATTGCTATGCATCTTTTTATGATCATTTTGCATCCTCTGCTGAGTTCACGTCTATTTTGAATTGGAGTCTTTGTGTTCCATCATTTTGGATCTCTTTGTTGCATGTGTTGTACCTTTACAGTATTTCTATGGATGTTTTGTGATTGGTTTGCACCTCTTTGTTAGTCATTTTGCATCCTTTAAGGACATTTCTTTGCAGCTTTGTGTTTCTTTGTCATCTTGACCTGTTTTCTGTGATTACTTTGCATCTATTTGTTGTTTACTTACCGACCAGAAAATGCCCCAATAGGTCCAGTAGTAATCCTGTCGCGCCATATTACATAAATATGAAAAATCGTAGCATGTAGCAGTAAGGGTGTGTGGCTGCCACTTTAACAGGACTGGAAGAAAAAAAAACAGGGATGTCTGTCAGGGCGGTACATCTGGACAGAGTCGAGCTGCCCACATGGTCAGTCAAGAGAATCCTTCTGCAGGTAGCTAAAAGAACAGCAATGACATGTCAGGACAGAGGCAATAGTGTCGTCACCGGGGATGCCAGTGAAACATCTGAAAGGTCTTGTTCTGAGTTAAAAAAAAGAAAGAAACACGGCTGTGGTTGTGGCTCATGGTGCGTATCTAGCTGAGCAGTATCCTCACACACACACACACAAGAAAAATAGTGGTATAAAAACTAAAACCTTGAGCCTCTGAAACCAAAAGTCAATATGTATCTAGTAAGAAACTCACTCTGGTCTTGATTAAAGCGCTCTGCTCTGCTCTTGGAGTTTCTTATTTGAGGGTGCTTTCAAGGCAGGAGGGAAAAGTCGGCCCCTCGGGGCTCTACCTTCCTCCATGAAGTTTAAATAAACCGAAAAACACAAACAAGCTGCATGACTTCAGACGATGTCAGCGATGAGCCTCAGATTCATTCCTGGCCAAATTGGGGAATTGTACAAAAAAAAAAAAATCGAGTGTCACGGCAGCGCCTGCGACCAGCTCTCAGACCAGCTGTCCTCCAGAGACCAAGGAGGTTTGAGAGGGGTGAAGCCTCGGAGCATGTTTTTTTTTCTCTCTCTCTCTCTGCTGTCAGCCGACGAAAGGATAACTAGCACCACAGAGTCTCTGCTGCGTGGGACACACAACCTCAGTGGGAGTTTTCTCCAAAGGTGGAATGACAGCTCACCCTAGAGGTGAACCGCAAATCAATTGGAGGAAAGTCTTGCATTTTTATTAGCAGATTAAATTTAGCACACTTTTACTAGACGGCGGGATTATTAATAAAATAGCTGCCGATTGGATTCCTCTTTTGTAGTGAGGATGACTTACTTAACTTTATAACGATGTATTTAAGGCACAGCTTTATACAGAAAAGAAAAAACAACACAGAAAGCAAAAATCTGCTAATCTGTTTCAAAAGCTTTTCATCTTTTCACTGTATGCATCGTCCGTTGCCTGAGCATGACAGTCATACACCTTCCATCTGGTTTAGGAATGGGAAACATTACGACGTCGCACCAGGGGGCATGGGGCGGGTGCACTGAGGAAATGCCATCTGTGGTTTATAATCTGATATTAAAGTGATAAGTATTAGCTATCCCTGAGATTATATTCATAAATTTGCAAGAAAAAAAAAGAATTACTCGTTTTAGACTTTACTGACTTTATTTATTAAGAGTATAGATATTATAAGATAAATAAAATAAAATAAAACAAGAAGAATAATCGATAAATAATTATGCAATATTATGCCTATTTTATTTTATTGTGTAACTATTGTATTAAGTAAAATAAAATAAATAAGAAAAATAATTAATAATTAATAATAATAACGAAATATTCTTATTTTATTTTGTAGCTATTGTATAAAATAAAATAAAATAAAATATTCTTCTTATTTTATTTTATTTTGTAACTATCATTAAGTAAAATAAAATAAAATAATATAAAATAAAATAAGAGGAATAATTCATTAACACTACTGAAATATTCTTATTTTATTTTATTTTGTAGCTATCATTATAAAATAAAATAAAATAAAATAAGAAGAATAATTAATTAATACTAATGAAATATTCTTATTTTATTTTATTTCATTTTCTAGCTATTGTATAAAATAAAATAAAATAAGAAGAATAATTAATACTAATGAAATATTCTTATTTTATTTTGTAGCTATTGTATACAATAAAATAAAATAAAATAAGAATAATTAATTAATACTGATGAAATATTTTGTTTTATTATATTTTATTTTGTACCGATCATATTAAGCAAAATAAAATAACAGCGAGTCCGTCTGCAGCCTCTAATTATTTATTTATTTATTTAGTGCGCTGGATCTGGTCAGCTTTTGTGAGCCTTTAAAGTTTATGAAGTGCTTCTTTTTACAGGTGGCGCTTCTTGCTTTTCCTCTTGTTTCCCCGACGCTTCCCTCATTCAGTATTTTGAAGTAAACTTGGCAAAGACCGTGTCTGGTTTGATTTATGGTCGACTAAAGTGTTTCTGTTAATCCTGTTGTTGTAATAGCTTTGTTCAAGTGCCTCATTTATTTGTGTTTCAGATTTGAGTTAGACCTGATGGTACTTTTCCAAATGGGTTACAGAGTATTTATTGAAAAGACAATGGTCTCCATGGCAACTTCATAATTCATATGCGCATATATCTAAACATCATGAACTATGTGCAGCACTTAGTCCCGTGTAAAGTCGATTAGGGAATCACTGAGTGCTTTGAGAATGAGTCAGTTTGGTTTTTCTGAATGAATAAGTAAAACTAAATGTGTTTTTCTTAAGTACTGATCATTTTCCTTTCAATCCATCCATAAGCTCTTATATCTCGATGCTCGACAGAGGCCAAGTCTCTTCTTTTATATTTTGGTCTGGGTTGTTTATGTTTCACTACGCTCTCCGTAGGCCATATGTGTGACGGAATAATATGTACCCATCATCCAAGGTCCTTTACCCACAACGCCACCATGACATCTGCTGATGGAATTTGTCTGTTGCTCAGTGTGACACATCCAAGCAATCTGGAGCTCAAGGACACGGGACATGGACCTTGCCAAAGGAAGATGATAGACTCATCCTCTCGTGAACTAAGACTGGACCGGAAAATCATATTTGAAAACCATTCCTGTGCTTTTTCTTTGCCCTTTCATGCCTCCTCTTTTGTTGTCCCTTTTCCTTTTTGTTCCTCCCTTTTCATTCCTTTACCTCTTATTTCGTTTCCAATTACTTTCCTCGCATTCACCGCTTCCTTACCTTCCCTTTACGGATCCCGGCACCTTCCTGTGACCTACGGATTAACGTTTATTGTCATTACTCAGAAGAAAAGGCTGCGTGGTGGTGATGATGGTGGTGATGATAGCTGGTTATCAGAAGTTTAGGGGGTTGTTGCTCAAGGTTTGATGAGGCAGGTAGGTACGAGGCTAGAGAGTTTAGAGAGTTTAGCACCAAGTGAACAAGAGCTAACTATGCTAGGATGACCAGACGTTTCCGGGGACAGTCCCCCTTTTGAGTGACTTGTCCCTGGCAAAAGATGTCCCCGATTTAGATTTTTGCGAATGAGAAATAAAACTGCATGTAGACTAGAACGACGGTAATTACGGTAGCCGGTCGGGCTCAGTTCCAGGTGGTTCAGCCCGTTTTATTACTTTATTAGTCTGAGGTTGCACTAGACGAAAGTTCCGTGACGTTTGGAATGAAAACTGCGATTAGAGACGAGAGCCAATTAATAACGTCAGTCGCCACCAAGTGGCCAGTGTGTGAATTGCAATCTGTACAAATGACGGATGGCCTTCTTCAGAAAATGCGACCCCTGCTACTACTACTGCAACTTTTAGGAAACCAGTTTCTACATTTCATCCTGATAACATGTAATTCTTTTTTTATCTTCAAGTTTATAATGTCCCCGGATTTAATTTCAGAAATCTGGTCACCTTAAACTATGCTAACAGTCAAAGTACGTCATTAGCACAATCTGTAGGAATGGAACAGTCACTTTTTACGTCTGAGGTAACATCTACAGCCGGATCCGGGAACTAAAAGCTGGCTCTTTAATGTCTTTCATCAGATATTAAGGCAGTCAGTTATATTCAATTAGCACAGGAAGTACTTGTGTTTTGTGTTGTTAGGTCACAAAAAGGAGGTGGAGGTTGTAGCTCAAGGTTTGATGAGACAGGTAGGTAAGAAGCTAGAGAGTTTAGCAAGTTTAGCGCTGAGTGAACAAGAGATAACTGTGCTAACAGTCCAAAGTACAGCGTTAGCACAATGTGTTGAGGAATGGAACAGTCACTCTTTACATCTGAGGTAACACCTGCCGCCGGATCCGAGAGCTGAAAGCTGTCTCTTTATCACCTGTCATCAGATATGAAAGCAGTTGGTTATGTGCAGTTAGCACAAGGAAGTACTTGTGTTTTGTGTTGTTAAGTCACAAAAAGGTGACGGAGGTTGTAGCTCAAGGTTTGATGAGGCAGGTAGGTAAGAGGCTAGAGACTTTAGCAAGTTTAGCGCTGAGTGAACAAGAGCTAACTATGCTAACGGTCAACAATCTGGAGGAATGGAACAGTCACTTTTTTCATCTGCAGCTGAATCTGAAAGCTGAAATCTGTCTCTTTATCGTCTTGTCATCAGATATGAAAGCAGTCGGTTGTAATTAGCGCAGGGCAGTACTTGTGTTTTGCGTTGTTAGGTCACAAAAAAAAGGAGGAAGTTTAGTGACATTGCTGGAGGAGTCTGCGCGTGGACTGGTGGTCATTTCTCCTGCACCCTCATTACACTTGGCAGCAGCACGGACACCCATAACCTCTCCAGCTACAGCACGACTTGGACAGCTGACGAGCTCTCCATATCCCCCTCTCTCAGACTGTCTGCCTCACTCCCACTCGCTGCCTCCCCCCCTGCCAGCCGCCGCCGCTGCTCTGTCTGATTCGGCAGATAAGCCCAGAAGATCGAAATGCAGTTAAATTAGCAAAGCATACACTGAAATAACTCAGTTTATATATCCTGCGACCTTAACACACGTTTTTATATCGCAATCAGTGAAATTAGCCCAAGGCTAAAGGCACTCTGGTGCTTTTTTTTTAACACTCTGACCTAACTGGGGCTCTTAGCCGTGGGGTAGCAAACATTTTTGCACTGCTGTCTTTTGAAGTGGCTATGAAAGGACCTAAATTTAACTTGGGTAAAAGCCAAGAGTTTCCTGGTAAAAAAAAAAAGAATCCACTTTCAAAGCAGCGCTCCAAAAATGTGTTTTCTACCTGTTTGTTTCTTTCCAGACACAAATTAATTCCAGTCAGTGTCTGTTCTGCGATAGACCGAGCTGTTTGGTCTGAATAAATAAGTCCTGCCTACATGTGTCACCACCGCCGAGCGCTACAATCACTGTCAGAGGAGGCTCCGCCGCCACCGCCGCCGCCGCCACCGCCCACATCCACATCTCGAGAAATCAGAGGGAGATCTGGACCGAGGTGTCAACGCCAACTGGAAGGCAGGGAAGTCAGAGAATCCACCTGGAGCCTGCCTGGTGTCAGTATCAGGGCTCATGCTAGCCATGTAGCTTGTACCCGCTGTATTTTTAGCCTGAACTGTGAAACGCACCGACATCGAGTCAAATCTGGATGAACTCTCTGAACAACACGCCATTTAAACTAGATTTGTTTCCATTCGCTCGACGACAAAACATTTTATTGGACCTTGGGTTTTGTTTGATGTGGTGGTGTTGATTCTTTAAGTCAGGGTTAGCTTAACCCAGGGTGAAAATCATGGCTCTAATAATCAGGCTGCGTAATCAGCACAAGCAATCACAACCTGAAAGATGTGGCATCAAACCCTTTCAAGTCCGACACGACAAAAGGCCTCGTCGGTTTCCCTCGTACGGAGTCAGACAGCGGAATAGGTGGTCGTTAGCCTTCGTGGTCTCCGCTAAGATTCGCTCCTGCAGCCTCGCCGATGGTTGGACAGCTTGTAGTTTTGAAGTGGCGCCTGGTTAATGTGGAACGCTGCTTGCTTTCAACGATCACAGGAGCAAATGGAGCTTGTGCTAAAGTTCAAAAAGGAATATCTGTCCCCTCCGGTGAATTATAGCTATTACGGCTCTGTTTCCTCAGCTATTCGATTTTCCCGCAGTCGGCCCTCAATTTCCGGATCCAATGAGCTATTTACCTGCCAGTCATTCCCCTCGCCCCTGTGTTTTTAGTTCACTCTGTCCAGAGGCTGTCTGTTACGCAACCCTCCTCCTCATCCCCAGCTCTTCTTGATCAAGTCTTCATTGGAGATCTCCTTCAACCAACGTCATCTACGTCTAGACTTTGGGACGTCTAGTCCCTATCTACCTTCATCATTCGGGCCTCAGCTCTATGTCTCATATATTCTGCGCTGCCGTCCTAGCTTCTGCATCTATACTTGACTTGATCTAGCTGCTGGCCTGGTCGATATTTAGATCAGCAAATATCCATATAATAGGAGTGAATGGGGCACCCAAACACAGCCTCTAAATAACACATTATTTGCCACAAAACTTGTTTATTTCACCAATATTTTGTTATGATACACTAGTGCTATTCCTCAGTGAGTCTGGAGTTACCTGTTATCATCATCCAGGGTCTGTAGATTGACCTACTAACCTTTGACCTGGATGATGTCATCTCCGAGCGCCGCGCGCACCTACGGCAGTTAGCTTGTTGACTTGTATTTTGCTACTGCTAGGTTTTTGCAACATGGCTGAATATTTTTCTGATTCTGAGGTTGTGGACGACGACTTTTGTTTATGATGGACATCCTTAACGTTTTGAGCCAGAGTATACGGATGAGGAGCTCGTTGAAAGGAGGATGAGGAGGCAGAGAGGAACAGCTGGCCAAAGAACAACAAACTAGAATAGATAACAGGTAACTCTGGACTCAACGGCGAATAGCACTAGTGTATCATAACAAAATATTGGTGAAATGAGTTTTGCAGCAGATAATGTGTTATTTAGAGGCTGCGTTTCGGTCCCCCATTCACTCCCACTATATGGATGTACGCAGATCTAATGACTCTAAATTACATCAAAGTTATATGGGTGAGTAAACAATCGTATTTTATGCCAGAAATAAGGTCCAGGTTGTAAAAAACGGTAATTCCCTTTTAAGAGTATATACAGATGGAGCACTCAAACCTTCCATCACTACTTTCTGTGAGAGCAGGCTTTGAGTGAAGTGTATAAACATTTGTATCATGTGTCATATGCATATGCAGCTTAAAATGACCTCTAAACGGCGAATGGTCTCGCACATCTACCCATTCGCTCACACGAGCCCACACACATTCACGCGGCGGTACCACGCACTGGGAGCAGCTGTATCACACAAACGCACCCAAAATAAGTGAACCAAAATAACATCAGGCCCGCGGAAAGAAATCTTGATTGCCGACTTGTTATACAGTGAAGTAATCTGCTTATTTTAAATCACGCAGCTGTTCCGCGTCCCCGGCAAATGTCTTCCTCAGTTTTCGGTGTCAGTCCTCTCCGCGTTAACACCTCTCATGTGCGTTTACGAAAAACAAAGAGGACTAATCTCGACGAGCATCTCGCAGCTTCTCCGGGAGCACCTTCAAAGCTAATATCCCACACAATCAACAGCGGCGCATCTTAAGTTGAGCCGTTTGAAGTCACAGGAGAGACGGGTCTGTCACCGCGGAGACGGGCGTGTTTACTCACGGACCTCAACTTGATTACAATTCAGAGAGGCAGTCTCACAATGCTTATTCACTGAGGAAATATGACCCAATTTTTTTTATTTTTTTTATTTTTTTTTGTCAGGGAAGCTTCACTTTGAAGTTTTGAAATTAGACTTGGGAACTTTATTCTTTCCCCTTTAGAAGAAGGCACTTTATCTGACGCTTCCTTTTTTCATTCTGACACTCAACATCAAAGCCTCTGATGACTCAATTAGCCACGTCTCTGGTTTTGTCGTCGACCTTACTTTAGATTTAATAGAGGAACCGTAGAGAGCAGAGTCGGGGGGCAGGTGTGTGGTGTAAACAGGCCTTTGGAGTGGTTTCACATGGCAGTGTGTTTGAAATGTTTATAAAGCATCACGGGCTACGTGAACGACACCGTTCAGGTTTCTGGGGCCGTCGCACGGCAGCGTAAAGAAAAATAAAAAACATAAGGAGCATCTGGTTGCTGCAGTGTGTACAATCTATTACAGACAGACAAATGTCAAATGTTATCCGTACATCGCGTGGATTGAAACCAACATCTGCTGCAGGATATTCCTGAAAAGGAGCCTTGTTGTGATCTTAGAACAACTGTGTTTAGGCTGAGCATAACTAGCCTCACTATGAATAGCTGCTGCCAAGGGACCCCAGCACAATCTATATTTACCCGTCGCTTTATTTTTTTTTAAATAATAATAATAATTTAATTCAGTAGAATTTAATTTTCATTAAAATTGTATTAACTTTAAGTACTTTTTCAGTATTGACAGTATTGACTTTAAATGGTAGGGAAAAAAAGTTTGGGCTTGTCTTGTCCGTGCTTGGATCGGGACTGCTAGCGCTAACAGCTCTTAGGCCTCGTCCACACGTACCAATACGATCTTTTCCCCCTCTATTTTCCCTGGCATCGTTTCAAGAATATCTGCGTCCACACGGATCCGTCTCAACACGACTCAAAGCGCTACTTCATACTCCAGGCCTATAGGTGGCGCTGTTTTGGAAATTCACCAAAAACAGAGAGGAAGAGGCGGAGCATGCGCATAAAGCTTGAGCGCTGTTTACAAATCGGCTTTAGAAGAAACCAAACTCAAGGAGAAATGATATTTAGCCCTAGTAACCATAATAGGCTCAATATCTTCTCCAGCAGGAACACGAGCATGTAGTCCACCATTGTTGTTGATGTTGTTAGGAGACGTCTCGCGGGATGAAAGAGGTGGAAGGCTGCTCCAGGGGTGTGGCCATGACATCATCGAAACGCACATATGCGTTTTTCCTCGTCCACACAAAAACTCAACAGCGAATTTTTTCACCCTGGGACCAGGTTTCAGAAAAGTGCGTTTTAAGAAAATGCGTTTACGGGATTCGTGTGGACGATCGGACAAAACATCTGTGTTTAAACCAAAAAGTGTCTCCATGTGGATGGAGCCTTAGACGTAGGGCTGAAGTGCTTCAGTGGTATGCTAGCTCTTTCATTTTGCACAATTTGCACAAAAACTCATCAGTCCTAACAACGTGCTTTCATCCGATTCCTCCATTTTGGTAGCCGTTAGCCACTTTAGAGACAAGAGCCAATTAATAAGGTCACTCGCCACCAAGTGGTCAGGGATGTGATTGGCAACCTGTCAAAATGACAGATGACCTTCAGATTTTTTCCGTCACAGTTTTTTAAAAAAAACAAAAAACAGTCAATGACAGAAAATATTTGGTTAATGCAACCTCTGGTCCCAAGATCACAAACAGTAGAATACACTACACTGCCACCACAGTCTTTGTAGAGTAAAATCTAGATTTAAGGCACTTGTGGTTTACTTAATTATGGCTCATTACTATACGTGATTGGGCATTGATGCATCAGTAATAAATCCAATCACAGAACACTTTGAACACAAGTTGCATGTTTTACGCGTCAACTTTCACTTAATCTGATGCATCTGTAGTTATTTTGCGTCTGTTAATAAATACGTAACATAAGACATAAAAGACACATAGAGGCAGGAATACTAGTTTATATGTATATAGTGGTGGTAGACAGAAAGCAGAAGAAGGCAGTGATGATAGATGGTCCAATACCAGCAGACGCCAACATCAGAAAGAAGGAACATGTAAAGGTATTGAAAAGTATCAAGGGCTGAAAGAACAGCTGGAGCAGATGTGGAAGGTCAAGGCGAGTGTGGTGGCTCCAACAGATCCCAGGAATGACATCAGAAACCTCAGTCCAGAAGAGCGCAGTCCTGGGAACAGCTAACCCTCAAACTCCCAGGCGTCTGGAAGACAACCAAAGCTAGAGGATGACACGGATACCACCCCAAGAGGACGCTCACTTTTTGACCTTTTTGACATCCGTGCTACTTCTAATAACTTGTGCAACAGGCCCTACTTCGCAAGGATCCAGCTACAGGCTCCTCCCCCTCTACTTCACCTGCACCTGCTGCTCGCTAGCTAGTTTTGGGAACCACATGGTTGCCAGGATCTATGTTTCTTGGTCGATTTGTTCTGTCTCTCTCTGGAGGTTGGTCTGGAGCTGGGCGGAGCTGGAGCCACCTGCAAGCAATGGAGCCTCATCAGCCATCTACTCTCGTCGCCAGATCGTCTGCTTGCCTTAGTGGTACAGAGCCTTGGTTTTTCCTTCCAGCATCGTATACTCATTCCTTGTCCTTTTTGTCTTCCGCTCCCGGACCCATCTCCTCACAAGTCCTTTTGCCATCTGTTCAAATCAGTTAAATCACAACTACTACTGGCCTTGAGTTTGTGTTTGTGTTGAGACTTGTGTCCAAATTATTTCGGCAGACAATGGTTCAATCTCTGCCCTCTTCTTGTTGCCCGGCTCAATAGTTCTTTTGTTTTCCGTCGCCTATCGCGGCACTGAGATGTGTGGACCCTTTCTGTTTGATTTATTTCAGTTGCGGCGGAAGGTGCGGACCATAGGTGAGATCGGGGTACCCTTTACACCCCACCACGTAGGTGATCCTCTGTTATACACACTGGGATTATTGGTTGGCGCCACCCATGTAGTTTTGGTAACAACATTTTTTTAGTAGAAACGATAGTTAGGCCCAAACACGTGGTCCATTGATTGTATTGTTTGTCCCTGATTTTCCCCCTGGACACACCTTGGGGACGTAATAAATACATTTCATCTGTGAGCGCCTTCCAAAGCTCTCGAGGTCACTTTACAATGAGCAGCAGCGCATAAAACATCAGAACAAAACATGCAATGCAATATAAAAATAGACCCAGATTTAATAGTGTGTATAGAAATGAGATAAGAAGGAAAGTAGGTTAAATGCATTAAGCTATTTAACAAGACGTGTTTTGAGTCTGCATTTGAATTCGCTCTTGTTTAAGCGGCGCAGTACACTTGTTGTTTTTCTGTTTGTTGTATAACTGACAAAACTAGGTCCAGTTTTATTAACTCTCCCACACTGACTCCAAATGAAGATTTTATTTACAGATTTGTTGTATAAACCTACCTCTCCACCTCCCGGCGCTATACGGTGGAGATTAACCAAACACATTCATCTTTCCCGGGTTACGCTTGTCCCCTCCTTTTAAAACCAGCTTTATGTACGTTGAGACGCTGCAAGGGGACGCTTAATCACCAAGCTGCACTCACCGGGTCAAACGTGCTCAAACCTGCTTAGAAAAACTGTATTAAAAGGGGAATTTACAAATGATCTAATATGAAGATGGGTCAGGCAAGGACATTCCCCAGCTCCACTTTCGCAATTTCCAGGAAAGTTGCATCCCGCCCACACACCAAACCCCCAAAAAAAGAAATCCTTAATAACGTACTTTAATCTCATAAAGTTCCTTTACCTTGACTGGTCATTTAAATCTGAGCTTGAAGGCAGAAATTACATGGAGAGGGAGAATCATATAATACACCCTAAAGTTTGAACAAATCTACTTACAACTTTTCTCCTGATTCTAAAACGTAGCTCCGGGCTACTGATTAGTTTCTTCTTTACTCTCGCAGTGTAAGTGTGAGTTTTCCCCCCCAAAGAAGCCCAGGCGGACCGCGCTGCCGTTTACTGACACGGATGCGAATCGTGGAGGAAAGTTCACGGGGAACTTCTCCAAAAGTGCGGCGGCTCATTAGAGCGGCGTGAGACATAGTTCACTTTGGCCAGACACAGAGACGGACGGTTTTCTCATTGAGATTGTCCTTTTTAAAAAATTAACTCGCAATTAATTACATATAAGCCTGCAGTGAATACGCGCATGACATATAATTACTGTGTTTCACTCCTACCAGGTCTTTGTCGACATGATGGAGTGCTTCATGCAGCCTGGCGCCATCTGTTAACTTCCCTGGAAGGAGTTTAATGGCTTGTAGTTTGCTGCCCCCCAGAGGTGACAGGCCCACACTGCAGCTTGTGCTTGCTCTGTTACATTTAGTACCATACACTATGTCCTGTGATAGATTGGCGACCTGTCCAGGCTGTACCCCTGCCTCTCAATGCCCAATGACATCTGGGGTAAGCTCCACTAGACCCCAAAAGTACTCGCTCAACTGCCTAAACACACGTATATGAACTTAAGTGACATCCCATTCTTAATCCATAGGGTTTAATGTGACGTCGGCCCACCTTTTACAGCTAGAACAGCTTCAACTCTTCTGGAAAGGCTTTCCACAAGGTTTAGGGTTGTGTTTATGGGAGTTTTTGACCATTTCTGGGGTCGGACACTGATGTTGGATGAGAAGGCCAACATCTCATCGCTCTAATTCATCTCAAAGGTGTTCTATCAGGTTGAGGTCAGGACTCTGTGCAGACCCAGGCAAGTTCTTCTACACCAAACTCTCTCATCCATGTCTTTATGGACCTTGCTTTGTGCTCTGGTGCTCATTCATGTTGGGACAGGAAGCGGACGTCCCCAAACTGTTCCCACAAAGTTGGGAGCATGGACTCGTCCAAAATCTCTTGGTATGCTGAAGCATTCAGATTTCATTTCACTGGATCTAAGGGGCCAAGCCCAGCTCCTGAAAAACAACCCCGTGCCATAATCCCCCCTCTCCACCAAACTTCACACTTGGCTGAATGCACTCAAACAAGCACCATTCTCCTGGCAACCACCAAACCTAGATTGGTCCATCAAGTTGCCAGATGGAGAAGCGTGATTCGTCACTCCAGAGGACATGTCTCCACTGCTCTAGAGTCCAGTGGCGCCATGCTTTACACCACTGCATCCACAACACTTTGCATTGCACTTGGTGATGTCTGGCCACATGAAGTTTGGAGGTCTATTAAGAACACTAACAGCATAATAACCTATAAGGAAAGACAACTCTGGACTTTTTCCATTTGTTTTAGTGCAAAGAAGAATCTTTACATTTAATAAACTATCCTTAAAAATGCATTCGTGTGGTCCTGGGTCTCAGTGTTGGGTTCTGTTGACTTCTTCTTCTAAAAACAGTGGACAAATCAGGAGCAGGGCCAGATTACACCCTCTTGTGGGCCACTTATGACCCCGCAGGCCGTATGTTTGACACCTACAGTGCAGCTGGTCTATTTTGTTTATTTACTGTCATTATGTAATAAGCTAAGTATAGTATACAACGTTTATTTCATGACTTACTGGTGGGCGAAGGAAAATAAGTATGAGTAAATACCAGTGACTCTTGTGCTCATTGGTGTAACGCTTTCATTTTCTATTTTCTTCTCTCTTTTTTTACCTTGGTGCTCTGTGGCTAGTGCTATGTTTGGATAAAAAAATATACATATTTATAAAAATACATTATCTAATTATGCATTATGATGTTTTTGTCCTTTTCTCCCTACATTTTCTACTTTTGATGTCGCAGATAAATAAATGAAGCAGCTGTAATCGAGACGATGTGTGGGAGGCTTTCGTTTTTTCATAATTGCTAACACGTCACCCTACCTTAATACCTACAGCTTCAATCAGAAATATTCAACCCCCACAAGACTTTATGCATTTATCCATTAAAGTTTGTTTTGTTTTTTTCCAAAGAGCAACATTCTGCATTTGGTGACTTCTTTAGGTTGAGTAATATGTAAAAATCAACACATAAAATGTAGTATTTGTGTGTAATACTGTATTTTGTTAAGCCAGCTATGTGACAGTTGTTCAAAACCTACAAAAGACTGTTGCTCTTAAAGCTTTCTGTCAGTTTTTGTGGCCTGAAACATAATTAAGCCTTTGGAAACTCTATAATAATGATCCATCATTTGCTTCAGCTGTGATGCATGTGTAAACCCCGTCCATATAAAAGTATTCAATGTGAGTTTCAATCATGGGAAAGACAAAAGAGCTTCCATAAAAGCTGAGAGAGGAGATTATTTTATCACACCGGACGGGCCTTGGGTATGAGAAGATTTCCAAAATGTAGTATTCCACCATTGGGAGCATTATAAGGAACTTAGGGAACTGCTGCAAAAACTGCCTGGCCATGAAAGACAGCCCAAACTTTCATCAAGGGCTCTTAGCAACTTAGTCGGGACATGACCTCTACAGGATGACGTGATGAATCCTGGTAACTATAAACATCCAAGGCGTGCGCTAAAGGACTTCATGGACGGACTCCAAGACGCACTCAACTCTTGACCACAAGCAGCATTAAAAGTTGACTAAAATATGCCAGGAGGAATTTGGATAAGACTACAGAGTTCTGGGAGACAGTTATATGGAGTGATGAAACCAAACTGGAACTGTTGGGACTTATGGACCAGCAGTATGTCTGGATGGTATTATTTTGACCAGAAGAATATCATCCCCACTGTTAAGCATGGAGGTGGGTGATTGCTGATGTTGGTCTGTTTTTCTGCAGCAGGAACTAGTAATCGTGATCATGTTCTTGGCATCATGGATCCCAAGAGATACCAGGCCAACGTGATACCTTCTGTTGACAAATTAAGCCGTGGTGAAGACTGGACTTTATAGAAGGACAATCACACCTCCAAGTCAAAGAGAAAGATCCTGGAACATCTTGGAGTGGCCTTCTCAGTCGCCGGATTAAAATGCGACTGAAAATCTTTGGTGGGATTCAAAGAAACAGTGAATTATGAAACAGTTGAATCGGCTGCACATGCACATCACTGGAACGTTAAAGTTAAGTCAGCTTCTGTTGTCAAAATGACTGAAATATGAATCGATTTTTTTGTTTAATGATTTTTTTTGTCATTTCGTTGTGATTTTCTTGCATCCACATAAATATAATGTCTTTTGAGGTGAGGGGGTTGAACATTGATTGCAACCGTATAGTCACCCACTAACAACAGAGCGTCTTCTAAATCAGTGCATTTGTAGTTCAGTTACTGTATCGACTCAAGGTTTTCTGACCAACTGTCTACATTATAGTCAGTAGTCATGTGTTATGCGCAAAAGAGCCATTATTCAGTCGGGAATGAGAAGAGCCAATTCCCATCGAGTGAGAACTGGCTCCCTACTACTTTTTTGCCTTTTGCTCATCGATCTCTGCTTGGACAGGTTTTGAACTTTGTTTTGACCGGCACGCCATGTGACCAATAGTATGTGAGGACTTAGTTTCATACCATTATGTGAAATCAGCGAGAGGGCTATAGACGCTGTGTCTTCACTGCAAAATGAAAAAATTATTAAGAGCAGGTTCCATTTATACTATTTGTTTACTGAGCTTGGTTCGGTTTACGCTTATGTGGATTTAATTGCAGTATTTTGTTCATTTGAGACACTGAATGCAATACGTATTTTAAACGGTAGGCTATAAAGATACTAAATAAAGAGCCGTTCGAGAGCCGTGGCAAAAGAGCCGACTCTCGGGAAAGAGCCGAACTTCCCATTACTAATATACATGATTAACATAAACAGTTCGAGCGATGAAAAAATGTCCATGAAAGAAAAGTCAGTGTTATTATTATTATTATTATTATTATTATTATTATTATTATTATTATTATTATTATTATTATTATCCACGTCTACTTACGTCAATGCGGAAGTTGGCAGCGGGAGGTTTGACGCTTGTCGCTCTCCGTAGTACGTCACTGTATGTTGACGTGTGGCTACAGTTAGAGTGCGTCCCGTTAGCTAGCTGACAGTTAGCTGGCTCCTTCTTCTCTCCCCTGGGCGTTTAAGGAAAGCCCTGACAGCTGTTGTTTTTTGTTTTTTTGCGCACATATCTACTTGTAATAATGGCGGACGAGTGGGAGGAAATCCGTCGCCTCGCCGCTGACTTCCAGAGAGCACAGTTTGCTGACACGGTGCAAAGGTATCCGCACACAGGCTAACTAACTGTGGGAATGATACGAGCAGCTGTTAGCAGCGAAGCTAACCACAGCTTGACTTTAAAGCTGGGTTTAAAAGCTAAACTCTTTCAGCTGTGGAGTTTATACTTTCTAGTAAGATAAAAAATAAAAACGCACGTCTATAACTGCCTATAACTTCTCATGTAAACTTTCCCACAGGCTGTCAGAGAGGAACTGCATTGAAATCATTGCAAAACTGGTCCAGGATAAGAAGCTGGATGTGGTGCACACACTTGATGGGAAGGAGTACATCACCCCAGCTCAGATCAGCAGAGAGATCCGAGATGAGCTCTACGTCCATGGAGGTCATTTAAACTGTCAAACGTTATTTCCAATAAATAATTCTGCTCTCATCCCCTGATTTTAATTAACGTTTGTGATCTTGCCCTTTTTAATAGGGAGAATCAACATTGTGGACCTTCAGCAGGTGCGTATCTGCAAGGTGAAACGTTACCGGCTGTGTCTAGATACAGATCTTTTATTCACACATGTCCTTTCAGATTCTTAATGTGGATTGGGTCCACATTGAAAACAGAGCGGGCGACATTGTCAAATCCGACCGAGGGGTTCAGCTTGTGCTGGGGCAGCTCATCGACGAGTGAGTACTTAAAAGACAAGGTTTTGATCTAAACAGAGGTGCCAAAAGGCGAAAGTCGAAACGAAATGTCAAAGCTGGAAAAGGAGCGACTGATTTGGGATGACGTGCGGTCGATTTTGTCTTCCGCAGAACGTACCTGGACCGTTTGGCTGAGGAGGTGAATGACAAACTGCAGGAAGCTGGTTTGATCACCATCGCAGAACTGTGCAAAAACTACGACCTCCCGGGAGATTTCTTAACTGAGGCGAGTCTGTCTTTACCTGCACTTGTTTATGAATTATTCTCTGTCTCGACTCTTTTTAAAAAAAGGCTTCTCGTGCGTGTTTTTAGGAGTTGTCAAAGCGTCTCGGGAAGCTTATCCAAGGAGAAATGGACCAGTACAACAGAGGAGTCATATTCACCCCCGCGTTCGTTTCCCGCCACAGAGCCAGAATAAGAGGACTTTTCACTGCAGTCACAAGGTAAAACAACAACAGCAAACATGAGATACTTCACCTCAAGCCAGAACTACACCTTGATATTGTCAAATTATCATATTCAGAAAAATTGCGGTCCAATTATCTGTCAAGTAAGAGCAGATGTGACAACTCTGAATGTTATAGAGGTAGAGATAGATCTTTACTGTTGTTCAAACTGAACAAAATCTCATTGCATATGGCTCAGGTAGCAACGCTTAAAGGAGAAGTACAGTTTTTTTTACAACCTGGACCTTTTTTCTGGCATAAAATACGGTAATTTACTCACCCATATAACTGTTTAGATCCAGTGGAGCGCCTTGTATATCCATATAATGGGAGTGAATGGGGCACCGATACGCAGCCTCTAAATAACACATTTAGAGGCTTTTGATACGCTAGTGCTATTCCCCGTTGAGTCCAGAGTTTATCGTAAACAGTTGTATTTTATGCCAGAAATAAGGTCCAGGTCATAAAAAATTTTCAATGTGGACCCAAATTTTTCCTCTTCAAGGCACAAGGATTATTGCACTGAAATTATTGCAATGAATGAATTGTATTTACACTAAACTGGCCACAGTGCATTGGGTGTGCTCTGCCTGGTAGCGTTAGCCTAGATGTGTTTTTTATGTTATTTACATAAAAAACGATTTAACCTAATTATTCTGTTCTGAAATAATAACCAGAGCCGACGAGCATGTACCTGCCGTTCTAATGCGGACAAGCTGGATAAACCTGTTATGACTTTTATTTATTTTTTTATCTCTGTTACACACCGTTTACTTTACCTTTTTGGTCGTCTACTGACGTAGCATCTCTTTCTTTATGAACTTTACAGCAGTCCCACCATTACTGGAGACTACATCCCTAGATCAGATCAATATGAGACGTGTTGTTTATTAATTAACTGCTTTCTGATTGACTGTGTGTTTTGCTTTATTCTGTAGGCCGACGCCTGTCAGCAGCATGATAGGAGCATTTGGATTTCAAGAACATCTTCTGTACTGTGAGTGTCTGTTTTTTTTTTTTCATTTTTCATTTTTTTGGTGTTGCTTGTTAAAGGGGAACTACTGTTTTTTTTACAACCTGGACCTTATTTCTGGCATAAAATATGGTTGTTTTCTCACCCATATAACTTTTGAGTCATTTGTCAGATGTTTAGATCTACGTATATCCATATAATGGAAGTGAATGGGGCACCGAAACACAGCTTCTAAATAACACATTATCTGCTGCAAACTTTTTAATTTCACCAATATTTTGTTATGATACACTAGTGCTATTCCCTGTTGAGTCCAGAGTTACCTGTTATCTATTCGTGGACATGCAGCAGTTTGTTGTTCTTTGTCCAGCTGTTCCTCTCTCTGCCTCCACATCCTCCTTTCAACAATCTCCTCATCCATATACTCTGGCTTAAAACGGTAAGGACGTCCATTATAAACAAAGCTGTCGTCCACAACCTCAGAATCGGAAAAATATTCAGCCATGTTGCAAAAAAAAAGCAGTAGCAAATTACAGGTAAACAAGCCGACCATCGTGGCGCTAAGAGATGACATCATCCAGGTAAGAGGTTAGTAGGTCGATCTACAGATCCCAGGTGATGGTAACATGTAACTCTGGACTCAACAGGGATATTATAACAACATATTGGTGAAATTAAAGAATTTCGTGGCAGATAATGTGTTATTTAGAGGCTGCATTTCGGTGCCCCATTCACTCCCATTATATGGATATACGCAGATATAAATATTTCCCGAATGACTACAAATGACACAAAAGTTATATGGGTGAGTAAACCATCGTATTTTATGCCAGAAATAAGGTCCAGGTTGTAAAAAAGAGTAGTTCCCCTAGTTAACATGTGATGCAATTAGTTGTACCGTAACATGTTTTGTCGTCACCAGCTGTCTTGGAGGAGTTTGTTAACTCTGGACGTCTGAAAGGGAGTGTGGTTGGCGGCCGGCAAGACAAAGCTGTTTATATCCCTGACATCTACTCCAAGACACAGAATGCCTGGGTGGACTCTTTCCTCCAGCAAAACGGATATTTAGGTAGGTTCTTCTTGATTTTAGTCGTATTTCTTTCAGCTTCTGATAATTCCCAATACCAGCTTTGCTTTGTGTACATGTTCCTCACCGTGTGTATATACGATGCCTCTCCTCCAGAGTTTGATGCGTTGGTCAGACTGGGCATCCCCGACCCCTCCAGCTACATTAAGAAGCGCTTCAAATCCAGCAAGCTGCTTTTCCTCAGAGCGGCCTGCGTGGGTCAGGCTTTGGTGGACCAGGTGGAGGCGTCTGTGGAGGAGGCCGTCAACTCTGCTACGTGGACTGACCTCCAGGTGATTACAGCCACATGACAGAAGACGCAGGCTGTGTTTTTGTGATTTACTCGTTCTCCCCCTCACACCCCTGTTTTCGTCCGGTTTAGCCAATTTTGCCCAGCTGCCTGTCGATGGAAGACATCGGGATGGTGATCGGCCAGGCTATTAGGAACACTAACATCCAGTCCTCCTGCAGAGTGCTGGGAGGCACGTTTGTTGTCAGCGAGAAGTTCATCAGCAATTGCCTGTCTTTATTTGACGACGCCATGCAGAACAAAGCTCAGAAGGTGCGGCTTCCTTTGTCACACATCTCCGTGTTAAATACAGAAAACACTTTCCAGCTGGAAGCCGACGGTATCTGTGTTATTTTTGTGTTTTTCCAGGAAATAAAGAACAACCCCGTGTTTCTGATAACCGAAGAGGATATGAAGCAAGCGTCTATCGTGACCGAGAGCTCAGCGCCATCTAAGAAGGAAAAGAGAGAAGCAGAGCGCAGGAAGAAAGCTTCAGGTTTGTTAAGACACAAGTTGTCATGGATGACACTCTCCTGGGAAACATGCAGAGGTGTTAGCTCCATCATGAACAAACCCGGAACAGACGCTGGGAGAGTTTTGTACAACTTGTATTGACATAGAGAAGAACATTATCCAGTTTAAACACGGTTTAGGCTTCTGCACCAATTTGACTCTGTAGCTACGGCAGTGGTTCCCAAAGTGGGGGGCGCGCAGAGCCATTGCAGGGGGGCGCATTAGATCGAATTAGATAGGCAGGTTTTTGACGGGCTCCCACGCAAACGCAAACCTGTACCAAAGGGAGTCCCAGCAGAAAAAGTTTGGGAGGCACTGAGCCACGGCGACAGCTCTACGCCAAACTCTAACGCCATAGCCTGACATGCACGTCCCAAGACATGTAACTACGTGGCCAAAAACAGGAAGTGGAAACAGACTGCAAGAGCTGTGATTGGTCAGCTCGGTAGTAGCGCGTTTCCGCTTTAGTATTTCCACCTGCTACAAATTGTTTCGCATCAAAAAAGATGGAACGCATTGAAGAAAGGTTAACTGAGGAGATGCAAACATTTGTGTGACTGCGAATTTTCTGTCGCCGTTGTTGAAATCGAAGCAAGAGTTTGAAACAAAAATTAGCTAGCGTGTGGGTTGAGTTTTTACGGAGCGAGCCAGACCGATGAGCGACCCAAGGAGGAACTGGTTAGAATTTAGTCCTCAAACGTCGGTGGTCTCGCTAAACATGTGGCCCACAATTGACCTTCTAAACGAGATAAATATCGACTGTTTTTCTCCCAGAGGGCAGCGGCAGCGTGAAGGCGGGCGGAGGAGGCAACGCCAGAGAGATCCGGATTCGCAAAACAAAAAAGAAAGGGAGGAAAGACGAGGACAGCGACGAAGAAACCGGACCTTCGCAGCAAAGTACGCCGCAGAGACGTTTAATCGTCTCTTTTACCGTAACAAGAGCGTAACGGCTGGTTGGCTGTGGGTCTCTCCTTTGTGTTTTAGCATCTATGCTTTCTCAGTGAGGCTAACTAGCGTGTGTTCTACCTTTGCAAAGATCGCAACAAACAGACTGAAACCCCGTTTATGGCCGAGGAGGAGATCGTGGCTGTTTTAGAAGCGCGGCTGAGCGACTGCCCTGAAGAAATCCTCTCAGAGCTGGCAGAGCATTTAGTGAGGTAACGCACGGGCTTTGAATCTAAGGTTACGTCTCTCTGCTTTTCAAAGCAAACTACCAACAGTCGCTCCAATCTGTCCGCAGGCCTCTGACTAAAACCTACCAGGAGGTGTTGCGGAGCGTGTTCATGTCGTCCAGCAGCTCTCCGTCGGGGGCCAGCAAGAAGAAGAGCATGAAGGATCTGCAGGAGGAGATCACCAACCTTTACAACAACATTCGGCTGTTTGAAAAAGGCACCAAGTTCTTCTCTGGTGAGTCTGTGTTGATCTTCACAAACGGGCGTGGGTGCACCTTGGATATCTGTGGAAGAAGGTTTAGGAGTTGACCTTCTGGTCCTCCTGATGCTCGATGCTTAATACCGTCATTTCCAGACTATAAGGCGCGCCTGAATATAAGCCGCTGGTGTTTTAATGTTTGGGTAGTAGTGCTGTATAAGAAAAAAAACAAATCTTGATGAGGCAATAACGTTAAATGGCTGAATTGAATTCGTTTTTAAAAGAACTTGCCTGTAACACGGCAGCTCAACAAAAAAACGTAGCATCTTTTTTCGAAAACAGCCAACAGGTGCAGTAACTCGGCCGTTTACTGGATCAAAATAACCAGCCTACTACACCAGAACAGTATATATACCACATCGATCGCCTTTAACTTAAAAGCAGCTCTCGTGCTGCATTTAGGCTCACTTGCATAGGCTCCCTACATAGGGAAATAAATGTAGTGCACTATATAGTGACACTTTCGGACACTTGTCTTGGCGCCGGTAATTACGTCATCGCTGTCGCTTGATAAAAACGTACCACATTAACGTCGTCTCACATAATACTTGTCCATTTACTACTTCACAGTTACTCATTGCGCGGCTCGCATGGTAGCTTATCACCCTGCCACTTGCCTTTGATTGCAAATTGCAATCCACAATTTACCAGCAATGCTGCTTAAAATTGCCATCTCGTGGCGATAAGTTGTAATACATTTCGCGCAGCTGAATCACGGAAAGCGCGAATGAAAGTGGCCATGTGGCGTTGTTTACAAAACTTGACCACAACGCACGTTTGCAGGCAGACGACGTAAGCTCTGCTAGCTAGCGTAAAACACAAAATGGATCTTTTACTTACTGTCCTGTACTTGTTATTTTCGTATTTAGTTTTCTATTTAAGCATATTTTCATATTTTATTCTCTTGGCTCTTTAGTTACAGAAAGTGTAATTCTATGCTGTTCGTTTTATGAATGTAGGAAGCCATTTAAATTGCCTTGTTTTGAAATGCGTAATAAAATAAACTATAGAATACTGACATTTCTACACAGTCTCCCGTCCGTTTGCCGTATTTAATTTACTTTCCGCGCCGAGAGAACCTCTGGCAATGCATGATGGGATATCTTGCTCCGGTTAGTGACCATCGGATGTTCACTACATTTCGCGGACACCACTACAAAATGCCGTGGTCACTATATAGTGGTTAGGGAGTGGCTTCGGACACAGCTTTGGTTTGTTTTGCTCTCGTTTCCTGGCGCTAACCGTCTGCTCTCTCTTGCACTTCCATGATAGTGCGCCCCCTGGTGATTGTTAGCTGTAAAAATAAGCCGCACCGTTGTATAGGCAAGTGACAAAAGCAGCGGCTTACAGTAGTTTGGAAATGACGGTAGAACGTTTGTTTGTGCAGATGAAACCCAGGTCCACATCGCCAGGCACGTCCTGAAGACCGTGTGCACCGACGTCGCCAACATCCTGGTCAACTTCCTGGCTGCTGACCTGATGATGTCCGTGGAGAACCCCAGCACCATCACACCTGAGGTCGGTCTCCGTGTATTTAGTCACTCGCCGGGCCCCCGGTTTCTTTTTGAATGACCGACTGTGACGTGTTGCTTCAGGTCAGAGTCAAGATTTTGGGCAAACTGCCAGAGGAGACCAAAGGGCCGCTCATGAAGCTGCACAACTGCCTGAATGGGAAGGTAAGTAACTGAAGCTGAACTGACGTGAGCGTTATTTGTTCGGCATGGCCTCATTAGTCTCCCTTCGTTCTTTACAGACCATCGAAGACTTCCTGACTAACATAGAGGCGTGTGCTGAGGTGTGTGGCTTCATGCTGAAGAAAGGGGACAAGAAAAAGGAGAGGTGTGTGTTCACTACATGCGGCTTTTCGTTAAAACCCTTAGAAATGTTGCTGACTTGAGACATATGTGTGTCTGTTTCGTCCAGACAAGCCCTGTTCCTGCACCGCCAGGCTCTCTGCGAGCAGCTGAAGGACACGGAGGACCCGGCTCTGGTGCTGCACCTCACCAGCGTGCTGCTTTTCCAAGCCAGCACCCACTGCATGCTGCACGCCCCGGGCCGCTGCGTGCCTCAGATCATCGGCACGCTCACAGGGAAGATGCCCGCGGTACGTACTGACGCTCGCTGACGGAGAAGGGGAACGCTTGATGTCCTTTAAGTGTGAGGATATGGGCAATAAATACAGAAAAGAGGAGCAAAACAATAGAAACGTGTCTCGGTACAAGGCGACTGTATATACATATGGACGACACGAGCCAGCTTGGCGTTTGCGCTTCGCTCTACTTCCGCCAGCTACAAAGCAATGTTGGATTATACACTGTACTTATTTATGTATTTACTCCAACTCTTTGATGGAGTTGTCGTCATGATCTCACTTCGTTCCTGTTTCTATAGCGTCAAATAGCTAAATGAAATGAAACTTAGCAGAAGAATTATATGAAAATGATAGAAAACATCCTTGGAAATATATTGAGGTGTGTTTTCAGGTGGACAGAGTATACACCTTCACTGCTTGAGAAAAAGTACAGATACTCCTTGTCAAATATTACTCCGATACAAGTAAAAGTAGCTTATTCAAAATTTTACTTAAGTGAAGTACTAAAGTATTTGCTTTAAAAAATACTTAAGTAAAAGTATTTAAAAAGTATCTCAGGAAATACATGAAAGGAAAGTAGCTTCATTGTCGTTATACAATCCACAGCTTCTCTCTCTCTGTAAACAAACATTAAGCTAGCTAACGTCAGTAGCTACGTTACATACCGCGACATGCTTTTTCACGTTGGAAGACGAGTTCTTGTAGGCCGTGATATAATTTATTCACGTTAAGCACAACAAACAAACAACTCAAAAACTGTACATAAATACAGTACTCGAGTAAATTTACTTTGTTAACTGTTGGTACCACTGATGTCAGAGGGGGCGGAGCTTATGACCTATACTGCAGCCAGCCACCAGGGGGAGCTCTAGTTGCTTTGGCTCCACTTTAGAGGAGCTGGTTCGTCTTTATTTACAGTCTATGGTCCAACACAGCTCAGTAGTTCCACAAAGCATTGCCTCTGATATAAAAACACGGTTAAATCAACAGCTCTCTGTTATTTTAAACAAATTAAAGTCTGACGTTCTGCACTTTAAGCCCATTTTTGTTATATAACTGTGATAAACTGCTGAAATAACTAAAAATGCATCAACACATGGACGTATCTGAGTCAAAAACATCCCAGGCTGCAGATTATAACTGATACAACCAATTAACATGGACATCATCTCTTTATAGAGACAGGTGTGGATTTCCATTCAGCAGATGTCTTTCTGCTTCACTGTGGTCAGAATGCTGCTGTTTAATGTAGTTTTCAGCCTCGTCTGGCGGCTGTTTGTCGCCTCCGTCTGCTGCGGCCTTAGCGCGTTCGTTTGGAGAGCTCAACTGATGTGGGATGTACATGTGTGCACCTGGCGTTGCAGGACCAGCAGCAGCTGCTCTCCGCCTACCAGAGCCTGGTGGTGAAGCAGCTGGTGAGCCAGAGCCAGGGCAGGAAGCAGGAGGAGGCCGAGGACGGCAAGGCCGAGGAGCAGGACGAGGAGGTGAGGAGCGTCCGCGCCGAGCTCATGGCCCTGATGCCGCAGGTGAAGGACCTGGTGCTGTCCCAGAAGAAGGCGTCCGGCACCGAAGAATGAAGACTGATAACTGATAACTGATCTTTATGGTCTTAACACGTTCAGATAAATGCAGATTCCTGTTGGTGATGCTTTATTTTTGTGATGTACCCCCCTGTGGACATGATCTTAATTATTAAAAGAAATTTATGAGTGAGGCGTCTCCCTATAAAACCCTCTCTTTCCATGAGATGTTCATTTTCTTTTCACTGCATGATACTTCTGTCAGTGTGAAAGTAAACCAGGAATATATACGTAGTTTGTCTCCCTCTTGTGGCTAGACATGGAACTACAATCACCTGCCAAGAGAGAGTCATTCACCCTCTCAGACCACAATAATATAAACACTGTCTGGCCACCTGGATTTAACGAAGCAAATAGGTAGGAGCCTCCTATTGGATAATTACTGCATGGGTGATTATCTTTCAGCTGGAAACAAGTTATTTAACCCCAACTGATGCAATGAGTAGCTTCTCATTTCTACAACAACCATGTCTAAAGACACATCCTGTGGTCGTGGAGAAGATGTTAGTCTGTTTGAGAAGGGTCAAATCATTGGCATGCATCAAGAAGAAGAGAAAACATCTGGGGAGATTGAAGAAACTACTAAAACTGGGTTAAGAACTGTCCAACGTATTATTAGAAACTGGAAGGAGAGTGGAGAACCATCGTCTTTGAGGAAGAAATTTAACGTTTGGTGAAATCAAATGGAAAAAAGCAACAGTATTTCTCAGGGCTATGTTTAATAGTGAAAGTAAGAACATTTCCACACGTACAATGTGAAGGGAACTCAAGGGATTGGGACTGAACAGCTGTGTAGCCTTAAGAAAACCACTAATCAGTGAGACTAACTGGAAATAAAGGCTTCAGTTTGCTAGGGAGCATAAAGATTGGACTCTGGAGCAATGGAAGAAGGTCATGTGGTCTGATGAGTCCAGATTTCCCCTGTTCCAGAGTGATGGGGGCATCAGGGGAAGAAGAGAGGCAGATGAAGTGATGCAGCCATCATGCCTAGTGTCTACTGTACAAGCCTGTGCTATGGGGCAGTGCTATGATCTGGGGTTGCTGCAGTTGCTCAGGTCTAGGTTCATTAGCTGACTACCTGAATATACTGAATGAGCAGCTTATTCCATCAATGGATCATATTCCAAGATGACAATGTCAGGATTCATGGGGCTCAGATTGTCAAAGAGTGGTTCAGGGAGCATGAGATGGATTGTTCCACCACAGAGTCCAGACCTTAACCCCATTGAGAATCTTTGGGATGTGCTGGAGAAGCTTTGAGCAGTGGTTAGACTCTCCATCATCAATACAAGATGTTGGTGAAAAATGAATGAAACACTGGATGGAAATAAATCTGGTGACATTGGAGAAGCTTGTTGAAACAATGCAACAGAGAAAGTAATCAAAGCTAAAGGCGGTTCAGTGAAATATTCGTGTGTCAACTTAGGACTTCTCACGTTTGTGACCTCCTGTAAGAGAGAGCCTTGACATGTGAGTGCACCATGTGCCATGTGGAGGCAGCCTGTCTGCATCCTGGCAGAAGAAGAGGCGGTGAGCAGGATATGCGGCTTGTGAGGTCATCACACACACACACAAGCACATGCTCTGCATCGCCATGGAAACAAGCATCTCCTCACAGAGTCCAGATTCTTTTTTTCTTCTTTTCTTTTTGTTTTTTTTGTTTTTTTGCTCTCAGTGTTCCACCGAGGCCTCTGGGTTTGGCAAGTGAGAGATGTCAAATGAGGAATTTTATTCTAAAAGGAGAGTTTTCGAATGCGGAGCCACCTACTCGGAATATGATTCATTACTAAACCAAAGGAAGACCGTTTTCCCTCCGCCCATACGTTACACTCATCTATTGTTTCAAAATCAAAAAATAATTCCATAAACAGAGCGTGCAGATGTGGATAAAGTGTTGTAAACTGTGCTTAATCAACTTAATTGGAAAGTTAAACAGGAAACACTCCAAGGTCTGGAAACTATTTGCATTGTTAATGGAGCCATAAGAATGAAATTGAATTAAAACGCACCGATAAAGCAGAAAAACACAAACAATAATTAAATAAAATAGTAAAAAAGAAAATGTTTCTGCTAGATGCACAGATTTACAATCGCAAACACTTCCAGCATTGACATGAAGTGAGGGTGAGATTGAGGTGGATGGATGGGTCAACAAAACATTAGGTTTAGAACATCAAAGTCAAATAAAATTTTAATTTTTTTTAATTTATGAATATTTTCATCATGGTTTTCAAAGCCACAGCATTGAAACTACCGACGTTAACTCAGTTTTACTTATAGAGCACTTTGTTACGTCTGTGGCTGTTTTTATAGGAACATAAGATGTAAGACAAACAGTTAAAAACACTAAAATAACTAAACAAAAGAAGTGTCTCATTCTGGGTTGAAAGCCAAGGAATAAAAAATGGGTTTTAAGACAAGTTTTAAAAATGGGCCCTGAAGGGAGGATCTTACCCAATGTGCGGTGGTAGACCGATCCATGATTTGGGAGCAGCAAAAGCAGGCAGCATGAGGACGAAGAAGCTTCGAGAGGTAAGGCGGGGCGAGACTATTTGCAGATTTAAAGGCACACAAAAGAATATTAAAGGGGAACTACTGTATTTTACAATCTGGATCTTATTTCTCGCATAAAATATGGTTGTTTACTTACCCATATAACTTTTGTGTCATTTGGAGTTGTTCGATACGGGTATATCCATATAGTGGGAGTCAATGGGGCACCGAAACGCAGCCTCTAAATAACGGATTATCTGCGGTGAAACTCGTTCATTTCACCAAAGCAACTTGTCCAGTTCCCTTTTTTAAAACTCTTTGAATTACCATGACCCAGATGTACAGTATATGCATACAATGGGAGTGAATGGGGCACCGGAACGCAGCCTCTAAATAACACATTCTGCCTCAAAACTTGTTCATTTCACTAATATTTCGTTATGATACACTAGTGCTATTACCCTGTTGAGTCCGTAGTTACCCGTTATCTATTCATGGACGTTGCAATAGCCAGTTTAACCTCTTTGACACGCGGTATGGCTGTGATGTTTCGCATAGAGCAGGTTGACCGTTGCTTTCACAGGCGCTAGGGTGGGATTATCGGGTGGTCTGCAGTGTTCTCTTCTGAGAATCATCCACGCGCGAGCTTCCAGGCATGTGACGCCATGGGAAATATATTAATTGTAGGAAGGGTCGAGGCATCGTCATGTTGCCCCTGGTGACGGTCACTCAGCACCCCGATTGTCATGCAAGGGTAGACGTGAAAGGCAAGAAAGCATTAAGCTGCCGCTGTTGAATCAATATGAAGAGAAATATGACCAAAAAAAAAAAAAATCGCACAGTAGGATTTTACATAAACAACTTCATCACTGGACAAACACAGATATTGACTATATGAGCCACTTATACGGCCCTGCATTCATTTAATGTGGAGAGTGTGTGTGGGACTAACTGCTGTCATTAAGGCCCAATTCCCAGCGGGGCCAAATGTGACTAAATTGGATCCATTTATGATGTTCTAACATGTTCTACCAAAAGACAAAACAAACAAGCCAGCAGCAGCGCACTAGAGTAGCTGCACGTTTGAACAAGAGCCTCCAACATGAGTGGCCATATGTCGTTTGACCCAGGAGCACTTCGTTTTGGGGTCAGGGTTCTCCCTCGCTCGTCTCCAGTCAGTCCAGAATGGGAACGTGACTCCAGTTCTGGACTCGCTCAACTGGCTGCCTGTGGATTTTAAAATCCACAACAGTTTTTTACAACCTGGACCTTATTTCTGGCATAAAATACGATAACTTTGGTGTCATTTGGAGTCATTTGGATGATATTTAGATCTGCGTATATCCATATAGTGGGAGTGAATGGGGCACCGAAATGTAGCCTCTAATTAACACATTATCTGCCATGAAACTAGTTAATTTCACCAATATTTTGTTATGACACACTAGTGCTATTCCCCGTTGAGTCTGGAGTTATGAGCAAACGAGCAGATAAACTGGACAAGTTGTCTTTTTTAAACTTTTTGGATTATATGGATATACGCGTATCTAAATATTGTCCAAATGACACCAAAGTTATATGGGTGAGTAAATTACCATATTTTATGCCAGAAATGAGGTCCAGGATGTAAAAAACAAAAACAAAAACAGTAGTTCCCCTTTAAGAACGAGGACGTGCAGAATAGTGATTATAAACTAAAGATCAATGCAATAAAAGAGTAAAGCAATCGTGGCGTAAAACCCCACTACTGTGTGTTAAACTGCTGGATTTCCCGTAATGGATCTCGAGAGGCTGTTGTGTTCAGCCCTCCCTGCCTAATGGAGGCTTTCAAGATCAAAACAGAAATGATCCTGATGACGGGTTAATTTGTCAGACTGAGCAAATCGAGCGAAAGGTTTTCCTCAATGATATAAAATTATCTTCGGGAATTCAGACTACTCTCAGAGAAGGCACCGCTTGAGAGCAAAAGCCTCGCGTTCCCTTCGGGGATCGGGAATCTGTTTTCTGAGCATCTGAGTCTGTCACAACTGAGTGACAGTCAGAAGGAATTGTAATGATGCCGCCGCGGCACCCAGAATAGGATAACCACAAGTGCCTCTTTGACTTTTATCTATTCTGCTTAGGTGAACATCACTCCATCCACCGTGTCCGTGTGTCCTCTTGAGACGTCTGCAAGTTCCTGTTGCTTAGTAATAGTCTTCTGCGCTATGATTAAAATGAGCTTCAAAGCTCTGAACACGCTCATTACTCACCGCCGGCTGCATAATGAATCCCGGGGAGAAAGCTGCTTAAGAACGCCATCCTTTGTAATCACAAGTGCGCCCTGCGAGTCAAACTTAACTCTTCTCGGCGCACCTGACGTGAGCCTCTGCGACCTGCTGTGGGTGACTGGAGGAGGCCTGGCCCCGGTCGGCTCAGGAGCAACAGCCTGCTGACCTTTTTCCCGGACGCCGCCGCCGCCGCAGCGTTTGCCACGTGACGCCGCGAGCGGCCTCATTTGCTCGTCTTTCATGTCTCGCAGTCCACAGAGATTAAACTCTCTTTGATGTGTCTTTTGGGCTGACATTAAAGGTGGACACCTTTGAAAGGCATTCTGTTTCAAATTAAATTACTGACTTGCAATCATATCCCTGACACAAGCAACATAATATGAGGGGGTAGCTGCCAGCAGGGGTCAAACGCAACTGTGCTGTTTGTAGTTTTTGCTTTTAAGCGAACGGAAAGGACGCCCAACAGAAGACCCCTTCCTTCACTTACTGCACATTTAGTCTATTATATTATATTCTGCAAACTGAAGCCTTTTTTTTCCGGTTAGCCCCACAGGCTTGTACAGTAGACACTAGGCATGATGGCTGCATCACTTCATCTGCCTCTCTTCTTACCCTGATGCCCCCATCACTCTGGAACAGGGGAAATCTGGACTCATCAGACCACATGACCTTCTTCCATTGCTCCAGAGTCCAATCTTTATGCTCCCTAGCAAACTGAAGCCTTTATTTCCAGTTTCTCACTGATTTAGTGTTTTCTTAAGGCTACACAGCTGTTCAGTCCCAATCCCTTGAGTTCCCTTCACATTGTACGTGTGGAAATGTTCTTACTTTCACTATTAAACATAGCCCTGAGAAATACTGTTGGTTTTCTTTGAACTGATTTCACCAAACGTTTAAAGGGAAACTACTGTTTTTTTACAACCTGGACCTTATTTCTGGCATAATATACAGTCGTTCACTCACCCATATAACTTGTGTGTAATCTGTATTCCTTCCTTCCTTCCCGTTTACTCACCCATATAACTTTAGTGTCATTTGGAGTCGTTTGGACGAAATTTAGATCTGCGTATATCCATATAATGGGAGTGAATGGGGCACCGAAACGCACCCTCTAAATAACGCATTATCTGCCGTGAAACTTCACCTTTTGTTATCGTATGCTAGTGCTATTCCCCACTGAGACCGGAGTTACCTGTTATCATTGTAGATTGACCTACAGACCCCGGATGATAGTTTTAGTAGTTTTTTTGCAACATGGCTGAATATTTTTGCGATTCTGAGGTTGTGGACGAACCTTAGCAGTAAGTCTGGTTGTAAAAAAAAAACAGTAGTTCCCCTTTAAGTGCTCACCGATAACCATCAGTCAGGATTTTAAATCCAACCACATTTCTTCCTCAAAGACGATGGTTCTCCACTATCCTTCCAGTTTTTAATAATGCATTGGACAGTTCTTAACCCAGTTTTAGTAGTTTCTTCAATCTCCTTAGATGTTTTCTCTGCTTGATGCCAATGATTTGACCCTTCTCAAACAGACTAACATCTCTTTCTCTTTAGACATGGTTGTTTAATAAATGAGAAGCTACTCATTGCATCAGCTAGTGTTAAATAACTTGTTTCCAGCTGAAAGATAATCACCCATGCAGTAATTATCCAATAGTCCAATGTTTATACTTTTAGGAGATGGTCATATAATAATACTCCACACAGCCATGAAATGATCCTGAGATCTTTGTGAGCTCTGGGGGATGGGACCCGCTTTGCCCTGAAGCAGAGAGCTCTGCTTCGTGCGCAACAAACACAACCGTGAGACCTGATGCTGGTTGGCAGCCACGGCGTTCCTGTTATCTGCCGGCTGCACCAACACGCTGCCTCTGACTCGGGGCGGCCTCGCTTCAAGTCAAAACAGACTGGTGGGAAATCACTGCACGGGGCAGTAAAGCATAAACGCACAGCGCGCACACGCCAGCCCTCAGAAAAGCACTCAGCGGAGACGGTGACAGGAAGTGGAGTCCCTGGGTGGAAATAGAGACACAGGTGATGCACTGAGAGGAGGGTAATTAATGCAGAGGCTGCACGGAGGCATAAACACTGGGCTCCCAAACATGACGCCTCGCACTGGAAATGTGTTTACGTACACAACGAAACATTAATGGAAATGTGTTATTGAGTGGATTTCTGAAATTGGACACATTTATATTTAGAACTTAATGTGAATTATTAGGGAATATTTTATAGCCCTGCATTATAATGTGATTACATTAATGCCACCTTCAGTTTGATGCCTCAGGTTCAGGGTCCTGCAGTTGTTCATGTAAGAATTACTGTCTACACTTCGCAACATCTGCAATCTTTCTACCATTAAAAGGCCAACAGGTTTAGGGAATGTAAGAACCAAAAGCTATTTGATTTTTAGTTGATGTTGCAGGTCAACGGTACATTAGTCCTATTTGGGTACACACATTTAGTTCACTTTTGTGCAGATTAGCTAGTTTAAATTTACTGTTTTCTGTTTGGGAGCTGCATCCGGAAGCAAAAGCATCACACCTGCTAAACAGGCTGCTTGGCTGATTGGACTGTACCAACTACCAAACACCTCAGGGGGGAGGGGGATTTAATGTAGCTATTTTGTTTATTTTCATCACAGCATATAACAATTTGGTATTTCTTTTTGTTATTGGTAGCTTAGTTTCATGAAAAAAGATGTTTCTGTTTTTTTTTTTTTTTATTTAGATGTTAATTGTTAGTATGGTGGGTTTCTGTTTCCCCTAGTCTATGTAGTCTCATCAGCCACTATATACACTGACACCTGGATTTCAGCAAGCAAATAGGTACTAGCCTCCTATTGGATAATTACTGCATGGGTGATTATCTTTTAGCTGGAAACAAGTTATTTAACACCAACTGATGCAATGAGTAGCTTCTCATTTATTAAACAACCATGTCTAAAGAGAAAGAGATGTTAGTCTGTTTGAGAAGGGTCAAATCATTGGCATCAAGCAGAGAAAACATCTAAGGAGATTGAAGAAACTACTAAAACTGGGTTAAGAACTGTCCAACGTATTATTAGAAACTGGAAGGAGAGTGGAGAACCATCGTCTCTGAGGAAGAAATGTGGTCGGAAAAAACTCCTGATTGATCATTATCGGCGATCACTTAAACGTTTGGTGAACTCAAATGGAAAAAAGCAACAGTATTTCTCAGGGCTATGTTTAATAGTTAAAGTAAGAACATTTCCACACGTACAATGTGAAGGGAACTCAAGGGATTGGGACTGAACAGCTGTGTAGCCTTAAGAAAACCACTAATCAGTGAGGATAACTGGAAATAAAGGCTTCAGTTTGCTAGGGAGCATAAAGATTGGACTCTGGAGCAATGGAAGAAGGTCATGTGGTCTGATGAGTCCAGATTGACCCTGTTCCAGAGTGATGGGGGCATCAGGGTAAGAAGAGAGGCAGATAAAGTGATGCACCCATCATGCCTAGTGTCTACTGTACAAGCCTGTGCTATGGGGCAGTGCTATGATCTGGGGTTGCTGCAGTTGCTCAGGTCTAGGTTCATTAGCTGACTACCTGAATATACTGAATGAGCAGCTTATTCCATCAATGGATCATATTCCAAGATGACAATGTCAGGATTCATGGGGCTCAGATTGTCAAAGAGTGGTTCAGGGAGCATGAGATGGATTGTTCCACCACAGAGTCCAGACCTTAACCCCATTGAGAATCTTTGGGATGTGATGGAGAAGCTTTGAGCAGTGGTCAGACTCTCCATCATCAATACAAGATCTTAGTGAGAAACGAATGAAACACTGACCAGGTCAGGTCTCTCACAGTGTTTCATAGAGCATCATGTGTCCTACATCAGCAACTTAAATGGACTGTACTCAGTTTTCCACATCTGTGACAACTTCTGAACCGTGCAATGAGGCCGTTCCCATTTTAACTTTCCAAAACCGCTGCTAACCTTTAAGTTAATTTCAGTTCAACTTCGTGAGTCGCCATGGCAACAGCTGTATTCACACCACACTCCTGTTCCCAATTTGTGTTCTCAGTTTATTTCTGTAAACGCTGCACTCATGCCGTGAGATGTTAATGAAAAGGTTTTCTCAGTTTGCCTTGTGCTTTGTGTTGCTCAAGGACCAGAACACTGAGCTCCAAAGGCCACATACTTTGGACATGCACTGGCACAGTTGTAAAAAAGCACTTAAAAAAAAACTTTAAATCTAGCTGGGGACATTGGTTTTCACTTAATCAGGATTTAGCAACAGAAATCATTTTGATGGAGAAAGATGACTGAGGTTCTTTCTGGCCACGGCACCCAGTCTTGACTGAGCCACAAACAACAAAAAAAAAAACACTTGATGCAGTTTACCAACGTAAGAAATGTCTATTTCTTTATTACATTCAACGGTACAACACACTGAAATTGCACATTTTCACCAGATATAGCAGCATTCTGACTGGCAAATGGACTAATTAATAGGCACAATCAAAACATTTAAATACACACGTTCAAGTGAGCTGCGGCCACTTAACGGCCACAGTCGGGTTCCACTTAAGCTGTTAATTTACATGCCTTTAAAAAAAAGCAAACTCTACGCAGCTAAACGCACCGTCCTTTTCCCTCACAACTGCAGTGGAAAGAAAATAGGTGAGCTCAAATTACTGTAAGAAAAGGAAACGAAACAAAAAAAAACTCACCCACTGATACGCTCACACAGTATTTGCCATTCAGTGTACATTAAGCGTTTTCATTTGCTTTAATGGTTTCCTTCAGACGTCTTATCAAAAGCTTTTCTTCTATTAAACTGAATTACACTGTGGCACCGTCAAAGAAGAAGTGCGTGGGCTGACTGGGTAAAGAAAGCTTGTGTGATGGTGTCAGTGCAGGAGACGTCTTGAAAATATCTGGGGGCCATACCCGGCCACATGGAATTGAAGTCATCACAAACGTGATGTCATATTTACGGAAGCCAAGAACGGCCATGGATTTAAAAAAATAAATAAATTATGCACCGTTAAATCGTGATAACATTTTATTAATTGTTATCTCGATATACAAAATTTGTTTTCTTGAGATAACTAATCTGTTATGTCGAGATAACGAGATAATTCATTGTCGCGAGATAATGAAATGATTAATTTGTTATCATGAGATGGCGATCTTTGTTATGATAACAAAATAACGATCTTAGTTATCTCGACATAACAAGGTAATTCATTATCTCGATCATGAGATAGCGATCTTTGTTATGTCGAGATAACAAAATAACGATCTGTTATCTCAACATAACAAAATAACTCGAGATAATGAAATAATTAATTCGTTATCGAAATAATTAATCCATTATCTCGAGATAACGAAATAATTAATTTGTTATCATGAGACATCTGTTATGTCGAGATAATGAAATAACCAATTCGTTGGAGATAACAAAGATCATCATCTCGAGATAACGATCTTAGTTATCTTGAGATAACGAAATAATTCATTATAACGAGATAACAATCTTTGTTATATTGAAGTAATGGATCAGTTATGTCGAGATAACTAAGATCGTTATTTTGTTATAACAAAGATGGCCATCTCGAGATAACGAAATACTTAATTTGTTATCAAGAGATAGCGATCTTTGCTATGTCGAGATAACAAAATAACGATCTTAGTTATCTCGACATAACAAAATAATTCATTATCTCAAAATAATGAAATACTTAATTTGTTACCGAAATAATGAATCTGTTATCTCGAGATAACGAAATAACTAATTTGTTATCATGAGACAGCGAACGTTATGTTGAGATAATGAAATAATATTTATAATAATATTTATCTCGAAATAACGAAATAATCAGTTTGTTGGAGATAACAAAGATCATCATCTCGAGATAACAATCTTAGTTATCTTGAGATAACGAAATAATTCATTATCACAAGATAAAGATCTTTGTTATATCGAGATAAGGAGATAATAAGTCATTATCGCAATATAACGTAAAAAAAAAATCCATGGGTGTTCTCTGCTTACGTACATACAGGCTTAGCAATACAGTGAACTTCGGTGCCAAATAATTATCAGCCTAGTACTTGTAGTATTTGTACTAAGTCTCAACTAGAATTGGCACTAGTAACAAACATTTTTAAACAGCGCTACTACCAGAGTTGCTGCTGGTGTAGATGAGAGTCTTACCTCCTCTACCATGTGCATCAGTGGTGAGTAAAACTAAACGATTGTTTGGTCTGTTCCGGGACTCGACAGCCAGGACGGCTGCCCCTCATTTGGTTCTTCTTGATATAAAATGGCCTGAATGACTTTGAATCTTCACATGCTGAAAAGGCATCTGGAGTTCCAGTGTGGTGTACAAGATGAGCTCAAGATTCAAGTTTGAAAAACATCAACCACAGATTGTGTGAATGTGGACAACATGACGGCTCCCCAGAATGGAAGCCAAGCTAATCTTCATTAGGCTGGTTGGCGCTGTCAGTCAAGACCACCCCCACTGAGCATTCGTTCTTCTTAATAAAGTGTATGAGGAACTTATGGGGTGCATACAGGAGGTGTGGGGGCACCTGGAAACTTCTCTTCAGAAATATATGTTTGTCTGAAGGCAGAAGGTGGGATTATTTGCCAATGGCATCACCTCGGCAGTAAGGCAGTGCTCTTGCATGCCTTATTCTAGATTCACTTTTGTACAGTTGGGGGAAAATGGAGCGGTGTTGAAGTCCTGAATGTTGCCAACTGCCATTTCCCTTTCCAAATGGGAAGCTTATTAAATTAAAGGAGATGCTATTAGCACCCAGATGTCAGTAGCCAACACTTCTATTTGCACCCGGCAGAAAGGCTTTTTCTTTTAAATATAGTTAACACAAACCATCATCTTTTACCTAAACCCAATAAAGTAGCTGTGTCACCTAAACGAAAACTCCACTAAAAACCTGAAATGTAACTGAAAGAAATTAAATATTTAAAACATGAAGAAGCCAAGTAAGTATTAAAACTATATCAGCGCTGATGTATGATTTCACAATAGACACAAACCAAAGTCTTTTCGGTTTGTCGCCCCATTCACCCAAACTAATCCCGCGAGCTCGTAGCTACCGGCTTACCCGATGAAGTGGCTTGTAACCGTGCATGCATGAAACAGTGTTTGCGTTTTAGTGGAGCCTGAGGGCAGGAGGTGAGAGGTCACTCTACAATTCTTGGCGTAAATAGCTGAACAGCTGACTATTCTCACCCGGGTGAAATTAGACCGAGTGAGTTGACGATGGTGAGGGTACCTCTTTGACTGAATGAAAAAATCCTCCACACAGTGAGTCCAGTTGTGTTTGCCGTGATCTATTCAGAATCTCGTAATCTTCAAATTGACAGTAGCACTGCATTAAAAAAAATCTGGCTTTTTGGGGCAGATAGTGCAAGGGCAGTGTACAATGAATGGTCACGACACTACGTAGGTCAATCGAATCCGCAGTGCACCTAGATTAGTCTGTAAAAACAACATAAAGGCTCGATGGATGGGAGGTGTTTGCTGGGATCACTCTCCAGAACCATGTACTAGTCCCCGGAACCTTTTAGTTCCAACTACGGGACACTGCACCACAGCATTAGCCAAAACTGTCAACAGAGGATGACAGTGAATATCTCACAGAATCATCCTAAACCTTGAATAGGTCTAAGGATCATAATTTCTTCATTATATAGAACCGCGTGTTGTCAAGTGACGGACGTTCCCTGGTTAGGTTGCGCGGCAGAACCTGAGTCGGCTTCACTAACCGAAGAGGCGCCCCACTGAAAGCTAGTTTCTAAGACCCTGATTGAGAACGTTCCTAGCGTTGGAGCTGTTTTAGATAGATTAGATAAATAAAAGATCATCTTATTTAGACATCTGTTGACGCAAAAAATGCAAGAGGTGTTTCATAGGAGGTGTATCAAGTGTCGGCGAGTTGGCATCACCCACCGACCCAACCGCAATCATTCTCCAAGCAAGGTACCAAAAGGGTATGGTTCTGAAATTCAAGTCTGGAACTGCAACTAGCGCAGAAGAAAATCTAACAATACCAAGCCCAGTTTCTACGTGGTATTATCTTTTGCGGCGTTCAGCAGCTTCTTATCTTACAAGCCTTAAAGCTCATGTATGCTTGACCTTCTTGACGGGATCTTCTGACCAATTCCTGCTCTGCCTTCTGCCTTGCCAATGCAATGATATTTTCATTCTGAACGCCCGCTAAGAGAAGTGCGCCATGCCGCCAAATAACAAAAACAGCAATGACAGATCATATGTTTTCAACAGTGTAGAGCACATCTTTCAGTTAAACCACAGTGCGATGCTCTCCGCAAACGTACACGGCGCTCGGCTGTATGCGCCTCTTCGTGTTGCCCGGCAGCTGGGGGAGAAACTTGAAGTACTTGGGCATTAGGTCAAGGCAAGCGTCGCGGAACTTCTTGATGCGCCAGTAGTAAATAAGAGGATTGAGGGCGGACTTGAGGTAGCACAACCACAGGACCCACGTGCTGATCTGAAAGAAACTGTCTTTGCGGTAGAACCCGTCGCTGAAGGTGGTCAACAGGCTGTAGGCAGTGAAGGGCGCCCAGCACACTGTAAACACGGAGAAGAGGATGAGGATGGTGGTGAAGGCACGGGTCTTGAAGCTCATGTCGATGTTCATTTGGAAGGGCCTCTGGAGGCTCAGCAGGCCCAGCTTACTGGCCTGGCTCAGGCAGATGCTGTCCGAGTGGCTGTGGATGCGGATGGCGTTGTGGCGGATGGTGTTCAGGATCCCCATGAACGTGTAGAGCATGACCATGAAGGGTATGAAAAAAAAGACTAGCATTAGTATCAATACATAGGCGTGGTAGCCAGGCTCAGTGCCATAGCCGAATACACACTGAGGGGCCCTAGGGGGAATCTGTAGAAGAGGGGAGCCAACAGCCAAAGGGAAGGAGAAAATGAAAGAGAGTCCCCAGGTGACCACGATGAGCAGTTTGGCTCTCTGCGGGCTCAGCTTATCTTGCTTCTGAACAATGATAAGAAAACGGTCGATGCTTATTATAAGCAGTATAGCCACGCCTTCCATCACAAACAACCAAAACAACATGGCTGAGACCCGACAGAAAACGTCTCCAAAAATCCAGCTGGTGGTCACAACCGTCACCAGAGCAAAGGGCATGTTCAGGATGGCCAGCATCATGTCCGCGAACGCGAGGCTCGCCAGGAGGATGTTGATGGCCGACCGCATGGCCGACCTCTGGTACACCATCAGGCACACCACGACGTTCCCCGACAGGGCCACCAGCAGGATGGCAACCATGATGACGCAGAAGAAGATCTGCAGAGGCAGGCCGACGCCTTGCGGGACCTGCGCCTCCTCCACTCCCGGGGCGGTCGGCTCCGGCGGAGACCGGGCGCCCAGGGAAGCGTTCGCCATAGAGATGTCCTCCATCTGCGGCCTCTCCGAAAGATTCAGCAGCCCCGTAACGAGGCAGCAGAGACTGGTGTTAATGTCCCCTGCCTCTGAGAGGGGAAAACTAGTGGAGTAAACCATTCTTCCCCAGGGTGAGCAGGCATCTTCATGGGATAATTCACATCGAGCATGATGCCGTGGATGCAGAGATCGTCAGCCCAGTGTCACGTGTTGCCATCTTCATGGATGTGAGAGCCTAAGATGTAAAAAAAAAACAATGTGATTCTTTTAGTAAATCCAGGTCACATCAAATCAACAATGCCATCATGAACCCCTAAGAGGCCTAAGATCCACTCAGGTATACCCAACTAATCCACAACTGATTCAGAGTTTTATGATCCACCCTTCCCAGTAGGATGTAGCTTAGCTAACATCAAACATACAGGACTCATGAATCTGTGAATAAGTTTTTGTTTTGCCCCTGATCCAATCCTGATCAGCAGGACTGGTTGATCCCAGTTGTGTTGAAGTGTCAATCAATCCAATGCAGGCCAGTACGCTTTACGGCTGAATATATCTGCAATGTCTTAAGAAAATATCTGCCTCTAGTGTACTAGATGCGACCTCAAAGCGTTTCAGGAGACTGAAGTTGAATATAAACAACAAACATGGCCGACTGCGATAAGATATTTGTTTTGTTTCCGAAGTTACTGTACGAAATTGACGTCTCCCAAAGTTCTTACACCAGCAACAGGTAAAAACTTGCTGGCGTGATTGTTCTGTGAGGTCAGGGTGCTGCATCTCTGTGAAGTCGGGGTAGATCGATTTGCCCTGACTACGCTAGCAGGACCTCCAGCTTCAAGTGGCACTCCAGAGAACTTTTTCCTCGTAGGAGTTCTGAAAGAGTTTCCTTACCGCTGTTGCTTTTGTGCTTACTCTGGGGCTTCTGGGGGTTTCAGACCAGGTTTTGTAAAGCGTCTTCACACAATTGTCATTGCTATGCTACTACTAAGCTACTCCTTTTCATTTTATCTCATACATAAAAGTATAGCCTTCTCCAGAAACAGTATAATGACTCCAACAAACATTAAGAACAGTGCTGTGGTGTGTATCTTAACTTTGAGATTTAAACAGTTGTATGAGACCTAGCATCCCGGTGTATGTTTCACTCCTACCGCCTCACAAAACATTCACATTGCACAACTTAGAAATGTCTAACTGCCTTAATTTTCCAGCGGTTTCCGTCCCAGATCCACAGCGCCCTATCGTTAGCCTCACAGCATAAGTGCCAAAGTTGTATTTTAACGTTTTCGGAAAAAAAGAAAATTGTTTAGCAAGCACGTTGATACTGTGTTGAACAGTGGCCAAAAAATGACATAGCCAATTATGCTATGAGGCTAATGATATTGTTGATAGGACACCTCTGGTTTTAATCTAGCTTTACCTTTGTAGCCTAGCTTGCTGCTGTCATATCTCAAGACTATTTGAGTTTGGCTATTTAGCAAGTAAGTTGGCATGGTTAGAGATGTGCAAGGGAGAGTATTTTTAAATAGATTTACCCACTTGACTAGCTTACCCGTTGAACAGCATTATAATTTGAACATTTCTACAGTTCCGTTTTTTTCAAGCTATTTTCCATCTCTCCATCCTACACGTCTTGTTTTATAACTTTGATTTTTAACCTGTGTTAGCTTGGCACAGGTCAGTCAGTGCAGGTTCATGTCTTCAGCCACATTACCGTCTCCACCCGTGGGTTACAACGATTATCTGTACTAATAATTTGGTTTGGACGTTTCCAGCTGTTTAGAAAGGCACTAATGTCCATTTAGCCTACAACTACAACTGCAGCACTTCATTACAGTTTGTTTGACTGCAGCTACGCGATGGATTAAATGCTCTGGAGAGTGAACTTGTTCATGAATTCATTCGTTAAAGGGAAAGCCAAAATAAATACTTAAGTGTGAGTTGTGTTTAGAATTATTTACTGGCACACAAGAGCTGTGTACATCACTAAGACCTGACGTTACCGCTAACCTGCTCATTCCCTCTCGTAAAGAAAGTGTGTAAAGGTCTCTCTTCGAATTAAAACAGAACATATAAAAGCAAATGAAAATGCAAATCCTTTCTCCAAAGGGTAAAACAGAAAAATCTCTTCTTTTTTTGTGTGAAGTCTGATAAGGACTCCTTTTAAAGTGCTTTTCTTAACAGCTGTCGGCAACTGACAGCAAGTGTTCAACTGGGGACAAGACAAATACTGCAATAAAAAAGCCTTATCACTAGTATAAACATTGGAGGCTGTTATTTCTGACTGCCTGGAATCATTACAATGGCTGAGCTGCAATGCCACGTAATAACTGTGCAGCAGGAAAAAAAAGAGTCTGTTGGTGAATGGGGGAACTTTGCTGACAAATTAGGTCTTTCATTAGAGCTGGTCCTACGTGGCTGTGTTCGTTCAACGGTGAGCTCGTCAACGTGTTCGGGAGCCATGGTAAATCACGGCTTGCTGCTGCTGCTGCTGCTGCTGCTGCTGCTGCTGCGATACCTGGATATGCAGCCAATCAACAGATAGCGCCGCCGTGTCACAAAGACACTCCAAAGGCGAAAAGCTGCATTAAGAAGATAAACAGACCGGCGGCAGAGATCCCGAGAGGACTCTCGCTTTGTGCCACGGCAATGACAAGCGCACTGTTTGCCGCCAATAACCGCTGTTTTGTCACAATAAAAGAAAAAAACTGGCGAACCGGCGCAAATGAGAAGCCGCTTTTATCTCGGCCCACTTCCAGCTTCATTCGCGGCGTGTTCTATATAGATATAGGCCCCTGAACACAGTGTGCAGCAGCACTTCCTCAATGGGGACGGTATCGCTCTCCGATGCTTTAAGGGTGCAGTGACCTAAAATGTTAAAATAGCCACTTCAGCCTCCAAGCAATCAAGTAAATATGCAGCAAAAATGGATGGCCGGTACTTGGCGTTCTGCAAGACAAGGAAATGTTCAAACACTGCAGTGGCAACACGATTATGCGCTTTTCACACATCATAACCTTGAATTGGAAGGAGGGAGATGTTTGACTGGAATCATGCCTAGTAAGTCCCTTGTGGTGTGTACTGAGAGGTAGTTTAAAGCAGTAACAACCCGTCAGAGTACTGATTTATTTCAGTTTACACAGTGAAACACACTGTTGACGTGTCTGTGAGAGAAAAACCTACATCTGTCTCGAAATAATCAATGTTAGATTTGATGCAGGTATGGGTACAACAAATACTATGAGTTTAAATCTGAAACCGTGAACAGGACTTTATAAAAGACTGAAAGCGGTTTAAAATCTGATTAGTAGTTGAACGTCATCATCTGTAACTTTTCTCCGACTGTCGTTTTAAACGCTAAAGCTTAAATATCCACACTTTGCCAACTTTATAATAAGATATCCGTGGGATTTATGGGATATTGTCGCAAAAATCAGTGGCAATCTCACAAAATTTTTTTTAAACTTTCTGGACGCAATATGCTAACATGTGTACATGTCGTGTTTTAAAAGAGTTAACAGTGATGAATGTGGCTTTTGTACACCTCTATACACGCAGTTGTTGCAGCTCCCTTCAGGATCTTTAGTACCTTTGTCACTGTACTTCCGGTAACATACAAAAATGTTATGTTCCTATAATTTTTGCATTAAATTTAAACTTAAATATCAGTTATTGTAACGTCAGCAGTAGTGGCATCTGATTTTCTGGCATTGCGATATCCCTGATATGCTTAACATATCGTGGGACTGTGTTGTTTTTTTGAATTTTGAAAATGAAAACAAATATCACAATTTGAAACCATTTGAAAAAAGTACTGTCCAAAACCTTTATGGACTTAAAATGCTATGTTCTTCACGCTTCTATGGATACTTATACTACGATTGGCAGAACCGCATGCAAATATACTGCATACATGTGCACCAACAAAAAATTAATTAAAAATTTGATGGTAACCTCCTGACAGCAGAAGAGTAGATTTGTTGAGACTATGCACTCTGACAGCGAGTACAATCATTGCCTCAGGTTTTGGACTCCACACAGGTGTCCAGTATCCAGAGATGTACATCACATGAACACATGAATACAGAGACCATATAGGTGCCTTTAAAGGAACCTTTCGTAGCTTTTCATGACAGGAAACCAGGGGATGAGAGGGCAAGTTTCTTCTCCACTCTTCCAAGAAGCTTAATCAGTTCTAAGGGACTGGTGTGAGGCTGCAGATTAAACAGGATCAGTAGCGTGTTTCTGTTTAAGGATTTACGGCTGCTTCTCCAACTTCGCAATTTTCAAAACAGATGGATCGCATCAGGGAAAGGTTAACTGAGGAGATACAAACATTTGTATGACCGGTCTTCAGCAAAGGTGTCCGTCGTCATTGTTATAAGTTAAGCAGGAAATAAAAAAGTAAACTAAAATTAACCGCACTGGCCGACTAGCGAGCCAGACTGACGAGCAGAGGCTACGTGCGTAGGTTACGGCATCTACGTCCAGTTGTACTTTAAATTAGCGTTAAGCCCCATCTCCCCACCAATCTTTTATAGCTGACGACTCTACTTGGATGAAATATCGTCAATAAACATCTTGTTTTTTGGACATACCCTGACCTGGATGACTGGACCTTAACAGACAACTGATATTTTTGACTTTTTTATATTGTGTCATGTGATCTACTCAGATGTCTTCTCTATAGTCTGTGTTGCGGTGATTTTAGGGACACTAATATCCCATTTAGGCTTTTGCGTCATGTTCACGAACTATCTACGGCGACAGTGTAGACCTTACGCAAACGCGTGTTCCTGCTTTAGTATTTCCGGCTGCTTCTCCATCTCTGGAATTTTTCAATTGAAAGTTTTAGATCAATAAAGATGGGAAAACATCAAGGAAAGGTTAACTGAGGAGGATCGGCGGTACTAACATTTGTACGGCTCGTCTTCGGCGAAATTTCTGCAGAATTTTTTGTCGCCACTGCTGAAAGTGAAGAAGGAAGTAGAATTTTTTTTTTACCTGACTAGCCAAAATAAAATAAAATACACAGTGCAGACTAGTGTTTGGGTTGTGTTTTTACAGCACACTAAATGACCCATCATCTGTTAATCTACATTTGTTTACTTCAACTCATAAACATGTGAACATTGTGTTTTGGTGGCGTAATTACATAACAACACAGACTCCGTAACCCCCTACGTACATACGCTGTCAACGTGCAGCGGTAGCATAAATCAAGCTTTAGAAACAAGATTTAGTTTTGTTTTTAAACGAATAACTATGTCAAATACAAACTGCTTAATAAAAACAGATAAAATGTAATATCAGAGATTGACCTTAAAACGTTTGGCATTTAAAGTTAGTAATCAGCAGCGACAGCAAGTCTGTCTGTGCTCGAATAATAAGCAAATCAATAACAAACTATGTTATTTGTAAAGCCTCATTGTTACCCTGTGATTTGTTTAGTTTTTGTTTTGCTATGGCTGGTTTGTGTGGAAATCTGTGCAGCTGTAGGAACTGAGCACTAAACTAGCAGCTGTTAGACATGACGGTGTCACGGGAACACAGGCCAGAATAAATCACTTCAACAATCTATCTACAGCTGTGGCACAAAAATAAAACGAATAAAATAAATACAAGTCAACCCAACGCCTCTGCCGACTAACAGCGATGCAGGCCGACCCCGGCAGTCTTAAGCGACAGCAGCCGATTATTTTAAAAGAACTCGGCGGTTATCAGCGACTGTTCGTTGTTATAGCAACAAAACGGTTGAGACGACAAACTGCCCACAGGGACTTAACCAAGCTGTTAACATGAGCATCAAGTTTATAATAAATAAATAATAAGAAGAGCATTTTAACGTCGTACTAGTACCGCTGATATTACCTGATTCATTCTCCCATGGCGTTGAAGCTCAGCCCCCCCAAACGGAGCATCTCGCCGCCCGGAAAAGCCTCCTCCTCGTCGGCGTGGACAAAGACGAGAGCACCGCCGCTAAAGCTTTCAGCGCAGACCCTCCGGTCGGATGTGTGTTTGATCAACGATGCTACCACCTACACAAACGGAGCCGTGGGGTGAAGTGAAATCCGCAGTTGCGAGTTAGGTTTCCACGGGCATCCCCTGATTTTTTATTTTTTTTTCACGGAGCGAACAAGCCTTAGGTCGGGTTTATCCTTCACCGCTTTCCTTCATCCAGATGTGACAGTCGAGCAACCCGTCCTCCATTGCAAATAAAAAATAAACCGATACGACTGTTAACCCTTGTGTACTGTGTGGAGAGTCCAGATGATCACAACACAAACTACAAACTACTCTCACTGTGGGCTGCCCCGCTGCGAGGCGGCGCGAGCACATGCTACTTCCTGTCCGGACCTTCAAAATAATGGCCCAAAGAATAAATGTTATTAAGCTCTTCCACAAACAAGAACAAAAGACCTCTTACTAAAACTGACACAATGAGATCAAAACAAGATATATTAGCTTTGAATCAAGAACATGTTAGTGAATAAATAACCAGTTTACACATTAAAAAACACTGACTGGAGAAGTTAATAACACTCTTGTGACAACACAATCTTCAATTGGGAAACATCTGGACTTGGATGTTACTTAGACATGTACCACCCACCTAGACCAGACCAGGCACCTCCCCTCAACCCATTGGACCCATTGGCCTCCCCAGACCATCACACACCCACCACCAACCTTCTTCACGTCTGTCACATGTACTCAATCTGTGAAGAACACAGGAACGCCAGTGGTGGACCTCTGAGGAGGCCCACTAAGAGGCCCACTAGAGGATGTTGGGCCCTCAGGCCACCCTCACAAAATCAAGTTTCTGGTTGTTTGGTCAAACACATTCACACCAATGGCCAGCTGGAGGTCATTTTGTAGGGCTCTGGAGCAGATACCAGTACTGCTGATGGGCTGAGGACCTTCTACGGCCCGGTCCAGCACTCCCAGAGTACCTGCCTGTCTCCTGGAATCTCCTGGACTGTTGTATCGGCAGTCCAACACCTTACCACCTCATGCTACCAGTAGTAACACTGACCCTATAGTTCCTAATATTGTAAAATATATTGTAATAATCGTCAGATTTTAGTTGAATACCTAGAACCACAGACAAAATTCTGCCAAGAATTTCTGTATTTTGGGTCAAAAGTAGAACTGATATTTCTCCTCTGCATTTTGCTCAAAGCCTCACACATTATTCTGAAAGCACAACAACAAAACTTCCGGTAGCATCCACCTCCTCTTTCTCTCTCTCTCTCTGGGCAGCATCCACTGATAACTGACACCCCTACAAGCCAGTGGCGTGGGCAAAAGTGGAGTTCTGTAAGCCACGCCTCTTTTACAGCAACACCCAATGGAAAAGTGAGACGGGGGCGTGGCTCCATCTGGAGGAAGCGCCGTGTTTGGGCACACGTGGATGTGCCTGTGCGGCATGCAGTCCACGGCTGTGGGTGGTCAAACGTGTACAGTCAATGGATGAAGACGACAAAGGGAGTCTACAGCTGAAAACAGCAAAGTGCTTCAAACTGTTGTTATTGCAGAATTTTTCATATATATAAACAATCAAATGCAACACAAAGAAGGAAACTGAAAAGTATTTTATTAAAAAACAAAAAATGTGCATATATGCAGCAGCTGATGAAACCAGATCATTCTCATTCTCTCAAACATAATATTGTTTAGACTTTTCCTTTTTTAAAATGAAAACAAAACACTAATGTGGTCAGCTGATTAGATAAATTTTAGTGGATCCCCAAATTTTTTTTACATTTTTTTTATTGAAGGTGAGCTCCACAGTTTTGAAGGTAAGACCTGTCAGTTAATGTTTGGCTATAATCAAAAGTCACGTCAAGTTGCCAAATATGAAAAAATTAAACACACGTGCATTTCCTTCTGTGTTGCATGTAATGTTATTTTACCGTTTTAAGCAGAAATACATGCTTCAGTGAGCATGACGGCAAATTATTTTACCGACTTAATTGTCGTGCCGTCGTTTTCCCCAGCTTCAGAAATGTTCCGGTTGATGTTACATGGCAAGCTTGATCACAGTGTTTTACTCCTGGGCTTAAATACGTGAGTCCAAGATAAATATTTAACAATTTTATCTGATTTAAGTGTAATACAGACACCCCAAAAAAAAATTGCAGTCTATCTGGACTGACACATTTTCAACTACACGTCTGGCTTTGACTTTACGATCACATAGCCATAGGTAAACTCCATATCTTGCAACAGGATTCCAACTTTACCATCCAGGGAGGAAAATCCGCAATTTATTGACTTCGTTCTCCGCTGCCGTTTTTAATAAATGTCACGGTCTGCGCTGGATTAAAATAGAGATGCTGCTCCTTATGTACCTGTTGCCATGGAGAATCATAGTATCAAGGATGCACCGTGCTGGATGCAAACACACACACACACACACACACGAGTCTACAGTCTTAACACCATAAAGCAGCATGATGCCATGTTGGGAACAAACTGCTGTTTGCTTCCTTTGCGCGCGTGAGATGAGAAAGTCAATATTGATCTCCTGCCTGTGTGTTAATGTATGAATGCTTGGTATGTGTGTAAAAACGCACTTTAGTATTTCAACTGGATGCACGAGTGTTACCAGCAACTTGAGCTTAAACTATTAAAAGTACTCATGAGGTATTATATTTTTATTCACATACAATAATGGATGATTACGGTTGATGCAGGTAGATGCAAAGTGATTGTGATCCCTAGTGATTGCAGTCATGGAGGTGCGTGGATACGTTACTGAATAATGGGTTAGTGGATTGTAGGCGTGGCCTTTCAACGTGCTAAGCTAGGCTAAGCGCATCCTGACTCCAGCTTTGCGTTTAACCATCAGAAGAAAGAATGACGTTCAGCATTTGTTTCCGATTCAACTGTGTTTTCATTTGGTTTGTAAAACTATTGAACTGTATGTTTCTATTACTTTGGCCGACCCCATTTTAGTCAGCAGGCTAGGCTAAACACCTTAGCCTGAGTTACCACCTTTGTTTTCACTGGTGTACCTAATAAACTGGCAAATGCATACTGACCATTCTCAAAAAGGACTACAAAGACCCAGAGCTGTGTTTTAAGATTAAAAGTCAGTGGTTATTATTTTATATTTCCTTTTCTTAGTCTGTATCAAAACCTCAAATATGCCCCAATCCCATGTAGCCATCAATAAACCTTTCACTGCTTGAGAAACTCTCAAGCAGGTCCAGATTTCTCTCCCAATGAAATATACTAAATACATAAATAAATCAAACACGATTTTCCTCATTTGACTTCCATTAACAAAGACTCTAGTCCTGGGACAGCTTTTTCTGGACGGCGGCTTTAGATTTGGGCGGTATGATCTCAACCTGGAAGGGGATGAAGAACTCTAGAAGAGCTTTCGTGTCTTTCAAGTCCAGAGAATACTCCTGTGCAATCTTTTCCGGCGTCCATTGCTGGGGTTGGTGCTGGTGACTGCCCAAGGCCTTCAGAGCCTCGACGATGGTCAGCTTGCCTTTGGGAACGTCTGTGATATCCACCAGGCCCAACGGGCTCCCTGGCATGCTGAACCTGAGGGGTCGCCGCTCCACTTCTTTCTGCGCAATCACTGCCTTCGATGGCTGCGGGAATATAAAAATAAATTACTTTTTCTAAACGGCTATTTTGATACATACAGTCGTTTACTCACCCATATAACTTTGGTGTCATTTGGAGTCGTTCGGACGATATTTAGATCTGCGTGTATCCATATAATGGGAGTGAATGGGGCACCGAAACGCAGCCTCTAAATAACACATTATCAGCCGCGAAACTCGTTCATTTCACCAATATTTTGTTATGATACACTAGTGCTATTCCCCGTTGAGTCTGGAGTTACCTGTTATCATCATCCAGGGTCTGTAGATTGACCTACTAACCTCTGACCTGGATGATGTCATCTCTGAGCGCCGTACCCACCCCGCGACAGCCGGCTTGTTTACCTGTAATTTACTACTGCAAGATTTTTGCAACATGGCTGAATATTCTGAGGTTGTGGACGACGACTTTCTTCATGATGGACGTCCTTAGCGTTTTGAGCCAGAGTATATGAATGAGGAAGGTGTTGAAAGGAGGATGGGGAAGCAGAGAGAGGAACAGCTAGCTAAAGAACAACAAACTGCTGCACGTCCGTGAATAGATAACAGGTAACTCCAGGCTCAAAGGGGAATAGCACTAGCGTATCATAACAAAATATTGGTGAAATGAACGGGTTTCGTGGCAGATAATGCGTTATTTAGAGGCTGTGTTTCGGTGCCCCATTCACTCCCACTATATGGATATTCGCAGATCTAAATATCATTCGAACGACTCCAAATGACACCAAAGTTATACGGGTGAGTAAACGGTCGTATTTAATGCCAGAAATAAGGTCCAGGTTGTAAACTGATTTACATATTAATGGTGAATGGTCCTGTTTTTATACAGCGTTGCTCTTTACATCCTTAGTGACACGCCTCACACATACATATATTCACACAGTAGTTCAGCATTTTAATTACAACCATGAGGATACGTGTTCTTTTGGTTTGCTGATGGTACAAATGTGACAGTGGAGTTGACACTGCATGCAACTGTGAATGCAGTTTGGTTGTTCAAGCTCTTTCTTGACACTGACTTACTGTGTCTCTATTGTTTTTTGTTTTTATAACCAGGAGCATCGACCTCTACGTGACACAGGCCTATAGAGCTCTACAACAGCTGAACCTACAGAGAAGCTCACATTATTGTTATTCCACCTGTCGTGAAAGGTTTAATGTTCTCTTAATTCCATTAAATGAAATAGATAAAACCACCGTCCAATCATTTGCCACACACACATGGACAACCAGCCTCTCAGTCTGACCTCTGCTGCTACTGGATCTCTAGACTCCACATACAAGTTCCTGAGATGGGACAGCAGCGGGTCGTTCTTCTGCTTCACCGACTCCGCCACTGAAACACACACACAGACACAAAACAATCACGTTGACGGGATGGAAATACCTCTGAGAAGCTTAGGAGTCACACAGCCATGACCCTCATGAGGTTGGACGTTACACAAGTGCTGCGGAGCTCTCAAGACACTCACCGTCCGAGACGCTGTCCGTCGGCGGCAGGGGGACCGAGTGGCGGGGAGCCAGTCTGGGCTTCTCCTTGGAGATTTCTCGTTGCACTCTGTTTTCTAGATTGAAGTTTCGGAACATACGAGAGACCCGTGCACCCATGGTCTGTTACGTGTTTTCAATAAAGTTGATTCAAAACTGGCGACGGCGAGCGAGAAGCTTCCATCCGCGACAAAATAAAAAGCGAACAAAAGAGGCAGCAGCGACACCGCGTGGTTGGAGGTGTGTATTATTACCTTTAATTGTTTTGAAAATACACAAATGCCAAACCCTTCACAGGACAAACGGTTATAGAAGATGAATGAATGAATGAATGAATGAATGAATGTCAAACCAGACTGGAGACCTGTCCTGTCCTTTGTGTGTCAACCACAGCTGTACCCCGCCTTAAACCCAGATGACTGTTACTATCTGGACACAGGACTGTGTGCAGGCCCAGTCAAGTTCTTCCACAACAAACTCTCTCATCCATGTCATTATGGACCTTGCTTTGTGCACTGGTGAGCAGTCATGTAGGAACAAGAAAGGGCCATCCCTAAACTGTTCACACAAAGTTGGGAGCATGAAATTGTCCAAAATGTCTTGGTCTGTTGAAACTTTCAGAGGCCAATGGCTAATTAGGCCAAGCCCAGCTTCTGAAAAACAACCCCATACCATAATCCCCCCCTCCACCAAACTTCATGGAAACCCATTCCACGAAGCCCTCTACGCACTGTTCTTGAGATAATCTGAAAGCCACATGAAGTTTGGAGGTCTAGCGATTGACAGAAAATTGGCGACCTATTTTCCTTAGCATCTGCTGACCCTGTTCTGTTATTTTACATGGTCTGCCACTTTGTGGTTGAGTTGCTATCGTTCCCAATCACTTCCACTTTGTTATAATCCCACTGACAGTTGACTCTGGATTATTTAGTAGTGAGGAAATTTCACGACTGGACTTGTTGCACAGGTGGCATCCTATCAAATGTTTGTAGAAGCAGTCTGCATGCCTACGTATTACATTTGAATTCAACACCTGAATTCAATTATTTGGATGGATGAGTGAGTACTTTTGACAATATTGTGCATAATGTAGGCTTCTATTCATTTAAAGCAAACTAGGATAATTTGACATAGGAGCTAATGGGCAAATTATACTCATGGTGTAGCAGCTGTAATTTCAGTATCTGTAAGTGTCTAAAAATGTCATAAAAGAATGTGTCTGTAACTCGGCCTTCAGCATTTTGACCTTTAAAAAAAATATGTCTGTGAGTTAGTCATCCAGGTCATCCAAAAAAAGGCAACTGTAGAGTTTTTTATTTCTTCTTCTTTCTTTCTTTGTTTTTGTTTTTTTGACTCATCCGAGTTGATTCTTCAGTTCTAGGGGACTGATATGAAGGTTTAGGTTTAAATAGGAACTCCTACTGAAAACTTAGTCGTATAAAATTTTATTTGTATAAAATTTGGTGTTTTTATTTTGAAGGTTCGGGGCGGAAATCAAAACTTTCACTCCGCCTCTGTGCCTGAAGTGAGACGGAACGTGCGCCGTTAACTTCCGCGATCAACAGGACTACAAATGTCCGCCCGGCTACGTTTTCGCTGGTTGTCAGTTGAAGCCTCTTTGAACTGCTACAACGGAACTCGTCACAACAACTCTCTGTGTGTTCATCTGAAAAGTTGAGTATAAACTTTATCCGAACCAGTTTTGTGTAACAACTCGGACTCGTACTGACTCACACACAAGTATTTTTCTCAACCGCCGCATCCGTCGAGGTTTGTTATCGAGCGTTTGCACTTTTTTTTTTTTTTGAAACGGAGTTTGATATTCAAAGGGATGTATGGATGCGTTGGCTGTGGGTTAACGTACACTAGCGTGAAACAGATGTGAGGTTTAAGTTGAGGACAAATACATGTCATCGGGAAAACTGTTGCTCAAACATGTTTGTTGTACGCGGATACTTTTCGTGTCGCACTTATACAGTTGGGCGAGGCCCCGTCTAATCTATGGAAAGAAAAAATACTCAAAAAAATGGCCCACTTAACTTTAGATGTCACTAAACTTTTTAACTGGATGTGGAAACGCGTCTAAAAGTGGACACGTGTATTGTAAACACATATGTTGTCATGTGTTGCACAACTGTCCATAAAGATATGGAGTCTATGTCTAAAAAAATTGAAGATGCACAACATTATACATAAAATATAGGTTGACATACATATTGCAAACTCTTAAATGGGGGAACTACTGTTTTTTTTACAACCTGGACCTTAAAAAATACGATCGTTTACTCACCCATATAACTTTTGTGTAATTTGTAGTCATTCGGAAGATATTTAGATTTGCGTATATCCATATAGTGGGAGTGAATGGGGCACCGAAACGCAGCCTCTAAATAACGCATTATCTGCGGCAAAACTCGTTAATTTGACCAATATTTAGTTATCGTACACTAGTGCTATTCTTCGTTGAGTCTGGAGTTACCTGTTATCATCATCCGGGCTAAATATCTTTCGAATGGACTCGACAGGGAATAGCATTAGCATATTATAACAAAATATTGGTGAAAAGAACAAGTTTCGCAGCAGATAATGCGTTATTTAGAGGCTGCATTTTGGTGCCCCAGTCACTCCCACTCAGAAGAAATCCCACATATCCCTGATTTCTAAAGTTAAGTTGCTATTTGCCACTAACCTTTAGACCCAAGAACTAAGGATCAGGAAGTTCCTAAGTAATTAAAAGACCAATGCATTCCATTAGGTGTTTTACCACTGCAGGAACTCATGGGTTATGACATCTTTCAGTTTGCACCTTGTGTGTTTGCTTCGTCTTGTGCCATAATGGTCAGCTGTGGCTAAGCAAGTGCAGTGGGGTTGTCCCAAGAACCAGAGGGTAAGCGTTTTGATCCCTGGTACATAGGCCACATGCCCAAAAGCACTTGAGAAAAACCCATGGGCTGGCTGGTTCCTTTCTTTGTGGAGTTTGCATGTTCTCCTTGTGTCTGCGTGGGTTCTCTCCAGGTTCTCCAGCTTCCTCCCACCATCCAAAGACATGCTGGTTAGGTTCATTGGTGATTCTAAATTGGCTGTAGGTGTGATGGACAAATGGTTGTCTTTCCCTCTGTGTTAGCCCTGCTGTAGACTGGAGACCTGACCTGGGTGTACCTCGCCTCTCGCCCAATGACAGCTGGGATAGGCTCCAGCCTCCAATGCAACCCTTCACAGGACAAGTGGTTACAGAAGATGAATGAATGAATGTTTTGGTTCTGTGCAGTTCCCTACGAGGTGGTGGAAAGGCACAAATAGCAGAGGTGCTAATTACTGCAGCTTTTGACCGTTGTTGTCGTTTCATTGCTCCGTGGCTAAAGTCTGTTTGTTCTGTTTGTTCATACAAGTTATAGGAGTACACACCTTAAGTGTGCTCCTACAAAGCCTTTGGATTATTTAAGATTTAAGATCGGGAATAAAGATTTTGGTGCAACTGCACGGACGTCTTCACGAGTCTCATTCAATGGATCCGCCACGGAAACGGTCTGCAACATTTAGTGGCAGCACAGGTTGTTCCTCAGAGAAAGTTGCTCTAGTAAAGTAATGGGAGCATTATAACAGAACAGGTAATTTAAACATTGGCTTTAAGAGCTATTCTTTGTTATTTTAGGCTTTTCACAAGAAGTCCTGTTTTCCTGAGCCACTCCCACTGCCTCAGAAAAAAAAAAATCATTGTCTGTCTGTAACATGCTAGCTTTGCCGAGTTACCATATAGGCTAACCAGCATGTTGCGTGTGTTTCCGCGGCAGGATGAGTCTACGAGAGATCAGCGAGAACGTGAAGCTGGCCCGTGAATACGCCCTGCTGGGAAACTACAGCTCGGCCAGCGTCCTCTACCACGGGCTGCTCGATCAAATCAAGAAGTATGTGTACACGGTGCGAGACAGCAGTTTTCAGCAGAGGTGGCAGCAGGTAAATGTGGCGTTAACGACATCATATCGGATTGTAATGGTTTTTTTTCCCCTTGATGCGTATATATATGTTTGTTTCACAGCTGTGGCAAGAAATAAGTGAAGAGAATCAGCAGGTTCAGGACATAATGTCGACTCTGGAGAACTTTCAGCTGAACTCTACGGCGGCTAAACCCAGCAACCACGACGACTGTGAAATTAGGCCTGTGCATGTGGAGCCCAGGTATGTTTCAAGCAGCACTTTGACTGTGCTGCTTACAGAGCAGTGATTGGCGCTGTAGAAGCTTTTTGTCCCAGAACAATGGTCTTGATGTAGTCATATGATTGAGATTAGTAAACTTGAGCCCCTGATGAGAGCTGGTTTTGTTCCCGCTCCGCCCTCCACAGGCGTAGTCTGTAAACCTCATACTGCCACTTTGTTTTCATTTTTTTCTTTTTGGGTTAAATGGTCGCATTATTCCTAAGCATTTCTAGATGATTCATTTGATCATACATGCTCTCCTGCACAGGTCAGGTGTTTTTTTATAGTTATTGTACATAGACAGTGGTTTCTGATTTCTGGAAATTGTTGATTTAGTCAGACCAAAACTAATCACATCATTTGTTAGTGCCATGATTTGAATAAAACTGTTATTAGGGGTAATATAAACTGTCTGGCCAAAAAGAAAACAAGTCACCACCTGGATTTAACTAAACAAATAGGTACTAGTCTACTATTGGATAATTACTGCATGGGTGATTATCTTTCAGTTGGCGAGAAGTTATTTAACCCCAACTGATGCAATGAGTAGCTTCTCATTTCTACAACAACCATGTCTAAAGACACATCCTGTGGTCGTGGAGAAGATGTTAGTCTGTTTGAGAAGGGTCAAATCATTGGCATCAAGCAGAGAAAACATCTAAGGAGATTGAAGAAACTACTAAAACTGGGTTAAGAACTGTCCAACGTATTATTAAAAACTGGAAGGAGAGTGGAGAACCGTCGTCTTTGAGGAAGAAATTTAACGTTTGGTGAAATCAAAGCAAAGAAAAACAACAGTAGAACTCAGGGCTATGTTTAATAGTGAAAGTAAGAACATTTCCACACGTACAATGTGAAGGGAACTCAAGGGATTGGGACTGAACAGCTGTGTAGCCTTAAGAAAACCACTAATCAGTGAGGATAACTGGAAATAAAGGCTTCAGTTTGCTAGGGAGCATAAAGATTGGACTCTGGAGCAATGGAAGAAGGTCATGTGGTCTGATGAGTCCAGATTGACCCTGTTCCAGAGTGATAGGGGCATCAGGGTAAGAAGAGAGGCAGATGAAGTGATGCAGCCATCATGCCTAGTGTCTACTGTACAAGCCTGTGCTATGGGGCAGTGCTATGATCTGGGGTTGCTGCAGTTGCTCAGGTCTAGGTTCATTAGCTGACTACCTGAATATACTGAATGAGCAGCTTATTCCATCAATGGATCATATTCCAAGATGACAATGTCAGGATTCATGGGGCTCAGATTGTCAAAGAGTGGTTCAGGGAGCATGAGATGGATTGTTCCACCACAGAGTCCAGACCTTAACCCCATTGAGAATCTTTGGGATGTAGCTGGAGAAGCTTTGAGCAGTGGTCAGACTCTCCATCATCAATACAAGATCTTGGAAATGAATGAAACACTGGATGGAAATAAATCTGAAGATGTCGATTTAAAAGTTTACAGCTGTTGTGATTGACACCACCTCGCTGACCTCGTTTCACAGACATTCTCCGTTACCCGTCAGGCGTCCCGCCAACCCCTATAAAGAGAGCAAACCCGCCAACAACCGCCTGAGCGTGGCCGTGAGGGCCCAGCAGAGGCACTCTCCTCGAGGGGCCAACGGGGACCGGAGCAAACCTTCCAAAGGCAAAGACAAGAGGGAGTCAAAAGAGGCGAAGGACACGTCTGGCAGAGCAAAGGACGACAAGGTGGAAAGACACGTTGGTGGTTTCAGCTTGAAAGAACACGCTGGGTTTCCTTCATGATCTTGCATAACGTATTCAGAGGCAGCTCTTTGCATTGCTGGTTAAACAGTATACACATGCTCCTTGTTTACGCACCACTTAACCCGTCAATCCAGTTTTATTGGATTGGTGAAAGCAGACCACGTGGAAAGAGGAATAATGTGCAGTGTTCTACCTTTTCAGAATAAAGGAGGTGCCCAGGAGAAAGAACTAAAGTTTGACGGGACAGGTTATGATAAAGACCTCGTGGAAGCCCTGGAGAGAGATATTATATCCCAGAATCCAAATGTTAAGTGGTAGGTGTTTCCTTTCAATATTCCTAATTAAATGTGGTAGTCAACCTTGACACCCAATAAAACCTACATTATAATATCTTACGTTTTAGGGACGACATTGCCGATTTAGAAGATGCAAAAAAACTCCTGAAAGAAGCGGTCGTGTTGCCGATGTGGATGCCTGCGTTTTTCAAAGGCATACGGAGACCATGGAAGGTGCTCACTTGAAGGAAATGTGCGTTGGTGTGATCAGTTTTATCTGATGCGTTATTACATGGGAGGCTTTTTCCTGCTTTAGGGAGTTCTTATGGTGGGACCTCCGGGCACGGGAAAAACGCTCCTGGCCAAAGCGGTCGCTACTGAATGCAGAACCACGTTCTTCAACGTCTCCTCATCCACTCTCACCTCCAAGTACAGAGGAGAGTCTGAGAAGCTAGTTCGCCTTCTCTTTGAAATGGTAAGATCAGCACGTTGAGCTGGGGAACTACTGGTTTTTTTTTTACAACCTGGACCTTATTTCTGACATAAAATATGGTAGTTTACTCACCCATATAACTTTAGTGTCATTCGGAGTCATTTGAAGGATATTTAGCGTTGTGTATATCCATATAGTGGGAGTGAATGGGGCACCGAAACGCAGCATCTAAATAACACATCATCTGCCATGAAACTCATTAATTTCACCAAAAAAAATTTTATGACACGCTAGTGCTACTGCTATTTTTTTGCAACATGACTGAATATTTTTCCGATGCTGAGGTTGTGGACGATGACTTTGTTTATAATGGACGTCCTTACCGTTTTGGGCCAAAGTATATGGATGAGGAGCTTCTTGAAAGGAGGATGTGGAAGCAGAGAGATGAACAGCTAGCTAAAGAACAATAAACTACTGCACGGCGGGTAAATGTGGACTCAACGGGTAATAGCACTAGCGTATCATAACAAAACATTGGTGAAATAAAAGAGTTTTGTGGCAGATAATGTGTTATTTAGAGGCTGCGTTTCGGTGCCCCATACACTCCTATTATATGGATATGGTGCTCCACTGGACCTAAATATCATCTGAACGACTCCAAATGACATCAAAGTTATATGGGTGAGTACACGACCGTATTTTATGGCAGAAATCCAGGTTGGAAAAAAACGGTAATTCTTCTTTCATCAATGAAAAGTCCTTTTGTTCTTTACGTAGTTCTGTTAATTGTGATATTTCCCATGTGTTACCGTTAAAGCTCAGCCTAGTGTTACCAGACTAGACTTCCATCAGAATATGAGTTTGGTAACACACACAAAAATACAGCTGCATGCAGTTGGATCGTCTTACAACCAGTCAGAGCCATTTGGTTGTAAACAAATTCAGCTCCACATCGCTGTTCCTTTCATCACTGCTTAAAACCTGCTCAAACCATTTGATTGTCACTTTGAATCTTCTTACAGGCTCGTTTTTACGCTCCCACTACAATCTTCATTGATGAAATTGACTCCATGTGCAGCCGCAGAGGGACATCAGAGGAACATGAAGCCAGCAGGAGGGTCAAGGCAGAACTACTGGTGCAAATGGATGGTACAGTATAACACTTTATTATCGGTTTTATTTACCAGGACTTACATGTAGTCCTAAAATCAAATTGTGCTACTGAACCATTGTGCAAAAATGCTCAAAACATGATCTGATCCTACACTTTTTAGATGGTTTGTGCCGTTTAGATTGATTGTCTGTTATTGTGGCTCTTATGCAGGTGTCGGTGGTGCATCTGAGAACGATGACCCATCAAAAATGGTGATGGTGCTGGCCGCCACCAACTTCCCGTGGGACATCGACGAGGCTCTGAGGAGACGGCTGGAGAAAAGGATCTACATCCCTCTGCCTTCAAGTAAAATCATTTCTTTACTGCAAACAAAGTTGCTTCACCTCAGCAATTATTCATTCAGCAACCAAAAAACACGATGTTGAGAACGTCTAAAATAGAAACACATTCACCGTGTTTTTCATGCCAGCTGGTCTTACTGTTTTGCCTCTGTGTCTGCAGCTACAGGACGAGTGGAGCTGCTCAGGATCAATCTGAAGGAGCTAGAGGTGGCCGGCGACGTGGACCTGGACAAGATAGCGGAACAGATGGAGGGTTACTCAGGAGCTGACATCACTAATGTCTGCAGGTCAGGCTGCTTTCCAAAATACTCAGAGTTTATTAGCTCCACTGTAGCTTCTATAGGCAGACAGAGTAGACAGAAGTTAGTGGCGTATAGACAACATACACTGGCCAAAACAAAAGTCGCAACCTGTATTTAACAAAGCTAATAGGTAGGAGCCTCCTATTCGATAATTACTGCATGGGTGATCATCTTTCAGCTGGAAACAAGTTATTTAAACCCAACTGATGCAATGAGTAGCTTCTCATTTCTTCAACAACCATGTCTAAAGACACATCCTGTGGTCGTGGAGAAGATGTTAGTCTGTTTGAGAAGAGTCAAATCATTGGCATCAAGCAGAGAAAACATCTAAGGAGATTGAAGAAAAAACTAAAACTGGGTTAAGAACTGTCCACAGCATTATTAAAAACTGGAAGGAGAGTGGAGAACCATCGTCTTTGAGGAAGAAATGTAGTTGGTTAAATGTTTGGTGAGATCAAATGGAAGAAAACCACCAGTATTTCTCAGGGCTATGTTTAATAGTGAAAGTAAGAACATTTCCACACGTACAATGTGAAGGGAACTCAAGGGATTGGGACTGAACAGCTGTGTAGCCTTAAGAAAACCACTAATCAGTGACGATAACTGGAAATAAAGGCTTCAGTTTGCTAGGGAGCATAAAGATTGGACTCTGGAGCAATGGAAGAAGGTCATGTGGTCTGATGAGTCCAGATTTCCCCTGTTCCAGAGTGATGGGGGCATCAGGGTAAGAAGAGAGGCAGATGAAGTGATGCAGCCATCATGCCTAGTGTCTACTGTACAAGCCTGTGCTATGGGGCAGTGCTATGATCTGGGGTTGCTGCAGTTGCTCAGGTCTAGGTTCATTAGCTGACTACCTGAATATACTGAATGAGCAGCTTATTCCATCAATGGATCATATTCCAAGATGACAATATCTTTGGGATGTGCTGGAGAAGCTTTGAGCAGTGGTCAGACTCTCCATCATCAATACAAGATCTAGGTGGAAAATGAATGCTGAAGCCAACAAAGCAGTGTCAATGTGCCCAAAGAAGATGCATGCTTAATTCAAATCTCTGCTCCATTGCATTTCATTGACCCATTGTTGTGTGGTGGCGCAGGGACGCCTCCCTGATGGCCATGAGGCGACGAATCGAGGGCCTCACACCGGAGGAGATCCGCAACATCTCCAGGGACGAGATGCACATGCCCACCACCATGGAGGACTTTGAGTCAGCCCTGAAGAAAGTGTCCAAGTCTGTCTCGGCGGCTGATCTGGAGAAGTACGAAAAGTGGATTGAAGAGTTTGGGTCCTGCTGAGAGAGAAACGCCTCCTGCGTCTGGTGTGTTTGAGTATGACTGTTGGCTGGTGTGGCTGTGTTCTTCTGAATCGGTCAGGTGATTATGATGAAGGCAGCTTTATTACAGGAGCTACATGAGTGCAGTTGAAGTGTTACGGTGATGTTATGCAGAAGTCTTAAAATTCATTATTTCACCAGACGTGAAATCATCAAATGTGTTGATCTTAAAAGACAAATCAGATGTAGCCGATGAAATGTAACATGGTCCCTGTAACACTGAGTTAAATTCCAGACGTTTTACTTCTACTAAGTGTCATAATGTCTTTGTACTATTTGTATTTATTAGTGGGATTCTCAAGAGGCAATCAAACCTTTCTTCTCTTTGTATTGCACTTTGATTTTATGTGGAACCATGTGGTTGTTTCACATTTTGGAGATGTACTATCTTAGGAATATAACATTTTCTATAAATAAAGCTAACAATGGACACTAAGATGGTCTTGCGTGTCACTTGTAATTTCTAGCATAAAATACGATTGTTTACTCACCCATATAACATTTGTGTCATTTGTGCTCGTTCAGGAAATAATTAGATCAGCGTATATCCATATAGTGGGAGTGAATGGGGCACCCATACACAGCCTCTAAATAACACATTATCTGCCGCAAAACTCGTTCATTTCACCAATATTTTGTTTTGATTCGCTAGTGCTATTCCCCGATGATAACAGCTAACTCCAGAGTCAACGGGGAATAGCACTAGCGTACGATAACAAAATATTGGTGAAATGAACAAGTTTCGCGGCTGTTAATGCGTTATTTACAGGCTGCGTTTCGGTGCCCCATTCACTCCCACTATATGAATATATGCAGATCTAAATATCTCCTGAACAAGTGCAAATGACACAAATGTTCTATGCGTAAGTAAACGTTCGTATTTTATGCTAGAAATAATGTCCAGGTTGTAAAAAAACAGCAGTTCCCCTTTAAAAACACACAATTGGACGGTTTACTTTCAGTTATAAGACTGTAAATAATGACCAGACTCTTGTGTCCATGAGTCAAAATATACTTAATTAAAAGAAGCTTGTGTGTTTGTCTATAGGCAAGCAAGAAAGTCCCAAAGAAAAGTATTTCACTTAGAGCTCCGTGTTCTCTGACCTTGGAACTAATTCTGTGATTGCACCAATTAATCCTGATTTTAGTATACAGTGTATTTATTAATAACCTTCAAAATGAACAGAGCAGGAGTCCAGCCAGTACTAATGGTTTTTTTTTTTTAACGAGTTTAAATAAGTGCATAGATGCAGTTGTGTTCACAGTAATAGGAGTGTGCTCAAAATCCTTAGAATAGCTTTTATTTCCATACATGCAAACATACTGGGAACATTGCACGTTCTATTCCAAACCAAAACATTTACTTAACAAACTGTGAAGCTTTCCTGTGAATCACTGAGCTAGTATTTAATCACGGTTTCTGAGAAGCTCTCCACATCTGTGTTGCGTGGATTCAGACGACTTCTGGCGCCTGGGAGCAGGTTTTCCAGCCCAGGACCGTTGGCTTACAATCCACAGTTCCTCCGAATTCCTTGGTTTGGCCTCGGAAACAGCAGTTCTGATCTCACTCCACAAGTTTTCAGGCGGCCGCTACGTAACATTTATAGTCTTGGGTCTTTAGCCAAGATGCTGCTTCCTTACTGCTATTTCACGGGCATTTCCTCTTTGGTGTAAGACAACGTGACGTTTTAGGGCTGAGCCATTTTACCCGTGTTACCGGATGAAGTGCAAAGATTACCAGCATGATGAATGAATGTAAGCAAATATAACTTATCAGCATGTGGATACTGTGCAAGTTGAAGTTTAATCACACATTTTGTAGGATAATTTTAAAGAAAATTTAAAGTACAGCTTACTATTTATTATTTACAAATGACACAAAAGTTATATGGGTGAGTAAACGACCGTATTTTATGCCACAAATAAAGTCCAGGTTGGTAAAAGAAAAACAGCAGTTCCACTTTAAGTCTATTGATTTGACCAAAACTGTATTTCGATCTAGCTTTTAGGATAAACCAGTCCCACTTTTTGAAATGATGACTCATACCTAACAACGGGGTCAACCACACCTCCTCACTAAGATCGGACTCCTTGCTAAAAAAAATGTACGCTTAATTAGCAGCACTCTGGGAGGGCCCTGATCTACAAGCACAGTTAATTATCAGACAATAAACCAGTTACCAGTGTGATGGTTGCAAAGAAAGCGTTTAATCAGCATGACTTTAGACCCAAATACACAGTCCAGCTGTAGTTCATACAATTTCTGCACAAGGATGCCAAAAACAAAAAAAAACTGAAACAAATCAAAACACAGTTTCTGTTTTTATGCCTCGGTAGAACGCGTCCCGATTTCATGCCTAACATACCGGGTTTTTTTTTTTAACCTTGGAGACTCCGTGTGGTGTCGTCTGCAGCGTAGACTGGATCGATGTGGAATTTGAGCCTTCATGCAGTTTTCTAGCTTTGACGTATAAACTTGCCGACAGTCTGCATTCACTAGCTAGACTACACATGCACCTTTTCGCTAACGCAGTACATCATGCATTCTGCTGTTGAGGTGAGCCTCGGGGGGGGGCGGCGACCGCGACCTCATGTGCTCTGGAGGTACGCAAGCAATGCTTTTTTTTTTTTTTGTTGAAGGGGAGGGATGGGGGGACTTTAACAAGCACGACGGGTGTGGAAATGACACAGACACACACACACACACGCAAAACAAGTAGATGCTGAAATGTTGGAATTTTTGGGGTTTTTTTGCGCACGCGTTTGGAAATATCGGGAGTGGTACTCTGTTTGAGATTAGCCATCTAACAACCATCTGTGCAAATTTTCACTCCCCGATTCAAAACAAGCGCATCTTTAACGATCATCTTTAACGATAGTCTTTAACGATCGTCTTTAACGATCATCTTTAACGATAGTCTTTAACGATCGTCTTTAACGATCATCTTTAACGATCATCTTTAACAACAATCTACAGTTTACTTTTACAGTCATTCTTCAGTCCAGTCGTATCAGTCATTTGTCTTGTATGTTTCAGGTGCATAGACATCAGCAATGTCGCTTACATTCTCCAAATATTAGTAACAGGAAGCAACACGTAAAACGGACTCATGTAAAACACATTATAACCCCCCCCCCCCCACACCCGCCACCCCCACCCCGTTTAGTGATAGGATCCCCAAATAGTCACAGAGGCACCGTGAAGAAAGAAGACAATCAACAACCTCCTCACGACTGACATTCGGATCGACAGCTTCTAAACCGTGACAGAAGACACGCCGACACAGTGGTCTGCATAGCTTTGCCTTGTCAAACGTTGCCTCGTTCCATCAGAGTTAGACGCTGCCCGCCTCACGAATATATTGAAGAATTTCATCCTAGCACATTTAGAGTTCTCAAGTGCGTCCTGTACGGGCGTTGTACATAAACAAAGTGTCTTAAGGGAATGGAGAAACGAAAATAATCTGGCTTGTTCGTGTTCATTAGCTAAACCCAAGTACTGACTCTGCGTCAGCGTCTTCCTCGAGACTGAGTCTACTCTCAAGTGGGTCGTAATGTACTGGCAACGACAAACTGCCAAAAGAAAGAGAAGAGAAGAGGAGGAAAACCTCGACAAAACCGTACATCACATGAAGGTCCTTTTAGTTGCACCGCGTGATCTTCGCCTGTGAAGTGCAGCGGTTTTAACGTTCACATTTTCATAGTGCTTTGAGGATAGTTTGCTAGACGTGGCGTAAAGTAGGAACTACTCGAGAGAGATTTTTTTTTGCTCCCTTGAAAGGCCGACAAGGAAAACTACAAGTTCTTTGAGGAACGAACAAACGAGAGGTGACGCTAAACGTCGCCCCTGGTTTGTCATTCTTTAATGCTAAACTGACTGCTGGGCACGAGAGAGCGGCGCCGTCCCGCTTTCAGCGAGAACATGCACAATTATTTATTATTTTTTCAGCTAATGAAAGGACCTTGATGGGAGTTTGATTTTAATTGTTGTTCCCATGCGTTAAGTTGACAAACGGTAGGTTAAATAACAAATGAGAACCAACTGAAAGGAGCTGGTCGAGTCACTCTTCAACGGCTTAAGGCTTCTTCTCTTCTTCCTCTGCTTCTATTTCTACGTCCTCCAGCAGGTTGAGCTTCTCGGCCTCCGGCATTAGAGTGACGGGGTTTAGGTGAAAGATGTGTCTGGGAACAGAAAATGAAAGGTGGGTTATTGATTTTGGAGATGACCGGAGATTGCCCAGAAACCCCAAACACGATAAACTCACTTGTGTTCGCAAGCTGGGAAGAACAGGTCCAGGATCTTGACGATCACCGCTGACCCGACGACGCCGATCACCACCACCCACATGACCAGGAAGAAGAGAGGCAGGGATTCGGAGCAGAAGCGCCGCAGACGCTCCCTCGCGTGCTCTACCCACTGACACATGGCCTGAGGAGAGGACGGACACGGGAGGCGTGAGCGTTTCCTGACGCCCCGAGGCTCTACACGCACTTCAAAACATCGCCGAAAAGTTTCCGAGCAACGTACGTGCAACGCTTAGCTAGGAAACAAACCATTACGAGGAGAGCGTGCTTCATTAACTGCGACCAGCACGATTTAAGGTGACTGCCTTCCTGTCCCTAACTCTGTCTCTACAAGCATTGCCGCCATTTCAGATAAAGCTGACTAACGTCCATGGAAATGCAAGTGTGAACACAGCTCACTTCTAAAAATGATTATTTCTACTGAACTGCAAACTACCACATGTCACCACAGGACTCCAGAGCACCAGAGACGTGTTCTCTGGAGTTATGAATCATGTTTTTTCCAGTCAATCTGATGGACCAATCTGGGTTTGGCGGTTGCCAGGAGGACGGTACTTGACTGACTGCATTATGCCAAGTGTGAAGTTTGGTGGAGGGGTTGTTTTTCAGGAGCTGGGCTTGGCCCCTTAGTTCCACTGAAATGACCTCTGAGTGCTTCTGCATACCAAGAGATTTTGGACGAGTCCATGCTGCCAACTCTGTGGGAACAGTTTAGGGACGTCCCCTTCCTGTCCCAACATGACTGAGCACCAGAGCACAAAGGAAGGTCCATAAAGACATGGATGAGAGAGTTTGGTGTGGGAGAACTTGACTGTCCTGACCAGGACTTCTCGTCCAACATCAGTACCTGACCTCACAAATGTTTAAAACACTCTTAAACCTTGTGGAAAGCCTTCCCAGAAGAGATTAAACTGTTATAGCTGTAAAAGGAGGGCTGACGTTATATTAAACTCTATGGATTAAGACTGGAAATGGATTACTCTGGGATCCTGTCATTCTCTTTCCCCTAAACATCCAAGCGTATCTACAACTAGACATTTTTTTTCTCTGCTGGAAGCACAACAGTAGATATCAAGGAGTCAGGAAGTACTGGGTGTAGCAGCACAGTTTTGCTTACAGAGTAGGATGATATAATTTCCTCGGGTGGAACGTCCATCTGATTGTGATCGCTCTGGCTCGAGTCTCTCTCGTCGAATTCGTCGTCGTATTTGACGTCGTACATCAGGTCGGGGTCCATGCGCAGGGGAGTCTCGGGGAGCTTCCCCGGAGCCGCAGTCTCTTCCTGGGTGGTCTCCGTGTGCTTTAGCGGGTACTGGCTGGTGGTCTGGGAGATCAGCTGCTCTTCGTCTGAATGGCAGAAGAAATAAGATAAGAATGCACACTGAACTGGACTGCGATAGAGAGTGTGTGTGCCTCAAAAAAACAAACAAACCTTTTCTGGAATTTGGTGGATCTGTGACGACCACATCGTTCTCCCTGGGGGCCCTGAAGATCTCGCTGTGTCCAATGGGGTAGATGTTGGTGAACTGAGCCAGCTTCTGGAAGTCTGGGCTCATCAGTATTTTCACCTCACACATGTCAGGCTGCTGGACCTAAAGAACAGTCACGACTGGCGCGTTTACAAACAGACTCCAACGCGATTCAGTACGACTCGATTAAAAGAAAAGAAAAAAAAAGGCGCGATTACCTCTTTGCCCTCCATCTCTATTACTTCACTGAAGACTTGCAGAGCCACGACCTCCTCCGAGTCGCTGTACAGCCGGTTCTGGCTCACCATCACCCGAGTGACGGTCGACACCACGTCCCCAGATTCAAACTCGCTGCTTCCATTGTTGGTGTCCACTGCGAAAGAAAGCACGAATAACGTAAAGTTTGTGGCAGCGGGTCAGATTAAGAAATGACCTTAAGCTGTCTGTCACAAAGATTACGCAAAGTGTAGGGACAGCACTTCTAGTTTCTGATTGGACAGAACCTGTGCTAAAACATAAGTGGATGTGATTGGTTGATGCCAGACGCTTTGTGAAGTGTAGACACTGTGATGCGCTTTGAAAGCAGACAACTTGTACTGTCCACACTGTGGAAAGAGGTAGGAGTCGTTGTCAAATTTCTGCATGTCCTGCAGAAAGACATTGGCATTATTTAAAGAGGCCTAGAGGACGCACGATGAGGACGTAGTTGCCCCGTCTCCTAACTCCTTCAACCGTGCTTTCAGGGTTTCTGAGGTACATGTTAATGTTGTGACGGGTTGAAAGCAGATCAAGAATGGCATTATATGTATGTCCTCTATCAATGCCATCTGGTCCTCCATTCTATCCGATGCTGTTTAAAAGTAGAAATGGGAAAAATGTCGTCGGGTTCTGTCCAATCAAAAATGAGAAGCATTGTCCCTACCCTGTCCGTGATCTGAAATGTTGTTGTCTTTTGTCCTTCACAGCCACCGTACAGCAGTCCTTTATAAGTTTCAACACATCAAAAGGGAACTACTATTTTTTTTCACAACCTGGACCTTATTTCTGGCATAAAATACGATTATGTTTACTCACCCATATAACTTTGGTGTCCGTTTTAGTCCTTCTGAAGATATTTAGCACGTATATCCATATAGTGGGAGTGAATGGGGCACCGAAACGCAGCCTCTAAATAACACATAATCTGCCATGAAACCCGTTCATTTCCCCAATATTTCCTTATGATACACTAGTGCTATTCCCCGTTGAGTCTCGAGTTACCCGTTATCTATTCATGGTTTGTTCTTTAGTCAGCTGTTCCTCACTCTCTGCCTCCACATCCTCCTTTCAACAAGCTCCTCATCCGTATACTCAAAACGGTAAGGACGTCCATCATAAACAAAGTCGTAGTCCACAACCTCAGGATCGGAAAAACATTCAGCCAGGTTGCAAAAAACTAGCAGTAGCAAATTACAAGTAAACAAGTCAATCTAACTCCGCACTTAACGGGGAATAGCGCTAGCATATCATAACAAAAATACTGGTGAAATGAACGAGTTTGAACGGCAGATAATGTGTTATTTAGAGTCTGCGTTTGGGTGCCCCATTCACTCCCACTATATGGATTATACGTGGTGCTCCGGTAGAGCTAAATATCTTCTGAAGGACTAAAACTGACACTAAAGTTATATGGGTGAGAAAACGACTGTATTATATGCCAGAAATAAGGTCCAAAAAACATAGTTTGCCTTTAAGCTGTAGCAGGGTGTTATCTGGTTCTCTGTATTATGGATCATAGACCAGATTTACTGTCCACACCATGAATTACACCTGTGTATTTGTACTTGGATCCATCTTAATGTGTGAAATAAACTCACAGAGAAGAGCTTGACAGTTGAACCTCGTGACCCCAAACAGCTCCACCGGGATGTCATTGACCAACACCTGCTCTTCTCCCACCGATATGTTTAAATTGATCTGAAATAAGAAAGGTAAGAGCTTTGAGACTTTAACAGAAACGGATCCGCTCCTGATCAGCGTTTACATGGTTTGTTTACATCGTGTACGTACCTGTAAATTGTTTGAGTCTTGCAGTTGTGTGTCCGCCAGCGTGCCTGCTGTCACGTTGATCAGGATGTTTTCCTACAGATAAGGATAATTAAAAGTAAAGTTAAAAAAAAAACAGCAAAAAAAAAAAGAGAAGTCACAACTGGTTTAACGCCACAATGTCTGCCATCACTGTTACCCCCGTAGCTCAGTAAGCTAACGTTACGTTAACGTACTCAAATTAGCTCCATGTTTGCCCGTCGCTTGTTGTCTTACCGTATTCAGCGGCCTAGTCGGCGACTGCGCGCAAGTTAACGAGACAAAAAGAAGAAAGAGAACACAAACTCTCGGCCCCGTCGTTTCCATTTTAGCTTGTTTTAACTTCCGAGCAAGCGAGCGCCCCACAAAAAACAAACCCTTGAGCAAGACGTGTGAACTGCGCAGGCGCCGGGATTTCCCAGGCAGGCGCAGCAGCAGCAGCAGCAGCAGGCGCTGTTCTCGCGAGATCGGCGAACGTCAGCATGGCGGTGCTCCTTGAAACGACGCTGGGAGATATTGTAATTGATTTGTTTACAGAAGAAAGACCCAAAAGTAAGACGATTAAACATCTTTCGCACAGCGGTGGCTAATTTCACGACCTGGCTTCTGCTCGAGTGAGCCAGCGGCGAGCTAAATTACTGAATGAGTGGAGGCTAGCTAACGCTGTTAGCTAGTTACCTTCGATTCATTTGATCGTTTAATATTAACTTGTTAATTTGCCACCAACGCCATATATAGATAGACAAACGCATGCTCTAACGAGTAATACATCCTGTTTGACATTAAAAGTTTGGTAAATTATTATGGCTGCTAACCTAAACTCTTCTCTTTTGCAGCTTCCCTAAACTTCCTGAAACTATGCAAGATAAAATACTACAACTACTGCCTCGTCCACAATGTACAGGTAAATAAAACTCTCTTCTAGCGAATCAATCTCATATTTTTATTTATTTTTTAATTTTTTTCAAACATGGCACAAAGTAAGCTTAAGTCGCCTGGTGAGGGCGCTGTGGGTCAAGTTTTGACAGGCACAGTGACCACACAGGTACATTCACCCATCCAGATAACTGAATTCAGGTGTTCCAGTCGTTTCCATGGCAACAGGCGCGTAAAGTCAAGCACCTAGACATGCAGACTGCTTCTACAAACATCTGTAAAAGAATGGGTCGCTCTCAGGAGCTCAGTAGACAAAGTAGAAGTGATTGGGAACGACAGCAACTCATCAACGGATGCTGAGGCTCATAGTGCGCAGAGGTCGGTAACTTTCTGCAGACCTCCAAACTTCATGTGGCCTTCAGATTAGCTCAAGAACAGTGCGTAGAGAGCTTCATGGAATGGGTTTCCATGGCCGAGCAGCTGCATCCAAACCAAACATCACCAAAACGTCGGATGCAGTGGTGTAAAGCCATCGCCACTGGACTCTAGAACAGTGGAGACGAGTTCTCTGGAGTGATGAATCACGCTTCTCCATCTGGCAACTTGATGGACCAATCTGGGTTTGGTGGTTGCCAGGAGAACGGTACTTGTCTGACTGCAAGAGTGAAGTTTGGTGGAGGGGGGGGTATTATGGTGTGGGGTTGTTTTTCAGTAGCTGGGCTTGGCCCCTTAGCTCCAATGAAAGTAACTCTGAATGCTTCAGCATACCAAGAGGTTATGGACAAGTCCATGCTCTCAATTTTTTAGAAAATACAGTCCAGCATGACTGCTCAGCAGTGCACAAAGCCTGACCTCAGCCTGATAGAACACCTTTGAAGCTGTTCTAGCTGTAAAGGGTGGGCTGACGTTATATTAAACCCTATGGTTTAAAAATGGCAGATGAGCGAATACTTTTGGCAATGCAGTGCATGAATGACAAAATTCTTTAGTTGGATTTCTGATTCTTCGTTCCTCTGACTAGATTTCATGGTGAGAGTTTACACAGAACAAAGGTATAGTTTCACACTCTGCGTTTTCCCTCTTTCCAGAGAGATTTCATTGTTCAGACTGGAGATCCCACCGGGACAGGCCGTGGTGGAGACTCGGTGTACAGGTGAGACATTTTCACCAAAGTTCATGGTTGATTTAATAAATGCATATTTATTTATTGACTCTCTTCCCTCTCCTTCTTTGTTCTGTTAGCAAACTCTACGGCGACCAGGCTCGCTTTTTTGATGCAGAGAAAGCGCCGCGAATCAAACACAGGAAGAGCGGGACGGTGTCCATGGTGAACAATGGCAACGACCAGCATGGCTCCCAGGTGAGTAAGATGGACCGAAATTGTGTCTGCGTGCAGTATTTTCAAATGTTCCTGCATAATGTGTTAAAAAAAAAAATTGTTCCTAGTTTCTTATTACTACCAGCGAGAACCTGGACTATCTGGACGGAGTTCATACTGTGTTTGGGGAAGTGACGGAAGGCATGGACGTCCTGAAGAAGATCAACGAGACGTTTGTTGACAAAGATTTTGTCCCTTTTCAGGACATAAGGTCAGTCTCTATGGAGAGTGTGGCTCTTAAAGGAGAACTACTGTTTTTTTCATTTTTACTACATGGACCTTATTCTGGCTTAAAATACGGTTGTTCACTCACCCATATAACTTTGGAGTCGTTCATAAGGTATTTAGATCCGGGTATATCCATATAGTGGGAGTCAATGGGGCACCGAAACACTAAACTCTAAACAACGCATTATCTGCTGCGAAACTTGTTAATTTCACCAATATTTTGTTATGATACGCTAGCGCTATTCCCTGTTGAGTCTGGAGTTACCTGTTGTCATCATTGACCTACTAACCTCTGACCTGGATGATGTCATCTCTGAGCGCCATGTGGACTCACGGCGGTCGGCTTGTTTGCGACAATGTGTTATTTAGAGGCTGCGTTTCGGTGCCCCATTCACTCCCACTATATGGATATACACAGATCTAAACATCTCCCAAACGACTATAAATGACCCAAACGTTATATGGGTGAGTACACAACCGTATTTTATGCCAGAAATAAGGTCCTGGTTGTTTTATACAGTGATGACGATAATTTATCTTTCTCAGGATAAATCACACGGTGATCCTGGATGACCCATTTGATGACCCTCCTAATCTGCCAGTGCCCGATCGATCGCCTGAGCCCACCAAAGAGCAGCTAGATGTGAGTGTAGTACCACCGTTATACGCTTAACACTTACGCTACAAATAAAGCTGGAGAGACGGGAAAAAATAAGTTTAAACACAATGAATATAACGACATGTTTCTGCCGCGTGTGTGTGCAGAGTGGCCGTATCGGAGCGGACGAAGTGATCGATGACACGGACGGGAAAGCAGCTGAGGAACTGGAGGAGAGGCTGAAGGAGAAAGAGGCCAAGACTCAGGCTATCCTGCTGGAGATGGTGCGACAAAGACGTTTACTCTTCGTTGTCTGTTGAAGTCACCGTCTGTACGCTCTTAACGTTGTACCTTCCTCAAGGTGGGCGACCTCCCAGACGCAGATATGAGGCCTCCAGAGAACGTGCTGTTCGTCTGCAAACTGAACCCAGTGACCACAGACGAGGACCTGGAAATCATTTTTTCCCGCTTCGGCTCCATAAAAAGGTGACGCTAACACGTGTTTGTTTAGTAAATGTTCATAAATACTCGACTACTTGACTTTTTTTACCTGACATTTCTCGTGTTGCCATGTTCTCTGCAGCTGTGAGATCATCAGAGACTGGAAAACTGGAGACTCCCTCTGTTACGCCTTCATTGAGTTTGAAAGGGTGAGGCGCTTATATGCGAACATGACATCAAATACATAAAGTTTAATGTACGTGTGTGTGACGTCCATGTTTATTAGGGATGCGCCGAAATAATGAAAATGCACTTTCGGCCCATTTTTGGCTGAAAATTGCTGCGGTTGTTGCTGCATCTTCACATTATCCTGCTTCAGACGTGTTGTTTTGCAGATACATTTTTGGCCGAAAATGGCAACATGTGCAAGCAACAACTGCGGCAGTTTGTGCATTTTCGTGTTTTCAGCTGAAAAGTTTCAGACTTTCAGACAATTTTCGGCCCATAATTGCTGCGGTGGTTGCTTGCATCATCACATCATCTTGTTTTGACGATACATTTTTGTGCATTTTCGTTTTTTCGGCCGAAAAGTTACAGACTTTTATCGGCGTAACAACACGTGCAAGCAATAACCGCGGCAGTTTGCGGACAAAAATTGCTGCGGTTGTTGCTTGCATCATCACAACATCCTGTTTTAGCCGTATCATTTTGGCGATAAATTTTCGGTGCATTTTAATTTTTTCGGCCGAAAGGTTTCGGACTTTTATTGCCGAAACAACATGCTTGCATCTTCACTACATCCTGTTTGTTGTTTTGCCAATAAATGTTCGGACGAAAAATTCTGAGGGCGTTGCCCCTGGCAACCGATGGCGTCTCCTATCATCGTGGGCGACCGGCTCAGACCCCGTCCAAATCCACCCAGATCGGCACGTGACAAGCTCGGATGAGTGGCGAAACGTCTTCTCGAAAAATCTACAAGTCCAGTTGCCTTTTTTGAAACTTTTTGGATTACCATGACCTGGATGACTGAGAACCTTCACAGACATAAATTTAACGATGTAATAATTGGCCAATTTTACAAAACTGGGCTTCCCCTATTTGAAAGACCAGCAGCTGCCACTGATTTTTGGTTTTTTTTGGCCAAAAAGTTTTGGACTTTTATCGCCAAGGCAACACGTGCTAGCAACAACCGTGGCAATTTTCAGCCGAAAATTGCCCGAAAGTGCATTTTTTTTCATTTTTTCGGACGGAAGGTTTCAGACTTTTATCTCCAAAACAACATGTGCAAGCAGCAACCGCGACACTTTGCTGCCGAAAATAGCTGCGGTTGGTGGATGCATCATCACAACATCCTGTTTTGGACGTGTTATTTCGCCGATAAAAGTTTTTTTCCGAAAAGTGCATTTTCGGTTTTCAGCTGAAAATTTTTGGTGCATCCCTAATGTGTATAATATATCGTTGGTGTACAGTTAGTTTTTAAAGTTAATCAACTTAGGAGATAGCACAAAAGGTGAGTTTTCAAGTGTCTTTATAGATCTACATCTGTCTCATGGTTGTACAGAAATCAGAGCGCTGCAGCCAGGACGGCGTCATCTTTGTCTTCACAGCTCACTGATTCAACTTCTCTTGGTGGCAGCCAACTATTCAGGCTGTCTTCTGTCTTTGCAGTGCTCCACTAATCATCCAGTCCTCAAACAGATTGATATTCATCTCCTCATTACACACCTTGAAACAACAGAAATGATCCGTTTCCAAATCGGTTGGATACCTGTTCAGTTTCGTCAACGGCGGTGACACACATGACAATGATGTTACATCATGCGTGGAAACAGAAGGGGTTTCCCAGTTCAGGCCCCAGCCCCCCTCCTCCCGTACAGACTGTAGCTGTAGCACTGACCACATATGGATCAACAAAGCTGTGGTCAAGTTATTCTCATGCAGGATAAGGAAGTACAATGATGTATCTATCAGGATTTTGCATTCAGGTGGTTATTGAACTTTAATAAACACAGTACATCAGGTCAAAGCGACCGATGGAAAAACCCTGATGGATGTGAATGATGGACTTGAGTCATAAACCATGAAGTGTGCTCTTGTTATGACACATTACTTATCGTCCAGTGGGGAATTGTAGTCATTATCGTAGAGAAGTGAAAGTTGGATAAACACTTTATAGTGGTGTCTTCAGAGAGGCCAGAACGAAGACGGCGCATTTTTATCTGCAGAGGCTCACCTGTTCCTTTTATTGTAACTCCCTCACCACGTTTCATTCTGCTGTCCTCGAGCCAGGGCGTGAGGTGGAGTTTGCCCCGGTCGCTGACTGGCACTAGTTCTTGCTTTTCAAGTCCAACTTCCTTGTGGTGAACTCATAAATTGACACCTATGAGATAATGAGGCATGCCATAAATGTTTCCAGTGGTGCTGATGATTTGTTCTGTTTCCTGTTGTGCAAAGTGTTCTCTACGGAGTTGTTTTTTTTTCCATTTGACCTTCCAGTACCTTGGAAGTAGACCTTCACTGAAATGGCCTAAAAAGTATTTGACAATTTGAAGTGAAGTTGATATTTAAGCCATTAGAGGGCACTGCTTAGTGTATTATGGGACGCCATTGGCTTAGATCTGATCAGAAATGCTGCATTCATGATCCATAAACTCAAATTAATGACAAATTCCCTTTTGTATATGAGTCAAAAAAGCTGTGGATGTGAAATACAAGAGAGGAACAGAGTTCAATCAAAGCCAGGGGTCTCCTGCTGAGTGGGTTTTAGTTGAAAATCTGAGCGTGGGGTCGACAACTCGCGTTGAACTTCTTGTCTCTAAACATGTTTGATGGAGACTTTGGTTGTTCTTGGTTAACTGTTGGCAGAGAAGGACATTTTGTAGAAAAATTCAGATTTTTTTTGGTCTAGTTTCTTGAATGTTGAGTTTGGGAGAAGACCACACAGTGAAAGTTGGTCTGTGACGAAAAGCCTTGATTTTCATTCATGATGTTCAATTAAATTACATATTCTAGACACATGAGTCTGGACAGACGGAGAGGTGCTGCTGCTTGATTGGTTTATTTTGGTTTTTGAAGGCTTACAACTGCAAAGCGATAACTTCTTCGTAAACATACTAGACGTTAGGGATGTGCGATATTTCATCGTTTACGATATATCGTCAAAAACATTCCCCGCGGTAAGAATATGTCATCCCACGGTAAAAACAATAAATTCCCATTGATGACGTTGATGATCACGCTCGCAGCCCAACACGACAAATTGACAATAGCGGATGGTGGAGCAGATACGCCGGCAGCGAGGAGCTCGTGACTAAACGAGGCTCCACCTCCATTATCTGGTTTGGTTTTAGCCCCTTAACACCTGAATTGATTTTTCAGTTATATAAAGAAATTAAATATTTGTATTTTTGTTACCACTCTGGCCGGTCCTACGAGACACTAGTGTTTGCAAAAGGTTTCTAGTATTTTTTTGAATGTGCACAAACTGACATTGGAGTATTACATGCATTATTTCAGCTGCAGTCTGAACGGAAACAGTACGTCACGAATTAGCGACGCTCGACATGAAGGGGTTAAAAAGTCTGACGCGGAGCAGCAAATTACAACATGCAAGGTTTGCAAAGAAATAGTGAATAAAAAGGACAGTAACAGCACTAATTTGTTCCACCACCTCAAACACAAGCACAAACCAGAATATGAAGAAAGAAAATGAGTAAAGATGCAGAAGCAGCGTCGACTTCATCCAAAGAGTCAAAAAACAACAACTCAGATAAAACTTGATGCATTGTAGTCAAAAAGATATTTATGGTAATTTTTATCGTTACCGTGATAAATACCAGAAATTATCGGGATCAATTTTAGTCCATATCACCCATCCCTACTCTACATACCTCGACCTGTTTGAATCCTTTTCCTGCCTCACCAGCGTGACCTTTCTCTTAATTATCTGTCTCTGCAGCAAGAGGACTGTGAGAAGGCTTACTTCAAAATGGACAACGTCCTCATTGATGATCGACGCATTCACGTGGACTTCAGCCAGTCGGTCGCGAAGATCAAATGGAAAGGGAAAGGTATTGTTTGTTGCGTTGTGGTTTGAATATTTCCCTTACTGGTTGTTAAAGCATGTAAGGGTACGACTAGTCCTACGCTCAGCGTTATTTATTATTGCCATCCTGTCTTTCTTTGCCAGGTGGGAAGTACACCAAAGACGACTTCAAAGCCTACGAGAAGGACGTGGAGAGCCGATCCAAGCTGGCCCTGAAAGATCAAATGAAGCCCAAACAAGAGTATCCTTTCGCCCATCCAGTTTTTCCGCTTCGTGTCATAGCGTGTAATTCGACGGAAGGCAGTCATGTGTGCAGCGGCGCGCTGTTTTGTTTTGGCGGGCCTTGAAGCGCCGTCTTTCCGGCGATTTCCTTAACCTTCCCGAAAGCTCCAAGTACGACCTGCTAATGGACGAGGACGAGGAGGACGACGCGACGAGCCATCGGCACTCTGAGAAGAAACATAAGGAGAAGAAGCACCATCATCATTCAGATGAGGAGGACGGCAGGAAGTCCAAAAAGCACAAGGTACATTCCCTTCACAGCAGCTTCTGGATATATTTACTCTAAATTTTAAGCCTGTGAAGTCGTCAAAGTTGACATAACACATCCCAGAACCGACAAATCTCAGAGTTTACATTCACATTAACACGTTTTAGCGTCTTTTTGATCGTAATTGGCATCTCAGCTTAGACAATGCTCTCTTGAGTTTCATTAATGTGGAAAATCATTAAAGGAATGCGACTCTCGACTGATTAATGACGTACGGCTCCTGCTCCAAATGTCTCTTCTGTTTATTCCACCTCTCTGATCAGTGTAAAGCACATATCAAACGTCCCGCCCAGCGAGAAGCACTTTGGGAAAGTCTTACAGTTCAACGAAAAAACTTAACAGCATGGAAGCAGTCCAGTTATGTCTCCGTATCTGTGTGAGCAATCCGTCTGTCTGTCAGACACACCAGAGCCTTCTTCCGAGAATGCGATTTATATCTGGAATGATTCAAGGGAAAACATGACGAAACGCCTTCTGATTACTTGTTTACATGTGAGGAGTCACCTGGCTGGTGGCCTAATGTGGTATTTGGGCCTGTTCAGACCTTTCATCAACGACGGATCCGGGCTGTCCGATCACATCTCAGCTTTAGCGTTGTGTATGCAAATAAAACCTGACATTATCTGGAGCTCAGGAGCATATTTTAACAGCTGCAGCCTAGAATTGTTCTCTACCACCGGCTTCACACCTTAAAGGGGAATTACCGTTTTTTTACAACCTGAACCTTATTTCTGCCATAAAATACGATCTTTTACTCACCCATATAACTTAAGTGTCATTTTTAGTCCTTTGGAAGATATTTAGATCAGCGTATATCCATATAGTGGGAGTGAATGGGGCACCGAAACGCAGCCTCTAAATCACACATTATCTGCCACAAAACTTGACAATTTTACCAATATTTTGTTATGATACGCTAGTGCTATTCCTCGTTGAGTCCAGAGTTACCTGTTATCATCATCTGGGGTCTGTAGATTGACCTACTAACCTCTGACCTGGATGATGTCATCTCTGAGCCATGAATTTGCTGTAATTTGCTACTGCTAGTTTTTGCTAGTTTTTTTTGCAACATGGCTGAATATTTTTCCAATTCTGAGGTTGTGGACTTTGTTTATGATGCAAAACAAAATATTGGTGAAATTAACAAATTTTGCGGCAGATAATGTGTTATTTAGAGTCTGTGTTTGGGTGCCCCATTCACTCCCATTATATGGATATACGTGAATCTAAACATTGTCCAAACAACTCTAAATGACATAAAAAGTTATATGGGTGAGTAAACAACTGTATTTTATGCCAGAAATAAGGTCCAGGTTGTAAAAAGACCAAACAAAAAAAAATAATTCCCCTTTAATTTATTATTTATTGACCTGACGTTGGTTAGACCTGCACAAAACTATTTTATTATATAGATTATAACTCTAACTCTGGAAAGTTTCTGCCGTAATAAATGGAAATAAAGATAAACCTTGACTGAGGAAATGCGTAACTCAACCCCACGCGGCTCCTAATGCATCAACGCCCTCATAATAAATATTTTCATTTGTAAATACTTCACTTACGCTGCTTTTTCCTCTTAAGGGGATCATTTATAAAAGCGGTTGTGCGCTTTCGTTACTGAATGAATGAGGCAAAACTCCGCTGACGTAGGAGCGCCCCTGTTGAGTATAGGCAGCCTTTAATGTGGTCACAGATGGTATCACTCGAATAAAATCGCAATGCCTGCCGAGAGTGTTCACACCTGTTTTTTTCGTGATCAGATTGCGCATATCGAGTCTTAATCTTAACAAGCTCAGAGTTTATTGTTGACTGACTTGATAGTCAGAGTTTCCTTGTTGTTGCAGCCGATCTATCCGTCTGTTGTTTGCAGATGTGAATGTGTGCAAATAAGTGCTGTGAGCTGTTTCTGCTGCAGTTCAGCGTGTAGACACATGGACGACATAGCTGAGCTACACTAACTGAGCCATGACAGGTTTCTCGGTAATTATAAGAAGAAAGTTACCAGGAACCGTCAGCTTGGCATTTAATATGTCAATATGCTCTTCTTGCTAAATTAATATTTATCTTGGCAACGTTTATATTCTTTCCGATTTGAAAAGTCTTAAATCCCTACGTCCTCTAGTCATGTGACCCAGGTTTGAAAAACAATTCAACTTAATTTTGATCCTTCTCTTGTGTCCTCAATCTACACGCCAAAAACAAAAGGTCACACACTTGGACCTCCTTTAGCTTTGATTACAACCAACGTGGCATCGTTTCAACAAGCTTCTCCAACGTCTCCAGATTTATTTCCATCCAGTGTTTCATTCATTGTATTGATGATGGAGAGTCTGACCACTGCTCAAAGCTTCTCCAGCACATCCCAAAGATTCTCAATGGGGTTAAGGTCTGGACTCTGTGGTGGAACAATCCATCTCATGCTCCCTGAACCACTCTTTGACAATCTGAGCCCCATGAATCCTGACATTGTCATCTTGGAATATGATCCATTGATGGAATAAGCTGCTCATTCAGTATATTCAGGTAGTCAGCTAATGAACCTAGACCTGAGCAACTGCAGCAACCCCAGATCATAGCACTGCCCCATAGCACAGGCTTGTACAGTAGACACTAGGCATGATGGCTGCATCACTTCATCTGCCTCTCTTCTTACCCTGATGCCCCCATCACTCTGGAACAGGGGAAATCTGGACTCATCAGACCACATGACCTTCTTCCATTGCTCCAGAGTCCAATCTTTATGCTCCCTAGCAAACTGAAGCCTTTATTTCCAGTTATCCTCACTGATTAGTGGTTTTCTTAAGGCTACACAGCTGTTCAGTCCCAATCCCGTTAAATCTCTTCCTCAGAGACGATGGTTCTCCACTCTCCTTCCAGTTTTTAATAATGCGTTGGACAGTTCTTAACCCAGTTTTAGTAGTTTCTTCAATCTCCTTAGATGTTTTCTCTGCTTGATGCATGCCAATGATTTGACCCTTCTCAAACAGACTAACATCTTCTCCACAGCCACAGGATGTGTCTTTAGACATGGTTGTTTAATAAATGAGAAGCTACTCATTGCATCAGTTGGGGTTAAATAACTTGTTTCCAGCTGAAAGATAATCACCCATGCAGTAATTATCCAATTTTCCATTCATTTTACCAGACAGTCTATAATGACAGTAAAAACAAACAAAACCTTTCATAATCTCCCTCAGGTGAAACTGAAACCCTTAAAGAGACGGTCAGACTCACTATAAACTCACTAG